>CM029375.1:25300341-25405341 GCA_017165825.1 Hepsetus odoe
AGATTTTTCAAGTTAGCAAGTCTGTTATGGCCTGTACCAGAAATGGGCACTAGGTGGTGGGATTGTGTTGAATTGTGTGTGTGTGTGTGTGTGTGTGTGTGTGAGAGAGAGAGAGAGGTTCATGAACTCATGCAACCCCACTCTGCTCTTATTAGAAGCAGCTGCTGTGTGTGTCTGAAACTGTCTTTTGTAGCTGTTGGCTCTAAAAGCTGCTGCTGTTTTGTGTGTGTGTGTGTGTGTGTGTGTGTGTGTGTTCTCTGCAGTGCTGGAGAAGGACTATCATCTCCCTCTGGAGACCTGCAGGCAGCTCATTTTTGGGGAGGATGTATCCTTTAGTTTGGAGTCCCTGCTCTGCAGCCTCATGCACTTCTATCTTTTTCTCTATGCACTCCGGTTTTTCTCTTTTTTTCTCTTCTTCTGTTCCTAGTTAGTGTTGTCTTACTTTCCCAGTTTCCCTGATTTGACTTTCTTCCTTTCTTTCTCTCTTTTCTTTTTCTTTCTGTCTTTCTTTCACTGATTACTATCCTAAGCACATTCTTCCTTTTGCTCTTTTTCTTTGCTTTTAAGACGTTTTAAATGTTCCCATTTACCTTTTTAATTTTTTTACTCTTCTTTGTTTCTTTGCTTCTTTCTTTCTTTCTTTCTTTATTAAGCTTCCCTTCTTTTCCCTTCTGATTAGCATCTTGAGTGCATACTTTCTTTCTTTTGATTTCTTCTTGGCCGCAATCATTTTACCAGTCTTTATTACTTACTCTTTTTCTTTTACTTGTTTTTTTCACTCTTTATTTCTTCTTTCTTTAATTGATTTCCATGGGGGTCAATAAAGTTTTTTGCTGATTCTGATTACTTTCTTTCTTCTTGTCATTGCAATTTCTTTTCTCTTTTATTCAGTCCTCATTTCTTTTTTTTTCTTTCAGTCTTAGTTTTTTCATTCACTTTCAGACTTTCACTCTTATTTTCCTTTTCGGGATTTCTGTTCACCTTGTGTCCGTCAGTACCCTGAGTGTGTGTGTGTAGACGGGAGGTAGAGGCAGGCTGAGTCGAGATCAGGCTGAGAAGCTTCTTTCTGCACTGCGAAACCTTCAGGTACAAAAACTGCCTGCTAACACGGTCCATCTGCTGTGCAGAAGGATAGTTTGTCACTGCTCGCAGATCAGAAGCCTGATTGGTTGAATTAAAGTCACTGCATAATCCAATGAATCATACAGAAGCAGAGGTGAAGTAAAGTTTATTTTTAGTGAGTGTCTGTGAGTTACATTAATTGTGCCTATTTTTATGCGACAGATGGGCAGGATATTAAATTTATACCAATTATGTTTGCAGGATGGGTTCGTTTTTCATGGAAGCGGGCAAAATGATCATGTCAGAAAAAAACATCCGGCCCCAGCCTAGGTCCCCCTCCTCCATAGTTTATGCATCTGTTTGGAGGGCAATATAACTATTGAAAGTTTGCAAGAAATAAATAAAAATACCAGTATTAAAAGTGGATAAGACTAATTTTAGCCTTTATGAGCTCTGTATCTGTGTCCTCTCTCTGAACTCGAATGACTTAGGCCCTATAAAGTATGCTACGTTTAGGCCAAACTTTCATCTTCCTCTGCTTTCAGGCTGAAAAACAACTCTTGTGTGCTGCGAATTACTCCCCTAGTCCCAGGAAAGACATTTTTAAAACAGACCACTGTTTATTGAAAATGTAAACATTATTTTCCAAAAAATGTTCCTTTTTTTCCATTCTAGTCTATCTTCTTAAAGTATGACGAAGATTCTTCAGGAACCATGAATCCATTTGAGCTCAGTCAAGCTCTCAAAGCAGCAGGTATAAACTCAGAGCACAGACATGCACACAAAACATGCAGATACATACAAAGTACTGTGCAAAAACAGCATCTCTTATCCCAGCAGTAGGTGTTTTTATGTTTTTAAGTCAATTTATTATGTAAGAATAAATGCAAAAAAAAAACAAGAAGAAAGCAGTAAAATGTATCAAGATTAGTTAAGCTTGCAAAAATAATTGGAAATTTGGAACATTTGTACAACCACTGCAACGTCATTCAAAGGACTATTTTTACTTTTATACTTTTATACACTGATCACATGTCAGAGCCTGTAATTTTTACTGGTACTGACTAAAGAAGTATCTGTACTTATACTAAAGGATATGACTTTTACAAATTTGTACATGACTAAAAGTGGAGGCCCACAATTGGGCTTAATTATGCGTTAATTATTAGCAAATCAGTTTCATAGTAGTTTCTAAATAATTAGTAGTAATGGCAGGAATATTAAGAGTTAATATTAGTAGAACAATGCCTAGATGGTAGGAGTAGTCTCCTTAACTCTCTCTCTCCATCTCCCTCTCTCTCTGTCTGTCTGTCTGTCTGTCTCTTTGTCTGTCTATCTGTCTCTTGTCTCTGCTCCTGTCTCCTTCTCTTTCTTTCTATCTCTCTCACTCTCTCTCTCTCTCTCTCTCTCTCTCTCACTCGCTCTCTCTCTCTCTTTCTCTCCTCTCAGGTGTGCAGTGTGATAATAGCATTCTGCAGATGCTGTGGGAGCGGTTTGGCTCTGGAGAGGAGCACCTGCTCTTCCCCAGCTTCGTCTCGTGTGTCACCAGGCTGCAGGTCCTCGTGGGTAAGTGTCTTCATTACCACTCAATCCCCAACTGCATTACACAATCCAAACTGCAGCATAGGTTGCTGCAAGACTGTCTGATGTAACAGTACGTCTGCACTGAAAATGTGGCCATGGACAGAATTCAAGTTGTTTAACCCTTACATGGACTCCTCGGGTTGCCTGCTTGTAGGGCTATCGTGAATGATTGAATTTATTTTAATTCTGATAAACTGGCTGGTTTATGTATCACTGAAAGGGAGGAAAGCAGTGGCAGCAAGGCCTACAGAGGGAATGCAGGGCAGTTGGGGGCCTAGATTTTAGGGACTCGGACCTAGGATTGGAAGGTCGTGTGTTCGAATCATCGACCAGTAGGTTGCCCTGAGGTACCCCTGAGCAAGGTACAAACCCCTTCACTGCTCCCCAGGTGCTTTCAATAGCTGCCCCCTGCTGCACGAGTGTGTGTGGGTTAAAAGATTGAATTTTGTTGTCGTTCACTTTGTGCCAAGTTTCACAATGACAAATGGTCATTTTCATTTCACTTTCACTTAATTGTATGATAGGTTTTACATTAGAGCACGCTGAGCCATTAGTATTCATTTCTTATGATACGCTTTAATACTTTTCTTTCTCAGGTCTTTTGAACTACATTTGCTTGAAAAACAAATAAATTATTGATATTAATAAATGCGATAGGCTGGCGACCTGTCCAGGGTGTGTCCCCGTCCTCCGCCCTGTGTGAGCTGGGATGGACTCCAGCACCCCCCTGCGACCCTAATTAGGACAAGCGGCCCAGAAAATGACTGACTGACTGATTGACTGACTATTAATAAACAAAAATAGAGGAAATCAGTGCTTTAAAAGACCTTTAAATATTGTTATAATAATGATTTATTGCCAATACTTGAAATTGAAATTGAAATGTAATTGTCAGCTGGAGGATGAGCTAATTGCTTAATAGCATTTGTAAGTTTTGCATTACAGCACGCTGAGTCATTTAGCAGATACTTTTATCTAAAGTGAAGAACAACAATAAAGGAACTGTGCAGAAAGTACTGAGGAATGAGCAAACGGAACCATTTAAAGACTGGGACTAGGAGTTAGGTGTGTTAGAGAGTTAAAGGTTTTGGAGTTGCTCTCGGAAAAGATCTTTAAAAGATGTCTTTAATAGATTCTTGTTGGAAGTGATGTATGAGCCGGATACCCAAAGTACTGGGTATCTTGTTCCACCATTGACATAAAGACCAAGAATGAGAACAGTGGACAGAGGTTGTCTTGTATGAAGGGATGAAAATCCCAGATTACGTTCATTAGAAGAGCATAACGATCAAGGAATATAAGCCTGTATATTGGACATAAATAGTCGGGTGCAGCTCCAGAAGTTACACTGTAGGCCGGTCTTGACTTGAATTTGATTGGGTTAGCCAGTCGAGGTCAATGATTAGTGGAGGGACCTACTTGGTCGATTCAGTACCAGGCTGTAACGGTGGCGGGGTGCGGGGAGGACGCCAACGCTGAGCCAGGAGTTCGGATCATAACTTTATTGACAATATTAACAAAACAAGAACAAAGGACTGCAGTTCAAACTAAAACCAAGGAACTGCAGCCTAAACCAAGTTACCCAGATTACCAAATACCAAAACCACCATAGCGTGTAGGCTGAGCCTAACGAATGAGCCGCGCTCTGTTCTGACTCATCGGGGCTTAAATAGTCATCCCCAATGAAGCACACCTGTGCCTTCATGAGCTCAGGTGTGCTCAGTCAGAACAGAGCGCCCTCTACCGTGCCCAAAACACACCTCACCCGTGCCCAAAACACACCTCACCCGTGCCCAAAACACACCTCACCCGTGACACAGACATGCTGCCACATTCTGGATCACATGGATGCATGAAAAATTGCAGGTATGTTTGTTGGTGCAAATTGAAATAATAGCAGGTTTCAACAGCTGTTTTTGTTAACAGAATATTCAAGACATTTCCTTAAGTTTAAACAAAGCAATAAACAAAGTAACAATGCATTAAGTCAAACCAAAAATATCATCTGTGTATGATGCTGTAAAAAAAAACCTTAGTAATTGGTCTCCTTTCTAATTTCCTCTTTGTTTATCCCCCCAGAATGTAGAGTAAAATAAGATAACCTATTTGTAAATATCGCTTTCAAATGATCTTCAGATTTTTTTGAAGGACAAAATTCAACAGTATCACCCATGGGAAAAAATAAGTGCCCCTATAAATGTAATACCCTGTTGTTTTTATTGTGGAAAGCTGCATTTATGCCTGATGTAACAGGACAAGTCTTTCAAAATGTTCCACTTTTGATTCAGTTCAAGGAACATTATTCCAAATGTTCTACGGGTTATCAAGGTGTTTTTTTGGCAAATGCTAGAAATACCTTTCTGGTGCTTAGCAGTGGCTTTCACCTTTCCACTCCCACATATAAACCAGGTTTCCACGTGTCTTATGGTGAAATAATGAACACTGACATTAACTGAGCTGAGAAAAGCGTCTTAAATCTTCTCGGATCTTCTGTGATTTGCTAGATAGGGGTGATTTTTTTCATTTTCGGAGGTCTTTTTGCTAGGCTGACCCTTTCTTGGCAGATTTCCCGTTGTTTCATGATTTGTCCATTTGGAGAAAACAGCTCTATCACGGTTCTCTGGATTCCCAGTTATCAGTAGTTTGAAAGATTAATTAGTATTCATTTCTTAACAGATTCGCTTTAATACTTTTCTTTCTCCGGTCTATTGAAACCTGAAAATGTTGTTTGTTGAGAGCCATTAGGGAACTTGCTGGAAAGGTTGTATATAAGACATATAAAGAGCCGAGATATGACAGGACTGGCTGCACTGGCAGGTATGGCTATATTTAACCCTTAATCGGTTCAGTTTGGTTTACTGGTTGGTGGAGTAACAAGAGTCTGAGTTTTTGTCTCTCAGTAAAGGTCATTTGAAAACAGCGTATGGAGTTCACTCAGGTTTTTCTTTGAATTATACTACGTTTCCTTAAAAATCGAATAATTAATTGATATAAATGAACAAAAATATAGGAAATCAGTACTTTTGAAGACCTTTAAATACTGATTTAATAATGATTTATCACCGATACTTCATAGATTAATCAGATGAGATTCTTTCAATTTCTCAAAATGGAGAAAAGCTGCCTGCATAGTATCTTTTTGTTCGGTTAAGTCTATTTTTATATTTTTTAATTATTGATTACCTAATCAATCCTCAAAAAACTGACAGATAACTAGATTAGTAATAGAACCGATGCTAAAATGTCTCCATGCTAGTAGACCACATTTTGCTCTCTCCATCTCATCCATTTTATTTTGATATTAGACTCTCAAGAATTCCTAGAACCTTTTGTTTTTCTGCAGCAAAACCCAAATGTTCAGAATTTTGCATTATAACTGAGTTTGGAGCTCAGTTTGTGTTAAATACCTGATGTTGTGTTAGATATATGGAAGGATGGAGAGACACTAATGCCTTTATATGAATTTTATATGAATTTATTCATGTTTGACATAGTTTATGCATTTATTTCCTGTTATTTTTCAACGTTGACGACCTTTCCGCATGTCTCATGTTGTTGTCGATGTGTCTGTAGAGCTGCAACAGGACAGGGTAATGCGCAACTTTTACGTCACTAGTGCAGTGATACGATGCACAAAAGTGTAAACATGCCAATTAGAGAAATTGAAGGAATTTGCCTGTGCTTCTTCTCAGCTCTGTTTGAGTCAGAAAGCAGCCCCGAGGTGAAGAACAGAGGAGTAAATGCGGTAAGACCTGATGCATCACCCTTACCTTTTCTTTGTTCCCAAACCTGGCCTTAGAACGCATTGCACAATGTAATCCATTTTTGTTAAGACCCGATTCATCAATATGTGTTGGATAAAGCACATTAGTTAAATAAGGTTAAATGATAGCTATGTAAGACTCTTCATAACTGACACAAACCTATTTAATTATATATAAATTCTAATAAGTATCACTTTGAATTTAGAAAAAGCACCCATTAAAAATACTCATGTATATTTATGTCATTTATTATAAAAGGCTTCATGCAGTGATAACGTCTCAGATTATAATTACTACCTTTCGGTAAAGTGTTCTCGTAGTGATCTCGTGTCTCTTTATATGTCATGTATATTCTCTTTATATGTCCAAGTGTATCCACTTTCTAATTCATGCATTCTGCTGCTTTAAAGTACATCCATCCTGAAAGGTGTGCACACACAGGTTCCATTAAAAGCATTTTCAGTAAAATGAACACATTCTATTGCCTAAGGGTGCCATGCCCATTGTGATTTTTTTATAAAGTGTGCTAAATGCATAGGGCTTACATTCTGATAAAACAGTTTGATGCAGTTTTCAGTTTTTTTTATGATACAGTTTAAATCCAGTATGATTGAATGTAAAAGTACTGGATTGTCTCCATCCCTCCGCAGTTTTACAGTCAGACTGTAAAAACCATTCACTGCAGATTCATACTGGATTAAAATCCCTCCACATTTATTACTGTTAAAAACTTAAATGGCAGCAGTAATAAGACTATAATAAACACACCATCACTTTTTTACTTTTTTACTCTTTACTCTTTAACTCTTTCACTTTCAGTACTTCTTTCCAGTTAGAGCAGGTCAGGTCATGCACTGTACTGTGCTCCACTGTAGTGGGTGTTGTACATGAGGAGGCCTGAGGAGTGTGTGCAGATTTATCATTGCTAATGAAATAAAAGCTTGGGGTTATATAAAGTTCATCATAGTTTATGGAAATAAGTGGAAAAATGGAGAAAAAAGTAGAAGAGTTGGAACTTTACTGTCATTTCAACCCAAAAAAAATACAAAAAGCTACATTATTGCTATTTTTTCAGTTTGGATTGAGTCAGTTAATAAAAATCTAATGCAATTTGGTTACATTTTGATCAATATATTGAAATATTACAGCAAGACAACAGTAATTACTCTATGGTTTTAATGTAATTAGCAGGCTCTAAAGCACTATGCATTTGGCTCTGTCATCTCTACAGTGAACACAGAAATAGTCTGGGGTGGTGAGAGGGACCTGTGTGTTGTTGGTTATTAATAATTGTACTGGTGGACTGGCGTGCGGTGTGCAACGGCTCATGTCCCTGTCCTTCTTCTGCAGTGGCTGCTCAGACTGCTGGCTGTGTGAGCTCGCTCAGATGCGACACCTCAGCAGGACAGACCTGCTTGGCCGGGACAAAACTGACGTCATCGACCTGGGCCTGCGTATTACTTTCTCTAATTCTGTGCATGCACCCTTGCACCCTAAATCATCCAAGGTTCTGTACCCTTGTTCTAATCACTTCCACCCACTCATTCCTCCTTTCTGATTCTGTCCAGACAAACATAACGCACATACGTTTTCATTCTGTCTCAGCTTTATGGCAAATATAAGTAAGCTGCTTTAAGTATTGAGACCCATGCATTTTTCTCATTGGTATGGTTCTTATAAGAACTATATTTCTATGTATTGCCTCTATATGTGTGTCCAAATGTATCCAAAAGCTCTTTTTAATTAGTGAATTTAGCTGCACCCATTGTTGACACAGGCATTAAAGTGTTGACCATAGAAATAGACAGAATTGTGCACCTTGGCCATCATCCCCAATGCCAAGCCATATCTAGAGGGATATAAAGGCCCCAAGCATTGGGCTTTTGGGTTTGTGATTCAGAATGAAAACACTTGTGACTGCAATCAAATCTTCACAGTGATCCACTTGAGAAGAGTAGAAGCAATTGGTGAAGCCAAGGGGACAAATTCTCTAATGATGCCCATGATTTTGACAGAAATGCTGGAAGAGTGTCTACAAACTTTTGAAAACAGTGTATACTTATATCTTTAGTAACTGTATTTTCTGTTTTGTTATCTTGGATTTTGTTCTCTATCTAGCCTGGTTGTACATTTTGAGCTTTTTTTTCCATCTCAGCCAGTCCTGCGCAAAACAATATTATGTCATCTCAAGAACTGCTTTTAAGATCCACCAGTAGGTTCGTGAAGAGCATCAGCTTTTAAATTTCCATGAAGCCTAAAGCAAAAGACGTACTCTTAATTTTGGAACATGTATCGCTATGTCCTTTACCATTTCCTTCCGTTGGGCATGTGAGTATTTTTGAACACATAAGTTCTGAAATAAATATGTGGAGCCAAATATAAGCATAAGCCATTACTTTCATAGTGGGACACTTCTATATTAAAAAATGCTTTGCGTACACCTACACCTACACACACACACACACACACACACACACACACTCTGCTGGGAGAGTGACTGTGGGTATTAAAAGCGATGTCTCAGCAGCGCTGCACGCATCGCCTCTATTCTTATCGCTCTGACGCCACGCACAGCGTCATCACACCATCGCTCCCTCCTCCGCTACGTTCTCCCTCCATCCCTCCTTCCCACCCTCCCTCCACTGCTCTCTCTAGTAACTGTCTCAGTGTGCTGCCTCCTCCCTTCCCTCTGTCATTCTCTCACACACACAGCAGTGTGTACTCGCTCACACACTTTCTACATTCTCTTGTCCTTTCTCCTGAACCCCTATTTATAGAAGCATATTTATAGGAGACCAAGCAGAGGTTGCCCCCAGCAACAGTCCAAGCGCCTCTGGAAAGGAAGAGAGGAGAGAGATCTACAGCTGCCGTTGCTCTCTCTTCCTCTCAGAAGTGCCTCTCACTGCTTTTCTCTGATAATCTCTATGTGTCGGCTCCAGCTCCTTCAGGCTCTCTCTCTCTCTTTCTCTCTCTGGATATGGACTGGTGTTGGGCCACATGCTGAGGGACTTCCAGTTCACTCCAGGAACACACACACACACATACACACACACAACTTACACTCACAGTGGATCAAGGCCTGTAGCATCAGCATGGGTCAGACACCTGAATGTCTCACACACACACACACCAAGAAACACACAGTAAGCTTCCTTGTGCCTTGTGTCTTAACATATTATCATCCATCCATCCATCCATTATCTGCCGCTTGTCCCAAACGGGGTCGCGGGGGAGGGCCGGTGTCCAACCCAGCGCACACAGGGCGAGGACGGGGGACGCACCCTGGACAGGTTGCCAGCCAATCGCAGGACATATTATTATGATTATGATTATTATGATTATTATTATTTTATTTCATTATTTCATCCAAATTCCCACAATGCCAAAGTGAGTTTCATTCCAAAAATGTCACAAATCATTTTTTGAAACAGTTTTGGGAAAACACATTTTTTAACATAACTGCTGAAATTTAATGAAGAGCACATTTTTATTTCTCTGATACAGGTGGTCTTCATCATAACAGCCCTGATATTTCCCACTCCTAACAACGTACATCAGGAAACAGGATAGTGGCCTATAATGTATTTTGAAACGAAACCCTTCAAACGTTCATGCTTTCCATCATCCTGGGAACATTTAGTCCCCATAAAAAACTGCATCCACACACACGCACACACACACTTAACCCTCAACAGTGATGTATTTAGCGACACTGCAGTCATAAAAGTAAGCAGGACCAAGAGAGCGTCGCTCACCACAGCCGAGCAAAAGATCCTGATCTTGCATCTTTTTCCTTTTAAGCTTTCATTTATATTTTACCTCTACATTAAATTCAGACTGGTTCACTGTGTTCCAGCCAGAATAAAAACATTTTTTTTAAAAAACAATGGTTTCCTGCAGATACAGTGAATCATGCCAGAAAAATACAAGAGCTGTCTTTTATTTGTCCTTGGTGAATACCATTGAAATACAAGTACAAAAAAAACATGTTTAGGGATATTCTTCTAAAACTTTACCTTGAACCAAGAACTGAGTTGTTTTTTATCTTTTGTGTTAAACAGCACTGGGTTTCTCAGCAATTAATCTCAATAGCAGACATGTGGTCCTAGCTCGAGACAAATCAGTGCTGTTCTGTAATACACGGTTTATTAACTCGTGCTTTTACATGTTCAATAATCAGCTTTGTTTTCGTGAAAGTGTCTTCCTAAATACGAAGATGGTTTTAATGTTTTAACTGCTGTTTAAAGAGCTTATTTGTCCCCAAAATTGGTTTCAAAACCTGAAAGGTTTGAGCCCTAATGTGTCTTTCCTCCCCAAAAAACGCTTGTCAATGATACCGTCACATGTGATATTCTTAGTATGAACCTGTTTTGTCTTTGTGAAAAATCAGTTATTGCGAACTGAATTACAAAAACGAGCTCATTTCTATTAAAAACCTTTCAAAAAAGTTCTCCGTGTTTGGTGGACAGTCCGTCTCATACCCTGGCACGAAACCTCAGATATGAATCTTCTCTTAGATGAGGATGAATGTGCTGCAGCTTGGAAGAACATGTGTTTCAGTGGCGTTCTCTGACGTGCTGGGGGGAATGAATAGATTCCTCCAACCGTTTGCCCACATCTCTCCATCTGTGTTCTTCTCATCCTGCTCTTTTTTTCCCCTCCCTTCTTTTAGCCCACTCTGTTCTCCCCTCATTGATCCGGCTGCCAGCCTGCAGTGACACGGCTCTGCGCCTGTTCCTGCCAGCCATAGTAATTCAGCGCGGTACCACCGGGGGCGGCTCCAGGAATAGAGCCAGATTTGTAGTGCGGTGTGTGGGGGTGTATTCACCAGGGTGGTGGGGTGGGGGGCTCTGTGGAAGTCATAGATCCAGTGGGACTGGTAGAGCTAAGGGGGGGCCAGCTTGTATAAGGAGACTGCCAAGACACAAATATAGACCTGGCAGGCGTGTTGATGTTGATGAACACAATACTAGTGAAGTCGTCACCGTGGTGTATTTAAAGACGTACTGGCATGGGGTGCTTAATGTATTTACGGGGAATGGTAATCGCATGATATTTTTGAGACAGAAAGCTGGAAGTGCCTCCACGCCTCTCTGCTGCATACGCTTCCACCAAGAGCTATTTAGTTGGCAGTGCAATCACTTAAATCCACGGCTGATTCTCTATAAATGACCTCTTTCATTAGTGGGTGTATGGGATTCACTGCTTACGGAGTAGACCAACAATATGGGTAAAATGTCAGATCTTTTGGGCGTGAATACATCACTTGCTGACTAACGCGTCACTCAAGTCGAATTTGACTGTTTGCCCCCACAAGGAATGTTTAGTGGCATTCAGTTCGCTTTACGTCAACGTTCATAATCATACTCCATAAATACACTGGAAGTGGACTTTCTGATTTTAAAACTTAGAAACACAGGAATACAGGTATCTTTTAAATCATTTTAAAACTCTAAAAAGATTCTTTATATACTGAGCAGAATTCTTGAAAAACTTATTAAATGATTTGTTTTTCATTTGAATGTTTTTTGAAAAATGTTTGGCCTTCTCCTCTGAAGTTTTGGAGATACCTCCCCTCCCCATCAGTCCTTCTCAATGACCAAGCAAAACAGGTTTTGTAGTGTTTGTGAATTTATTACAGAATGAAATATCCCATTTACATAAGTATAAGACCCTTGAGCTCTAGGCCATTCTACTGCTATCAATGATGTTCTCATAGATTCCACTGGAATTCACTGGAGTTACGAGTTACCACATCTAGGTTGTGGCAAAAAAACAAAAAAAATCTCAGGATTCCCAGACTTCTCCACACACGTTCAAGCCTCAAACTCTTTGCTGGATGTTCGCCAAGAAGCACCTGAATGACTCTCAGAAGATGAGAAGCAAAATCTAATGCAAACAGAATTATCTGGACACAATTCCCAACAGCACGTGTGGAGGAAACCAGATACTGATCATCTCCTCGTTAACACCGAGCATGCCTCTAGAGAGAAAACCAGAGCCTCTCCAAAATGGCAAGGGCTAATGCAGCATTTGAGTGATTTTGTTTAAAAATGATCAACAAATTTAGTTACTCATTATCAGATGCCAAAGTTTAGATACTCTTTAATTGTTTAATTAATTTCTAGGAACATGTTCTCTATAGACAGCCATCATTTTATGCACAATTACTGTATAAACTGGCATTAAGGCATATTTCAGATATATTTCATTATGACGTAACATTCTGGGAAAAATTTAATGCCAATGTTTTTACTGGGAAAACATTTGTTTTGTTTTTAAAACAATATACTGAAAAACTATGGGTAACTTTCCAACTACAAAATGTATCTACAGAGATTTTACCAGCATGCATCATGTACTGATCTTTTCCCCACTAATTATTACAAAGCTGTTAGTCCCACAAATATAGATGACTGATACTGATCATTCATGCACATCTAAGGTGGTTATGACATTCCTGGCGAATGAAAATCTACTTTCCTGAAGCCTCAGATCTTATCAAATGTTCCAAATCTGTGTAAAATCTGATGATTACCTCAAAGCATCAAGTGGCTGTAGCAGCATCTGACTATATCTATACACACATTTCAATCTTCTTTTATGAGTGATATGACGGCTCCACCTTGATATAAGAGAATTTCAGTGTTAGTATCAGCCCTTTAATCTAAGGACAAAACATCAACAACACATAAAACCAATTAAAAATGAATTAAAATACGCACACTGGGGCCGTGTTGATGAGTCATTGCTGTGTGGCAGTAGTGATGAGGTGAATCAGATACCATCACAGGTGTGTAGATGTTTAGTGGAGTGTAAAGCAGGTTGGCCACGAGCCTCACACTGATTCATTTACTCAGGTTTCTGGGTATGTGCCACAATGAACAAATGCTAATAGATAATGTAACCAGAGGTGTGATGGTTAAGATAAGATAAAGTGATAAAGAATAATATTAGTAATTAAAATACTTAAAAACTGCTAATAATGGTGCCTTGTACAGCAATAGGTATTATTAGGTGAATCATGCAATTATACTTTACAACTCAATTTCAAAGGCCTGTCATTTGAACAAAAAAAATAATATAGTTTAAGTATAGGGCTGGTTTAATTGTAGTAACACATATTATAGTGGGCTAATTTTCAAGAACGAACTGCAAGCTCATATTCTATAAGCCAGGTTCCTGTGCCAAGAGCTGAGGGCCTTCTACCTCAATCTATGATCATTTGGATGCTTCTTCAACTTGACTGGACCCTTCTTGTGCTCAATTTGATTATTTTGGACATAATTTGGAAAGATACGCAGCAGTCTATGTTGTCCAAGAGTTTACGGTGAAAATCAAATCATGAGGAATCTCAATGAATAATAAGAGACAGGTAAGCAAGAACACAGAGATCAAGCCTGATCTGAGACTAAAACTTTTTTTTACCAATGAAATATACAGTTTGGTAGTTTGAGGTGCACTATTTTTTTCAAAAGCTCACAAGTCTTTTATAATTTCCATAGAAAAGCACTTCCAACACCATCCTCCATTAACATGGAGGGACTGAGCTCTATCTAGAAGCTCTGAGACGATTTAAGAGTCATGTTTGTGGTCCAGTACCGAGCATCCAACAGCAGTACTTGACCACATTAATGTAGCAAAAATTAATCTTGGCCTCATAACCACCTACCCAGAAAGGGCATTTTAAAACTTCTGAAGCAAAAGCACAGTATTACCAGGTATATACGAATGACTGGTAATATCTTACATTTACGGCATTTAGCAGACGCTCTTATCCAGAGCGACTTACAGGTCCTAATTACAGGGACAGTCCCCCATGGAGCAACTCAGGGTTAAGGGTCTTGCTCAGGGACCCAGTGGTGGTAGTGCTAGAGGTGGGATTCGAACCGGGGACCTCTTGACCCAGAGGTCCGTAGGCAAGTACCCCACCACTAGACCGCCGCCACCCTATCACCTCCATTTAGCCCATTTGCTAATTAGTGGCATGTAATCTATCACTTTTTAGGCAAAATAACCTTTTAGTTATAGAAGTTATGTTGAGAGATAATTTAGAGGCAGTGGCACTGATGAAAAGAAAGGTGACAGAGCTGGAGGTTTCTCAGTACATGCAGGCAGTCGATGTGAAAGAGGAAGATGCAGAGGACAGGATTAAAAGGAAACAAATGATCTGCTGTGGCGATAAGGGGAGCAGCCAAAAAGAAGAAGAGCTTCAAAGCTCCAGTGCAAACTAAATACCAAACATATTTTGGCTGATATTTTGAGCAAAGGGAAAATAAAGGGTCATCAAACAATGACTTTAAGATGCAGCAACAGACCTGAAACTAATTCGCTTCAAATTTTTTTGGACAACTCCAGGAATTCTACTATGAATGAGAGGAGTGGCCGGCTCATTGGCTGCTCTCTTCTTCTGAGTGCAAGGCACCAGAGTGGGATGGGTGAACGAGTGGGTGAGAACAATGACAGCGAAGCAGAAAGATGAAGAGAATGGTTGGGGAGGGGGCAGGTAGGGACAGTTTGTCTGCCACCTCATGTGTGCAATGTGCACTGACTGCAATCTGTTCTCCCTGTCTCTCTCACTTTCTCTCTCACTGTCTTTCCCTCCCACCTGCTCTCTCCCTTTCTTTCTCTCTCACAACCTCCTCCAGAAAAATAGGGCAAGCGTTGCATAAGCTTTGGAGTGGGGGAGATGGGTGAGGAGAACTTTAGAGAGGGTGGGGGTTGAGAGAACTGGTAAGATGCGGAGATGGAGATGCAAAGAGGAAGAAGAGAAAAAGAGTGCCCTCTCTCTCTCTCTGATCCAGAGCTGTGCCTCCCTGTCTGGCATAGGGCCTGCTGAAAGTAGGCTACGTTTGACGCGCTTGAGGGTAATGCTGCTTGAGTCACTCTCTGCCGCTGAATGCTAAACCCACTGATTGCGTTGCACCAAAGGTTTAGCCTGCCTCAGTGCAATGTCTTGCATGATACAGCATCAGATAGGCAAGCCAACAATGGTACCAAGACAATTGAAGGAATTTTTATGTTAGTATTCCAGCATGACACTTTCAACCCAAATTACCCCAAAAGGACATTTGACTTTCAACATTCCTCACATTTGCCAAGTACATTGTTCAGACGTGAAGCAGTGCATTTTCCATAAAAACATTCCAAGGCAGTGAAAACAGACTCTGGAATGCGGGATTGCACAGTTAAAAATCTCCATGATGCTTCAAGCTGATATCAAAGCAGGGCACAGTTTCCTGTTCCTCTGTCACTTCCTCAAACACTCACACAGCAGCGATCCCTACAGGATGTAAGAAACGTAATGGAGAACTACGAACTGAATAAAAATGAACCTGTGGTCTATTACTGGCTGCTGCAGTCATGAAAGACCTTTGTTATTCAGGTCAGGGTCAGTCATAGCCCACCTCTGAGCTGTCTGAGGTAGCCGTGCTTACTTTTACCAGTTTGGAGACCTTGTGGTAAACCTCTAGTGTAAATACACTGACCACACTACAGCAAATGACAATGTCCCCCTGTCCTCCATCTAGAGGGGGGGATTTTTGCTCACAGAACAGGCGGTAGTTACAAGTTTAAGCTGTCTGTCTCAGCAAAGTGCCCCAGAAGGAAGAGAGGAACCACAACTGTCTGCTCCATGACCCTGCTTAATTAGAAACCTGTTTTCCAAACCCCTCCTGATGCACTCCACGTCCAGTGCAGACAGACACACACGCGGTCAGCCAGTCAGTAAGAGAGCAAGAGAGGCAGAGGAATGACCTCATACATGCCAGATGTTTCCAGACGCGACCAAGTGTTTCCCCACTTACAAGCAACCCAAAGACAAAAGACTTTCCAAGAGAGCGCAAGGACACACACCATGTCCCACTGACTTATTTTTTAACAATACAGACAGACAGCATATGTTTGGAAAACTCTTGTCTAGACTTTAACAAACTAAAAGAGATTTAACCAAGATGAAAGGCCAAGACTTGAATAAAGGGACTGTTAGGCACTAAATCTTTAGCATTCAGTTATATTTAAGTGATTTTTTTTCCCTTTCCCAGAAAAGTTAAGATCTAAGCTTTTCCCATTCACTTATAATTTAAGTATCTATTTTTTCCTTTTCCTAAAAAGGCAATAGTTAAGATTTTTTTTTACATGCACCTACAATTATAGCATCCATTTTTTCCCCCTTTTTGTTATATATTAACAGTCACATTTTGACAGGGACCCTATATATGTGTATGTATGTACATACACGTGGACAACAGCCTTGTGTCTCTGTCATGTCAGTAAAGCACCATGGGACTGTGAAAACAATGCCAGTAAACGGGAGATAGAGCGGCAGACAGCCAGGATTAGTTCAACAGCAGCAGATGTCTGGCTTCTAAGCAGCTGCATGTGTCCCTACAAGCACAGCAGTCTCCTTTTACAAAGTCAACACAAGTCTGAAAGTCGAAAACTAGGTATAACTTTACATTCATAGAGGCTGAGCAATAGGACACAGACGACTGAAAGACCAAAACATGGTGGAGTAAACTTATTCATCTTGGTGGGGTAACATGGTGCTCTGAGAAACAGTCTAGGTTCATTTTGGTCCTTAGTGATGGGAAGTTAGCATGAGGGTTATGTAATGGTGCTGAAGAAGGCAGCCAAAAGGGGCGTTAACAACACAGACCTGCGGTGGGATGGGCCTCACTGTTGCCTGGTTACAAATATTTTGGGCAGGGATGTGGGCAAACAGGTCCCGCCTCCCCAGGAAACAGGCCACTCTCGTGACTGCTGCAGGGGTCTTGAGTTGCACCGAGACCGCAAACAGGAAAATAGAGAGAGAGAGACAGTAAACAAAAGCCAGGCTGTCTGTGCTTCAGCATAATCCTTCTTCCAAACTGTATAGTTTCACCTTTCTGCTGACACAAGCTTTTTAAAGACAAACTAACAACTCAAGCAATGCAAAATGCTTTGAAGAACAAACAATACTTGTTTGGCTCAAACTTTTAATTTTCCTGGACATATGTTTTCCAGCAAAGCACACAAAATCTTTTAGTAGTGTTAATCTACCATAATTGGGAAATTTCTCTCTGATTAAATAACAAGCTGCCTAGACTGGACTGCATGGTCCTTCTACTGTGTAGAATTCAGTCTACAATACATGTACTTTTTTTTGTACATGTTCAAAAATATCAACAGCAACACACAATTCCTGTTCAATTCCCCCCGCAAAAAAACACCTTGTGTTTGGAGTTTGGTGAATACAAATGAACTACTCCATCCTCCCTTGCATGCTGTGAAATGCATGCTGTACACAAATCCCTGATCCTGCTGCTCATACAAACAGCAACATGCATTTGTAATCCATTTATGTAGGAAAGCAAATAACTGTCATGCAAGTCGTGTGTATAAAACCATCTTGTATCACTTGGAAGTAGAGACAGGGAGGCGTTGGGAAAAGGAGGATATGAATAAACTTTAGATAAAGCAACTGTTGAGAGAAAAAGCCTGAGCATTTTTGGCCCACATGTTAGAAAATGATTCAGTGGAATGGGAAAACTGTACTGCCATTGTTTTGCACCTAAAACTGAAACAAAAATCAAGAGTCAGGTCTACCTGCTGGCATGTCTCACCTGCCGTTGTGTTCTTACTATAAAACAAAGCTCTCCACTTGACTTTACACGGTTACACTACATGCACAGTGTAGTTATATGTGCTGTTCTGTCCCCAGGAGTATACTTCTACCCTACAATTATGAGTCTCTCTCTCCATATATATATAGATTTAGCTTAAATTCTCTCTTTAAATTCCTGCTTCTTTTTAAACATTTAGGACACATTTCATGGCATTATGTAGAGAAAAAAATGGGAAAACGAGCCTCAAAGACAGCCAACAAGTTATTATCTCATACTGACTAATCATTTAGCTTGTGTTATTGAGATGGCTGAGGTAAACCCGTCGCTTTTATGAAACTATAACAAGAAAAAGCACCGTTTCTCTCAACACGGCGTCTGAGAGGACCTGCGGTTAGCTTGATGTGCTAGCGATTAGCAGCGCGGCGCTAGCTGGTTAGCCTACTTAGCGCGCTTCCAAACGGCGACTTTTGTAGTTAGGCAAGGCTAAAACTGTGTTAACTGCGCGACAAAAATAATAATAAAGCAGTCTGGGTGGAAGCAAGCTGTGAAAATTGACCTCCGTGGGAAAAACGGGTTTAGGTTTCGCCAACGAGATCCTTAGTGTGTCTGTTCACGACGCCGCCCCGTTCGTTGGTTACTGGGGCAACGGGTTGCCGCGCAACAAAAACAAAAAAAAAAAAAAGAAAGCGAGCCAGCGAGACCAAATCGTCATGACGTCTTTGCGTCAGACGTGCTGGAACGGCGTTTCCATGACGACGCAACGCCTGTACACACAGGGCTGTGAGAGAAAAGCCACATGCCTCCAATATCTCCAATAAATTGTGCTTTATTTTTATACTGTATTAATTTTCTCACATAAAGACTAGTTGAGTAAAAACACACCTTAATTGTACAATTATTACAATAATTATATATATACTGAACGAGGAGCTAAAATCTTTTTCACGGTTTTGTTGTATTGAAAAGGAACCCCACAGGTGCTTCAAGAGTTAACCACACCAACAGCACTGGGTTGTCAGTCTCTCTTTTCACTCTTCCTTCCACATCCCACACATGCTATGATTTTTATTTTTCTGACGCAGCCTTTCTTATTTAATGTGATCCTGGAGCTTCTGGTTGACATTTCTGGTGGATTTTTTGTATGTACACGCTTTGCCATTAGTCATCCATTTGAGTAGCAGTCTCCTACCTGCCGCTGGACTAGAACAGACCGTACTTCGTCAGTGACGTTCACAGGCTGACTAATTGCTGCTGTCCCCTCTCTCACCCCGGTCTAACCCGCCAGTGCTCCTCAGGACCCGCCCCCTGCGTCGCAATTGGTTAATGGGAACCGAACGCCGTGTTGTGATTGGCTGACAGTTCATACTGGCGAAGAAACTGTTCACGTCAAACTTGAGGTGCGTTAGTTTTCAGGTAGAATGGGTTTATTTCTGATACTGTTCCTCACCTGCATTCTGACCGGCTCCACCTGAAGAGCACTTTAACTGGGTTGGATAATCAGCTCAAACACAGCAAGACCCATTTTCAATGGTAGGTGGAAAAAATAATGAATCTCACAGAACCCTTTCCTCCAGTGTCATAAACTCAGCTCCAGTTAGTCATTGCCACATTTTAATATGAATATTTCCAAAGTGATTAACGATTTCTCCTCATTATATATAGAAGTTCAAAGTTTGACTTCTGAACTGCGTTTATGCTGTATGATATGATAAAAGCAATAATAATAAAGATTTATCTGTCTTATTACTATTACTCCTAGCCTTACTAGTGAATAATAAAAAACACTGTGACTATACACTGATGAGTGGCTACTAATCTTCAGCCACATCCTACATTAATACTGCCATACAGGCTTCTTTCTTACTTTTTCTTTGACACAGTGGCAAATGTTGTCAAGTCCCAGTTTATGAAAACTACTCTAAATAAAATTAACTGCTTGGCTGAAAGTACTGAATTGCTTGAAACTACAAAGAGTAGATCAATATAAAAAAGTTCAGTTCAGTAGTCTTTTATAAATCATTGTTATCTGCGTTGTTATCTCTGTTAAAGCGCTGACTATGCCTGCATTTCTTTTCTTTTTTTTTAGGATAAAGGCTCTGCATAAACAACCAGTTTTAATAAACAGTGTTGTTAAGTAATGTTTTATCTACATTTCATTATAATTCCAATTAAATTGCTGCATAATTGCCCAAAAGATATAACGTTATCAAACGCCACGAGAATAAATGCACGGGTACAGTTATATAGCAGCGAAAACTAAAACAAAATAATAAAAATAAAAATAGAAATATCTGGTGGAGGTGAGTGTAGTAAACGCTGCTATTCTGGATCGCTCCGTAACGGCGTGGGCGAGGGAATCCCTTCACGTCATCGCCTAGGAGACCGAAAACAAAAACACCGAGCGGCGAACCATATATGGGCACCTACGTCAGCGGAACTCCAGTAAGGGGCGGGGACAGGACTCCCTACTTTACAATGCGAACTCAGATGGCTTCATTCACAAGCTCGGCGCCGAGGAAAGCACTCCACAACCGCTTTAGATCTGTGAACACACACGACACACGGGTGGGGGAACAACCGTTTCTTTGTCATTTCATGGATTTATAAATGCACGAGTTTACGACAGATCACGGATTTTATCACGCGACGCCAGGATTGGAGTTTGACAGGGTTTTCCTTCGGCGCACCACTGGATTGCCATCTTCATGCAACTTTTTTGGAAGGAGACTAAGGGCATCTTGACGGAGTCTTCGAGTAAATCTTGTTACGGTAGGTCGGATGAGCCTTTTCGGTGTAGCCAGAAGCGCAGCACGGCTGTGGTCTCTGTGCACGTGTAGAAAATCCTAGTCCACACACACAGTGAGCTGCTGTGCTTTCATTGCCTAAAGTGCACACCAACAACGCCGATCTCTCATTGGCTGACAGGTGACGGTCCGTTTTCGCCGGGAGCGGCAGGTCTGTCAGCTCCTCTCGGCTTTGCCGGGGAGATGTTCCAGGGGTTCCCCGGAGACCTCGACACCGGCTCTCGTGGAAGCTCTTCCCCCTCTGCTGAATCGCAGTACCTGTCCTCAGTGGACTCCTTCGGGAGCCCGCCCACCACCAGTGCGCCACAAGTAAGTCTCTTTTATTTACTCTCCCGCTGAAAATCTTGCCTTGTTTTGCTCCTCACTTGCTGAACGCTGGATGAGTAATATAATGTTATTTTAAATATATGTTTTTTGCGTATTGAAATATATGTTTGTTGCGTAATACCTGTAAACATAAAATAGTATAGTGAAACTATAATATCTATATAATATATACACTATATTATGTAATTATCTATTAAAAAGTCAGATATACTCATTTGTCAGAACATCAAAAGCTTTAAAAGTCACTTTTAGTCACTTTCTAGTGGCTTGCACTAGAATCGAATAAAACCAGTGCTGTAGTTACTTTAAAATGGATTTATTATTGTAGTTTTCTCGCAAATTAAATCCCTACTCGCTGCTTTTCATGCTGCTGACAACGTGTGGAACACTCCGACGTAGGCACGCAAAGCCCCGCCCCTTTGCGCAGTGACGTAAATGCGTTCTATTTTGGAGTGTTACGTCGCGTTGCTAAGGGGAACACCGGGGGTGTGACGGGGGAGTGGGGCGTGACTTGAGAGCGCCGATTGGCTGCAGCGGCGTACTCCGAGCCAATGGCAATATCCGTCTGACATGGCTCTTATGAATATTCACGAGCTCAAACCCTCTGGCGTGTCTGTTTGCTAAATAAAGAATCGAGCTGCTTTAATAAAAAAAATCTTCATGCTCGTTTGAAGTAAATTGTATATTAAAATCAGTTGTTATTACATAATTAATGTGACGTGAATAACATCCCGTAGTGCCTTCTGTGGCATTAGTAATAATAATGCATTTTCATTCAGCAGTTTTCAGGACAATCATAGGTTATTCTCCATAAATATGTAAAACTCCATCAGTCTGAAAGGGGAATAAAGTTAAAGTCAAAATCTTCGAAATATTCAGAACATACAGATGATTGAAATGGCATTACTATCTGACCTGGTACTAAAAACAACAAGGGTTTAAAAATGAGGAAAAAATACACCATAATTACCTAAAAACACAAAAAGGTAAATATGAATGAGTTTATTGATAAGGGACTGGGATTTGGGAATGCTTACATAAAGAACATAGAGATCTTGTGATATTCATTTATAAATACTGCATCAGTTTTGCTGTTCTTTACAGTATGATTACTGTGTTGTCATTCATTCATTCATTGTCTTAACCACTCATCCAGAGTAAGGATTCAGGTAGTGCTGGAGTCTATCCCAGCGCACACTGGGGTGAAAGGCTGAGAAACACCAGGGTCATCTGTCCCTTGCAGACAACTGTCATGCAAAAGGATTTTAAGCCAAGCATTTTCTTGAAATAATAACATTTGTATAGATAAGCAGAATGTCCAGAGATTAAATGCTTTTATTTTGCTTCATGTTGAAGCTATGAGGCATACAATATTTCCCTACTCCATTTAGTTTTACTCCCAAACTTTTTTTAATGTTGTTGTTTATCAGTGTTGGCCCAAATGGGTTCATCTCAAATTAAAAAGTTGTTTCTGTGTATTTTACACAGTTTGCTCAGTACTAAACATTAGTTTTATGTCCTGAATCCAGTTATTGTTTGTTTTTCCAAAATATGTCAATAGAAGTCTTGAGGGAATGATGTTCATACAGGTGTCACATGTTGTCTTAAACACTAATGCATTTCAAAGTCTCTCACTGGTGTGTGTGTGCTTGTGTTCTGCAGGAGTGTGTATCTGCTGCTGGCAGTGTAGGGGTGGGTGGCGGGACAGCAAGCAGTGGAGCAGGGGTGGAGATGCCCGGCTCCTTTGTTCCCACGGTGACGGCCATCACCACAAGCCAAGACTTACAGTGGATGGTGCAGCCCACCCTCATCTCCTCAGTGGCACCTGGGCAGAGTGGCACAGGCACAACCACCATGACCCAGCCGGTGGGCCTGGACCCTTATGACCTCCCGGGGCCCAGTTTCTCCTCGGGCTCAGGCTTCACCCCACCTAGCTCAGACACACCTGGCCCTGCCCGTCCATCTCGAAGCCGCCGCCGCACAAGGGAAGAAGCGGTAAGCAAAGGATCATGTCTGAGTGGATTATCTGAATGTCTTGAATACTTACTTTATTTTCTTTAACTACAAAAAAAACAATGCTTTCTCTAAAGATAATGACATGACCTCTAATCCCCTGTTTCCAGCTGACTCCAGAAGAGGAGGAGAAGAGGCGTGTCAGGAGAGAGAGAAATAAAATGGCTGCTGCCAAGTGTCGCAATCGGCGGCGTGAGCTTACAGACAGACTGCAATCGGTGAGCGTCTTTCAAAAACAGTCCAAGTGTAAATAAAAAGAATAAAAAGACAATCATAATCATTTCATGGAACGTTTTGCATATGTAGTAAATATAGTATATAACATAGGTATGATCTATATGAATAATTATTATATTTGGTTATTGTAATAACCAAATATTGTAATAGAAGAGTGACTTTGTATTGGCTTGAAATCAAATGCCCAGCTGGTGAATATTGGTGTTGCCATTAACATCGTATTATATGCTTTAAAGCACCAAAAATATACATTACTTTGTATAAATCCCTAATTTTATTTTGTGTCCAAAGAGCCATATTTTCTCATATTTTTTAATGTCTTGCTGAGGGACAGTTCTCCAGATCGCCCTGAAGGACAGTGTTTTTGTCTCTCATTTTCAGTCCAGTCTCTGTACCTGAGCAGTTTGATAGTTTTTTGTTGGTTAATCCGCACAGTGATCTACATCTGAACCTTCAAGCTAACTTAAGACATGAAGCAGTGAAGAAACAGGTGCAGATGATTCCAGATGACCAGGACAGTGATTAGTTTAACGTTGACACTGAATGCTAAGTGGTTGGAACCTCTTTATCTAGAACCTTGAAACATTTTTTCCCCTTTCTTTCATTGAATCAACTCAATATACCCAAGATAAACAGTATGACAGGTCTAAACTAGTAGGTATGCCACAACAAGGTGATCCCAAGCAAAATATACAGAAATGAGGAGTTGCCCAAGACTGTCCTTCAGAAAGCAACATGATAAAAGGCCTAAAAGACTTGCTCACAATTGTACAACAAAGACTCTTTCTTTTTCTAAAATGAATGAAAATGAAAATGCATAGAAATTCTTTTTTTTTTTAACCAGTTTGTGCATGTGACCAGCTGTCTGTTCTTCTTTTGGTGGCTCAGTGTTTTTCTCTCTGGCTGTCACTCTCCTCCCCTCTTCCAGGAGACAGATATGTTGGAGGAGGAGAAGGCCGAACTGGAGGCCGAGATTTCGGAGCTGCAAAAGGAGAAGGAGCGACTTGAGTTTGTGCTCATTGCCCACCAGCCAGGCTGCAAAATCCCATACCAAGAGGAGGCACCAGCACAATTGCAGCAGCAGACACCCCCGCCACCCGCCCCTGTCTCTGTGGTGGGCTTGACTGTGAAGGAGGACACTTTCTACCTGCCTCCCGCTTACTCATCCCACCACCACCACCTGTCGGGCTCGACGCAGCCGTCTTCAGGACAGCAGCAGCAGCAGCAGCCACCACAGCAGCAGGGGATGATGCAGGAGGTAGCCTTTTCTAGTTCTTTCTATGGGCAGAGCCAGCCGGCGCTGGGCGGCCCATGCCTTGTTGCTGACGGTGGCGGTAACCCTGACGCCGGCAGCTACAACCCCTCATACACATCTTCATTTGTGTTCACCTACCCAGAGGGAGCCTGCGGGGCCACCGCTAACCAGCGAACCAGCAGCAGCGAGCAGTCCTCTGACTCCCTGAACTCGCCCTCACTTCTCGCACTCTGAGAGCCCTGTCCTTTCCTGCCTGTCCTTGTTCTTTTTACACACAGCCACACACACAAACATACACACATCAGCAACATTTATGATAAACAGGAAACTTTCAGACACCTTGTTCTTTATCGACTACAGAACAAAGTTTCACACATACGTCCAGAGAGATTGCTTTCAGTTCCGTTCATATACTACCCTCATTATTTTAAGCTTCAAGCATCTTAGTGTCATATTTATTCAAGGCCTTTAGGCATTTTTGGTGAATTGAATTGTTTTTTTTTTCTTGGATACTTTCAAAGAATTTGAATACTTTTGAATACCTCGACTGGTAAAAGGTTCTCTTAGGTTCTGCTCTAGTTTTACTAGTTTGACTTCGTATCACTCCAGCAAAGCAATTCTGCACCAAGTGCTTTAGTAGCTTAGATCAAGCCTGAATGACTTCATTAAAGTATTAATTTCTAATGAATTCAGGCATAGTATTGAAATGAGTCACCGCCACCATAGCCTGTGAATTCCCCCTCAGAAACACACACACAGACACATACACACACACACACACACACACACACACACACACACACACACACACATACACACACACACACACACACACACACACACATAAATAAAAAAATACCTACATAATGCAAGCACTTAGTTATACCTATCCCTTCCCACTGATCTCTCTCACCCTTTCTTTCTCTTTTTCTGCTCCTGCTCACATTGGTGTTCCATCGCTCTATTTTTCACCATGCCGATCGTCTGCAGCGTGTGTTTGTCTGAGCTGAAAAAGGGGACAAAGAACTTTTGTGGCTTCCATGTTGGGTTTTTGTTTTTTGGGGCCTGACTGCAAAATCCTCCCACCCTTGCTCTCTTCATCCCTCCATCTAATCCCCCTCTTGCTTCTTCGCTGTCATTGTGCTGGGACTATGAAAATATGAGACGTTATTGCCCCCCCCCCCAAAATAGTCAATCAATCAGTCAATCAATCAGTCTCTCTATCTATCTCTTTTTCTTGTCTCCTCCGTCGTCCATCTTCCCATCTGTTTCTCCTCTCTTCTGTCTCTATGTGCCTGTGGTTCTCTGTGAAGTCTTCAGCCCCTGAGAGCTCATTGGACCCTGAAAGCTCCTGGACCCTTGATTGATCGCCGGCCGCCCCAGAACCACAGAACCCCCTACCCCTCCCCAGCATGGACCAGCCTGCTGCACTGCACAGAAGAACCACAGAGCTCTTTATTTTGGGCAGCCAACACCAGCTATAAGATGCAGAACAATCTTATTTCAGACCACAGCAGGCCTAAAAGTAACAAGGATCTTCATTTCATCCTCTTCTGCGAGGATTTGCTTGAATATTTTGGGCAAATAAAGGGAAAAAGACTGATGTAGAGAAGAGGCATGAGGAGTTTTAGGCCAGCCCTTTCCCTCTGACATCTGGAGCCCCTCAAAAAGGGAGAAAATGCAGAATAAAAAGAGAGAGGGGGAAAGCAAGCTGTGGTACTCTCTCTCTCCAGAGTGGAGCTTTACCTTGCAGCTCTTCACCTCAGAACCCACCCTGTCTGGTCCCCCATGCCATCTCTTGCCTGTTATTTGTCCTTGTGTTTTTCAGATCATTATTTTATGCCACATTCCATTTATCGAAGATAGTTTTCTGTGGTTTTCAGTTCATTTCCATAATAGTATTAGCTTTGACCTCCCAAAAAAGTAGCCTCAAGTGAAGGCTGCATTCGAAAGGTGGCCCTTAATATCGGTGGCACAAATCCTGTCAGTCAGTGTTGGCTCGCTTTAGCTCAAGAAACCTTGAAAACGAGTGAAAAAAAAGGAACTTGTGAAATTCTGAAACAACCTCTTAGCATTTGGACTAGTGGCCTCTGTCTCAATGGTCCTTTGCTGCCTGACTCTGCCCTTGAGTAACAGATCAGCAGGCAGTTGCAGGTTCTTATTGTGAAAGGGCATCACTGAAGCTGCTTCTCCAGTTTATTTCTTTCTTTGAGGAGGTTGACTTGTTGAGAAAGCACAAGTGTGGGCCAAAGCAGATGGAGGAAGAAAAACAGGAGTTGTTTATGAATATGAAAACTTTATTTTCTGTGAATTTTTTTTTTTGATATACCGAGTTAAGGATATTTTGTTACGCTTTCTCTCTTTTGCTCTTGATTGTGCCATTGTTGCCAAACGGAGGAACTTTGCAGGGCGTGAGTCCTTCACTTTGTTACTGTCGTCTTATTGTAATTATTACAATATTGTTATTATTGTTATTATTATTATTAATAATAATATTATTATTATTGCATTGTTATACATTTGGCAACTATAAAAATACTTGTTGTGCACTATGAATCTTTTTTATGTCATAAAGTATCCTAAAAATGTTCTATATTATGTATACGTATATATATACATATTCAATGTGTGTATATACTGTATGTACAATGATTGTAATGTATGAATGCTCAGAAATGTAAAATGGTTATTTTTGTTAATGAAGACAGGAGGGTGAGCTTATTGAGGCTGGTTTTGGTTTAAACATAGATATTTTTCTAAAAGAACAAAAAACTATATTATGATATTCAATAATAGCCCGCCTTTTCCCTCATTATGAAAAGCATTGTCACTGCCTTTGCTCTGTTTGCTGTGTATTTATATGTTCTATATATAAAACACATGACTATGTATGATGAGTGTTTTCCAGCTGTGGTGCATATAATGGTATATATGTATCACAGGCTTACGGAGGAGATGCTGTGCTCTTTTGCTTGTGCTTAGTTTGTCAGTGTGAGGTTGGTCCCACAGCCCTCGCTCATCGACCCCTGTGGACAAAACACACTGGATGCAAGCGATTAAAAAAAATAAATAAATAAAACTCAAACAAAAGATCTGAGTGTCTCGATGTAAACTCAATATTTGTGCAAATTTCACATTGGAACGTCATAGCAAAGCAATATCTTTATATATTTCTGTGCTGACTTTTACACTCCAGTGTGTACTGTCCGCTCGCACAAGCAAACACAGAATCCTGGGACAATTTGTAACATTCGGGTTGGAAGGAGAGTGTTAAGCTGGCCATTTTGATCTGCAAAAGGTGGTGTGAACTTTTAATACACCCATACACAGATGCACAGTTGCATGTGTATGCAGGGAAGGCGCACTCTCTACACATTCTCAAAAACACACATTTGCGAGTGGTTCATGGGATGAACCTCTGATCAAGACAAGATATTCCTCCTATGGTTGTTAATATTGCCCCCAAAATCTACATATAAGAGCACCACTTGTCTTGTAAAGCTTAAATGTTCTCAGACCCTTTTCATTGGAGCTGTGGATTAGAACAGGTTTCAATGAGAAAAGTGTTTACATGCATGGTTTTTTAAAGGTTAAAGTGCAATTCTTTGAGTGTCAATACAGCAAAGCTGATCTGTACATGTATAATGGCGCTATCAAGCCTGATGTGTGAAAGCGAAGCCTATAGAAGCTGGTATAAAATGAAGAGGCCTTTAAAGGAGTCCTCTGATATCACAGTGTCACGCACAGCTTTCGGATCTGCTGGTTGTGGTGCTTGTAGTGCGCTGTTGGTGCTTTTGTCACTCTTTAAGCCAAAAGTGTTACTGTATTCTTGAACGTACCATAAATGTGATGACTGCATAAGGAGATCCATTCAAGATACTGTAGTCTTCCGCTTTGCAACAACAACAAAAAAAACATGGCCGGTCAGATCCGGAGGCCAGTATCGTTGACGGTGGTTCTTTTTGGCTTTCTCAAATTCTCAATGCTAACTGAAATGCAATATATACATCCTTTGGGATAACCACAGCATGTAGCACATTAGCTGATGTACAAATCAATGACGTTTGATATAACATTAATAGTGGCGTAAAGAGGAAGGAGTGAAGCCGCTGCCTTTCACCTCAGTGGATATGCTCTCGCTGGTCTCACTGACATCACGATTATGCCTTTGATGGTTTAACAAGGGCCTTTTTCAGTAATGTCTTACAATGTGATTGCCTGTTTTAAGAGAAGGAGAGCATACAGCTATATTTTTGAGATGCTTTGTCGAGCTGGGATTAATAACATAAGCTTTGGATGAATTTCAAGTTCAACATCAAAACCTGTATGTCCATGTTTTATGGTGCAGATATGTATGATATATAAAGTGTTTGTCTGAAATGGCTGCGGTATTTTTAGGTTAGGGGATGTTAGTTCTGTGGAACAGAACATTTTGACCCCAGAGGCAGATGACTCTGCCCTTTCAGACGGTTCTCATGATTTGCTATTGTAGATCTAAATCATACCGACTGGCCCTTGAGGGTCTAAAAAGACGTTCTCCATCCTTTCCATATCTTTCTGGATTTCTGATTTGTTTTTGCTATCTTGTTAGCCCTTTACGGAGTTGAGAAGGAATTTTCACTTTGTTGCATAGACTGTGAAATCTGAGTGTGCTAACCTATCTGAATTTTCCTTGTATGACCATCTTTTCTTGTTTAAGCAAAAATGTCATTAAACTAAACTGAAGCATATTGAGTTGCTCGCCTTTTTTTCTGTTTGGGTTCATTCATCGTGTTTTCAACATTCAGCAGCGTTGATGTTTCTCATTAAGAACACCGCAATGAGGCCAGCAAACCTTTACATGAAGAAGTGATGTTTATAAGTTACTAGAAATGAATGCATTTTAATAGAAAGTGTTAAACAAGAAGAATTAAAAAAAAAAAGGTATGTATTACAAAAAAGAGCTGATGTTTGTGCTCGTTACTGATTTTTTAAAGCAAAAAACACAATTTTTCTGCAAGTGTTCATGTACGTTTGCTTTATATTTGATCTCGAAAACAAAAAATATGATAATAATTGTTGGCACACCTTTCTGGTTCTAAAATCTCTGAACTTATTCATGCTTTAAATGACTTGGAAACTGGAAAACCAGGTCAAAAACTGTTAATTTCAAAGTGTGACAGATTCTCAGGTTCTTTCAACAACTGGCTCCTCTAAGCCACTGGGGTAGGATCTGCAAATGAAACAAAGTGATGGCTTCTTCAGTTCTTCCAGTGATCAATTCCCACTGTTCAAAATATCATTAAGCCCTGGCAGATAAAGGGAACTGAAGACAACAAGACAAGACCAGTAAAACAGGGAAGACACTCTAATGAGATAAATGCTCATGTGCAAAATAAAAAGACAAAGAAAATGCATATGACCGCAGAGGACTTTTGAAACAGTTTACTGCCAGAGGAGTTCTGTTGCACCATGTGATGCTTTGTTTGCACAAAAACAATCAGCACAGACAAACCATAAGAATGAAACCTGCAAACTATTCACAAATGTAATATCTGACTTCTGCATATGAACAACTAGAACAATCTGAGGCATTTTAGAAAAAAGTGATATGAAATATCACGAATATCATGAAATATCATGAAATAAAAATGGAGCACTTTGACCAAAATAAACAGAGGCACGTTTGGAAAAGAAAGAGTAGCACTTGATATTGGAAAAAAAAAACACCTGGCCAGCTGTTAAACACAAAGATTGGTTCCTTATGCTCTGGTGTTGTGGAACAGAAAATAAGAAGAATGGATATCGCAAAATATCAGCAACTTGAAGCGAATGTGCTGGAGTCCGTTAAGAAACTGAAGCTGAAAGCAGGCTGGCTTCCATAATGTGGCAATAATTCAAAACACATTTTAAAATTTAGCTTGAACTACATCAAGAAACGCAAACTGAGTGTTCTGGAATGGCCCTCATCGTTCTCTGACTTGAACATCATCAGTGCTGTGTATGTAGGATGATGCATGATTATCGGTAAATTCAGAAAGACTTACTAAGAATTGACATATTTGCATATTTTGCTGTCACCTCTGAGCAAGGAAGTCCTGGGTTTGATTCCCAGGCCAAGTATGTTCTCTGCATCGGTTCACAGTCCAAAGACAGGCAACATCAGGAGGACTGGAGATGCTAATGATGGAGACTGGAGATGGTCCCCTCAACTGCATTTACATTTACAGCATTTAGAATACGTTCTTATCCAGATTGATTTACGTTTTCTGATTACAGGGACAGTCTCCCTGGAATAACCTGGGGTTAAGGGTTTTGGTGATTCTGGATTTGATGGGATTCAATCCTGTGACCTCTTGGTATGTAGCTGAGTGTCCTACCACCTAGACCACCACCACTGAGATGGACTTGTGACCTGTCCAGGGTGTTTTTCTGCCTTTGCCTCTGAGCAGCACCAGCGACCCTGCTCAGGATAAGTGGCTGTGATGGTAAATGAGTGCTTGAATATATAAAAGGGGCAGCGGTGGTCTAGTGGTTAGGGAGTTGGCAACAGGATTGGAAGATTGTGGTTTCAAACCCCTTACCAGTAGCTTGCCCTGAGGTACCCTTGAGCAAGGTACCATCCCTGTCACTGCTCCCTGGAATTTTCATAGCTAGCCCCTGCTGCAGTGTGTGCATGGGTTACATGCAGAGGTCCAATTTTGTTGTGGTTCGCTGTGCTGTGCTGTGTGTTCTCACAATGACAAGAATAGTCATTTTCACTTTCAAATGATGCAAAATGTCTTTTGTTAAACTAGAAGTCAGTAAACGTCTTGGCTGTTGGTCTTGTTATTGAGTCACTGAATAGTATAACCAGTTGTGGACAAAAATGGAATAATAATAATAACAAAACAAAAATCAAAGGAAAAATTAGTTAAAGATATACATTTAATTTATCCCAAGGGAAATTCCTGTGCCTTGAGATTTTCACAGCATTTAGCAGACACTCTTGTCCAGAGCAACTTACTGTCCTACTTACAGGGACAGTCCCCCCAGAGCAATTCGGAGTTGCTCAGGAACCCAATAGTGGAACTACTAGAGGGGGAAATTAAACTGGTGGCCTCTCGATCCATAGGTGAGTACCCCACCACTACATTTACATTATTTAGCAGATGCTCTTATCCAGAGCGACTTACATTTCCTAATTACAGGGACAGTCCCCCTGGAGCAACTCAGGATTAAGGGTCTTGCTCAGAGACCCAGTGGTGGACCCAGTGCTGGAGGTGGGATTCGAACCTGGGACCTCTTGACCCAAAGTTCCGTAGGTAAGTACCCTACCACTAGACCACCGCCACCCCTTTAGATGCTCAGAAAAAAGCATTTTAATAATTGTACACACATAAACGCTTATCAGACAATACCCCTTCCACAAGCGTGACCTTCTTTAACAAACATACCTGTGGCTCAGGTGTGCCACAGAAGAAGAAAAAAGAAATGCTGCTCAACTTGAATAATGAGGTGTTTCTGCCCTCTAGTGGTGAAACAGTGACAAGCACGTTTGAACCAAACGAGTGGACAAAATCCTGTTACTCATTGTTCTGATAAATCGATTATGTTCCATTAATTTTAAAAACAATGTTTGTTTCCTCTAGTAAATTAGCACATTTTTACAAACATGTATTTATTTATTTTATTTATTTCTTTAATCTCTTAATTTAACCATCCGCATATTACTGTTACCAACGACCCGGACGGTTTAAGCGGGACACACAAACCCACACGGACGGAACCCGGTCCGTTTCTCCAGAGTGTTTCCTACACGGAGGAAACCCGAGCGGAGCGGTCCGGCGTGACGTCGCTCTCGGGAACACTCGTCCCCACGATTCTTTCCGATCTTGGGGGATATGACGTCACGGCGGACAGTTTTTACTTTTTTTTTTTTTTCCAAGGAAGATGGCGTCCGTGACAACAGGTGAGAGAAAGAGAGGAGCCCGCGCGGCTTCTGGAGAATGATTTGTGTGGCGATACCGGCTCAGTTTCGCGTCCGGGGCCCGGTGGCTCGTCCCAGCTGGTGGGACGGTCTCGGCAGAAAGGCGTTCAGTGAGTTTAGTGTGCGATAACAAGGGCAGGAGCTAAGCTAGGCTAACAGACCCCGCGCCTGTTCACCGCTTACTGGAGAGCGGGTTCTCCCACAAAACAACCGGTTTAAACCACACTATCTCATTATTTGGTCATTTACGGTGTATAATTGTTATTTTTGTCGGATGTTTCGATGTCTTTCGTGTGTTTGGGTATGTGTGGGGAGATTTAGATATTAATAGATGGTATTTTTATGTATATTTTAGTGTATTTAGATGACTTTTTGCAGGTATATTTATATATTAAGGATGTATTTTTGGATATTTAGACATTTATGGCGGATATTTAAATATCTGTGTGGGAAAGTGAATATTTCTGGGGGAGTTTAGTTATTTTAATCGCTTTACTGTACACGGAATGTGGTTGGTCTGAGAGGCCCTGTTTAAATCAGATAAAAAGGGGGATATTTAGATATTTGTGGGGGATAGCTAGTGTAAGGAAATAGAATTTTAGCCCTATTTTCTCTGCATGAATCAATCCCTTCATCCTTCAGCTCTCAGTGTGGCTGTTTCGGGATATTTGTAGTAGACGTTTAGATTCACATTTCCATGGACAGTATTTAGCAGAGGCTCTTCTCCAGAGCGACTCACACTTCTTAACTGCAGGGACCTTCTTCTCCTTCTGCTTCCCCTGCTTCTCCTTCTGCTTCTCCTTGTCCTTCTGCTTCTCCTTCTCCTTCTCCTTCTGCTTCTCCTTCTGCTTCTCCTTCTCCTTCTGCTTCTCCTTCTGCTTCTCCTTCTCCTTCTCCTTCTGCTTCTGCTTCTCCTTCTGCTTCTCCTTCTGCTTCTCCTGGAGCAACTTGGAGTTAAGGGTCTTGCTCGGGAAGCCACTGTGCCCCGGACGCTCAGCAGCCCAATGGCTGTGGTGGGATTCGAGCCTGAGACCTCTTGGTCTGTGGACGAGTATCCTACCACTAGACCACGAGCAGCCCGATTTAGACGTTTATTTAAGGGGTGCTTGTTAAACTTTATTAGTTCAAATGTATTTGTTCAGCAGTTATGTTAGAGTTAATAGTCTACTTTCAAAGGAGTGTTTTGTAAAATAAAATAAAATAAAATAAAAATTCTCCTTCTTCCCAGAGCTTATTAGATGTGAGTGTTTGGCTGATGAGCAGTTGACAGCTTTGAATGCTCATTAAAAGCCGCATAATGTAAAATAAAACAAAATGATAATGTTTAAAGTGCTGCGTATAGACTGAGCGAAACGCAGAGGTTGAATCTCGTCGTGCTGTACTGTGCTGCATTTCACAATGACAAGAATAGTCACTCTTTCACTTTTAAGAAGTGATTAGTGAGTTAGGGGTGTTAGAAATGGAGGTGTTCTCACAAGAGATGCGTCTTCCAAAGGTTCCTGAAGAGAGGAACGTCCCTGCTCTGATATTATCCGGCTTGGTCCACCATCAGGGAACCAAGGAGAACAGTCTGCACTGAGATTGCCTTGTGTGAAGGAAGGATGATGCCTGATGACATTCCTTAGAAGAAAGTGATGAAGCAGGAGGAGTAAAAGCCTGTATGATGCAGTTTAAATAGCTGGGAGCAGATCCGGAAGTCACTCTGTAGACCAGTGACTTGAATTAGTGGCTTGAATTTGATTCAGGAGGACATGGCGAGCCAGGCGGATTTGTTTGGCTAATGAGATATATCGGTCCATTGTTTCATTCATTTACATTTCTGATACCTAGAAGCAATCTGAAATTGCGCTCTGAAGAAATGTAGTGTTTAATTCTACATGTTTTGACTGCGGTATGAAGTTAACTTCAGTATAATGTGCATGTTTGTATAGATTTCCTTTATATTAGCTCCCGTGTGAAACTAAAAAAAACAAACAGAACATTCTTGGTGAATCAGATATGTTTGGGGTGAAAGGAAAGTTATGTAAATTCATTTTTTTTTCGATTGAAAACTTTTAAGTTGGAATATTTAGTGTCATACCCTTAATTACACATTATGGAACATTATAGATAGTCACACTAACACACATTTATATCTATATTGCCTGAACACATCTAACTCATTAGCTGACTCTCTCAACACTTTGCTCAGCTAGATCATCTGATGGGATGTCATTTTGCATTATAACCATGTCATCGTAATGAACGGAGGGAAAACTAAACCAAGTGGAGTATTTGGAGCTCTGGAGATGGTCGTGAGCTGCCTGGGAGATTCTCCTCTGGCTCTGCTTTAAAAATAACACCCAGCTGCCTGGCCACACGTGTTCCCAGTAGGTCACGCAGTCTTACGTGCCTGTACAGTTGGCCTGCAAACTGCTTTTGTGGGCTTGATTAACCTGATAGTTTACAAAATTGTAGTACAGAGTACTGAATGAGGCTGGAATCCAAGCTTTGGGAAGTTCTGGATTACTGTTTGAGACTTTGTGCTGTACATTAAAGACAGAAATGCCTTTGTTTGGCATATTTGACATAAAAGTACATTTCTGAAGATTGTGAGGAAGTCCTTTTTGTTTTTTGTAAAATTACTTTTTAAAAACATCCTAACATGCTGTAATGTGATGAGAGATGGCAATGTAAACTTTTAACTTCACCCTGAGCTTTGTAAAAATCAGATTACACTACTCATTTCTCCATATTTTAATAGGGAATCATCTGATCACCTGGAATCGTCTGCACCTGTTTCTTCACTGCTTCGTGTCTTAAATTAGACTTGGTGGTGTTCTGATTGGAGGTTCATACGTAGATCACTGTATGGATTAACCAACAATAAACAATGCTTTGAAACTCCTCAGGTACAGGAAGTGGACTGAAAATGAGATAAAAACTCAAAGAAGCCTGGAGAACTGTTAATCAGCAAAACATTAAAAATGCAGTTAAATTCACACACATTGCTCATTGTACTATAATGTGCTATTTATTGTGCCAGCTGGTGTCTCTGGTGGGCATGCTTTCTAACAATTTAAACAAGGTGTATTTTTAACTAAATTGCTCTTCATGTCTAGCCACATCAGAGTGGATCCAGTTTTTCAAAGATGCAGGAATCCCGCCTGGCCTGGCTGTCAGTTACGCTGTATCTTTTGTAGACAACAGGTAAAATCCTCTTCTTGTGATCTAATGTATGCGTTGAGTGGTGTACTGTCTGTGGAGTTATAGAGAGTGTTCCTATAACCTGTTAGTGTGTTTAGGAGGACTCTTATAATGAAAATCATATCATAGAGCTTTGCTTTTTGTCCTTGATAACAAAGGCTTGTGGTTATTGCATTATCTCAAAAACCAACATTGTGGTTAGTGTCTTTGATCAGGGGACCAATAAGCACAGAGTTAGTTTATTATTACTTTTCTGCTAAGTGTTCATCCTGTAATGTTCTAAAGTCTCAAGTACTTTGATTTCCATTATGCATTTTCTAATAAACACACTATCAAAACTGAAAATCTCCTTACCGTGTTAATGACACAAGTTTTTACACATACGAGTGCAGTGTTTCTTGGAGAGGTCACGTCTACAGTCTGTTCTGCGTTCTCTGTGAGAGAAGGACAATTAAAAACAAATGTTGACACTTGTTCTCCTCAGAATCCAGAAAACCATGCTGATGGACCTTAGTAAAGAGATCATGATGGATTTGGGCATCACCGTCATCGGAGATATCATAGCCATTCTCAAACATGCCAAGCAGGTCTACAGACAGGTGGGCAAGGCTTCTGTGTACATTAGCTACCCCCCTTTTAGTTGTACGTCAGTGGTATATTTAAATTAATTAGAATTGGAATGTACTGAATGAAATTCTGCTACAACTTTCTTTGCAATTACAATTAATTAAATTGTATTTACTAATCTTCAAAGCTAAGAGCTGTAAAATTGAATATAAAATTATGGTGAGCTGTTATAACTATTGTATGAAGGATCTCTTGCTCAGCCCTAGTTTAGACAGTGCCTTGTGATTCATTGCAGTCTAATCCCACTTGGGAGAGAGTTTTACAGGAAGCACATAACTCATCTCATAATCTAAAATTATAGTCTGACTGCTTGGCCTAATGTTTAGGCACAGGTGCAGAAGGTGGTGCATGTGTCGCATTCTAAAAAGTCTACATTGTATGTCATGTATAGTAAAATAGATGAGGATGAGCAAAGGGGGGAAAAATTCTGTTCTTTGTGGTTATTTCATACATACAAGCAAAAAAAAAAAAACATATTCAGTACATAAGCCTAGATACCCCATTACAAATCCTGATTAATGTATCAATGGTTTAAATCTGCTGAGTTGTGAGAAAGAAATAACCCACTTTTCTCCTATTTCTTTTTGTAGGACATGTGTAAAATGGCCACTGAAGCCATTTCTTCTGGCCAGACTAGTGTTCAGGCTGAGCTGAGGCGTACTGCCACTACTCGTGAGTGTTTCTTGTGCTCCATCACACACTTCCTCTGCAAAGCTTTCAACGTCTTGAAGCAATGCAAACAGGGTTCTTGAAATTTGTGGTGGTGATATTTGTTACAGGACGTCTTTTTGAAGAGTCAGTCTTTCTGGCTAGCTGGTGCTTTTTGGTTGCCTACCTTAACTGAGTGTGTGCAGTGGGTCAGAGATGATTGGATTTTGGTCTGCATCATCTTTGGCTCCAGCAAGTTACTGGTTCAGTTCTCTTGGTGTCCTGAGAAGAAGGGCTAAATCTGCATGTGTACAGAATGATCAAATTGCACAGTTTGATAAGGTAAGATCAACGAAGTTGCGACACTAATATTAGTATTGTTTCCATTTCTCCAATTATAATGTTACGGTTACACCCATCAATATTTTCCTTCTTGCTCTCTGATGGATTGGTGACCTGTTCGGATGTTTGTCTGCCTTTCGCTAGAGGGGTAGGCTCCAGCACTCAAGGTTTTATTAAGCAGCTCAGATTAAAACAATTGTGCATTTCCAGCAGATGACATTTTCTCCACATCCTCTCTCTCATTAACATGCAGAGTATACCAACACCACCATGTTAGATCTGAACTCGTGTGTGTTCTTTGGCTGAACACAGTGAACACGGCACCAGGAGACATGTGACTCATGAGCACTGTCTTTCCCCCAAGTGCTAAGGCTCAGCACACTCACTCTTCAGAAACCCTTGCAACCCTGATACAAAGTTAGGCTTGTTTTTGCACTGATTGTCTTTGACATTTTAGTGTCAAAGTACTATACAAACAAATTCAGTCTTGGATTTGCAGGATCTGCAATGGTTGTACTGTTTTATCCGTGAGGTGAATTTGACCTTCCTTTTCCCTTTTATTGTTAAAGCGTTTTATTGATGCGTATTGATTGATGTAAATTTCAGTAAAAGAAACCCTTTTTATAGAAAAATGCCGTCTGTGAATACCACCCCAATTAATTTACTGATGCCCAAAGGATTGTTTTTAAAATCACAAAAAGGATTGTAAAATACTGTAAGGCTTTTGCAGCATATGTATAAAAACACAAGTCAGGAAAATTCTAATTCAATTTTAGTGAAACATCAATGTGGGTAATTTTGAATAACCACAGTTTTTAAACCCTTTGAAAGTGTTTTATTTTGATGGAGTAACTGCGTGTCTTCTTGTTTTCAGTTTCTGACATTCTTGCATCATAAATGAAAACACCGTGGGTAGTTGATGCTGACTCGTCTTAATGTGGACCTCTGTGTCTTTCAGAATAGTTCATGTTTCCTATAAACTGCCTTGTTTTTCTGCAGCTTTATAAATAAGCGTGTGAGGATGTTCTCATGCTAAACCAGGGTTCTGTATGAGCCATTTTCATATTTTCCAGAGCTTGTGGTCCATTCTTGTTTTTCAGAAACACAAGTGATTTATTTATTTTTTGTTTAATTGATATTTTGGTTCATATCTGAGTACACAAGTAAAGAAAAGGGGGGAAAATACGTCATGGAAATATTTCATCATTGTAAATACAATAACTTTTCAGTTCCCTGGTTTTGGCTTTGGAGTCAGCTCTGCGCTTTTGGGAGTAATTAAGAGTGTGTTGTTGAAGTTGCTCGACTGTTCTCCCCTTTCAGCCGCCACACGCATGATCGCCAACGCCTTGAGTCGGGACTCCCCACCAAGCACGCCTGCCCGTCGCTCTGACAACCGTCTCTCTGTGACAGTCTCCAACAGCAGCGCCAAAGCGGGTACTTCTTTTCTCTCAGTAGCATCACTCTCATTGCCTCTGCTGTCACCATGTCATTGGGTGTTAGTCTACTGTAAATGTTTATTTCTCAGTGCGCATGAATGCCTTAGGCACAGATTACAGCAGTGTTATGAGGAGACATCTGCTAGGTGTCCACACCTCCCTGGTTTTCACACACATTTTAATTTCTCACTGTTCAGTCTCTTTTTAAATTCCATCCTCCTTTTTATGTCTAGTTGTCAGCCAGCCTGCAGATGAGGAAAACAGTTCGCCAGTGAAGCGTCGGCGTGTAACTGCAGAGATGGAGGGGAAGTATATCATCAACATGCCAAAGGGCACCACCGCCCGCACAAGACGCATTCTGGCCCAGCAGGCCAAAAAAGGTGCTTGAAAATTAACCGTCACATTTTGCATTCTGTGATCTGTTATTCTTGCCGAGCTCCCTGTGCTACACCCATGGCATTCAGTCTTACCCACCAAAAGCTATTGTGGTTGTAGGTTTTCAGTCCATCTGAAGAAATCTGACATGCAATTACTAGAAAATAATATAACATCATAATATAGGCTAAATATAGATTAACAATTATCTAAACTAGTCAAGTGTGCTCATACATGACTGGAAATAGAAAACCTACATCAATAGTGGCACTTTTCAGATATGATTTTCCCGTTTCTGACATCTTTCTCCTCTGTTTGGCCTGCAGCTAAAAGCCTGAAGCGTACTTCTGTGTTTGAGAGGCTGGGGTCCGAGTCAAAGGCTGATGCTGCTGCAACCAATAAGGTGGTGACTATGGTTCTTTTACATTTAGTTATTTGTCTGTCTGTTCTTTGTATTTCATTATTCAGATTGTTGCTGCATGACAGGGGGGGGGGTATTTTTATAGTAGATTCTGGAGTTTGGAAAATTGCTTAAAGGTGAAAAAAAAGAAAAGTTTCACTCATATACTCCATTCAGTGCATAAATGGAAAATAAACTGCACAACAGCCTGTTTTTTAAATCAGTTTTTGTGAACCTGGATAACCAACATATTTTCTTACATCTTCAGCCCCGTTTATTTGTACTGAAATTTTAAGGAGTGTTTAATCCCGTGCTGCCTTTTAGAAAGTCAAATTAAAGGGCAGCCAATAGGAAGACACTTCACACATACCACTCTTAAACTCACAATCCAAAAACAGCCGGTTTAGTTTGGAGATGAAATTGGTTGAAAAATGGTCATGAAAGAATGAACTTTGATTAATGAGGACATATGTTTTTGTGCACAAACCCTCACAAAAATCAGGGGGAAAAAGGCTAATGTAGTTCTTAAAAAAACAACACAGTAAACGGTTAACGATTTGTAAAGAAAATTGACTTATCAGGTTACATTAACTCCAGTCAACCTTTAGTAACAACTACTCACCTGGAGCAGTTGCTGGTTAGAGGCATTTTGCTGCCTTACAGAGACCAGTTTTGCAAAAAAAAAAAAAAAAAGAGAGGAAAATTAAGTTGCCAAAATTTATTTATGCTGAGGTTTGGCTTATTGCATTTGGTCCATAACTGGCAATTATTTTATGGTCTTTCTACTTTTTCTGGTTTAATCTGAAACAATTGTGTCTTCTGCAGTTTCATCACTTTGTACACATCTACACATCTGTGTAGTTTTATTGTGAAGTAAATACTAGAAGCCATATTGCTCCAGAATTTCCTTCAGGAAGCTGTTGTAGTGAGTGTGTGCATAACAGTAGGGGTGTGGGATGTAGTGAAAATAAAAATGCAGCACTCAATCACTTCCCACTGTGTGGCCTCTTGTGTTGATATGTAGGGAGTAGCATTTACCCAAGCAAATACAGCAGTCCAGCTGGCTCTATACAGGTCACTACATCAGACAGGGTTGTTTGTTTGTTCTTAATGCCCACTGCTAACATCAAGTGATTGCTAGAGAATATGAGGGTTTGTTTTTCAAGTTGATGAGAGCTAATAAGCAACCATTGCAGCCTTATTTTGCATTATTTGCATTATGATCCCTGTTTGACCCTGCGATCTGTCCTTTAACACCCCCCTTCTTTTTTGCAGCAAGTAACAGGAGTGTTCAGTCGACTGGGCAAAGTAGATGATGATGATGAGGATGGTGAGAAGAAGCTGGGAGATGGTGCTGTTGGTGATGGGGATGAAGACAGCGATGGCGAAGGCTCAGTGTTGCAGTACGCTGGCGTCCTCAAAAGACCTCCGCTTCCTCCTAAAAAAGAGCCTGTCCTGCAAAAATGTGAACCTGTCACTATGTACCGCCTGAGCAACAAATACAAAAACACTCCCGCCTCAGAGAGCACTCCCCCTACCCCCTCCTCTACCTCCTCCAGCCAGGAGGGAGCGCCCAAGCTGAGCATAATGCAACGGCTGGGTAAGGCTCCGTCCGCCAGCTCTGGCCCTGCCTCCTCCAGCTCTGTAGCTGGACAGTCAGCAGATACACAGGATAGCCATGTCACCAGCAGCAGAAGCAAAGCTCAGATCAGCTTTGCTTTGGCCAGCCCCAAAGTCAGCAGTAGCACAGGGACAGGCAGGGACTGTCATGGGGCACAGATGGACGCTATGACAGTCAGTGTCTTCAAAAGACTGGGTGCCAAAAGGTCATAATGCACAAAAAAAAAAAAACCCTTCAAAACACTCCTCCTTCCCTCTGATTTTCCTAACCCTACAAAAAGAAACACCTTTCAGGGCTTAGAATCCCCTTATGAAAGAGTAGGAAGGAACCGCTTTTTTTTCCCTCAGCATAGGTGGAACAGAAAGTCTGTATGTGCCTTCACAGTGGTTCTGCGCAGTGTTATTCCACTGTAGTCCAAGAGGAAAATGCTAGAAGACAGTATACAGACTTTGCATGTCCTTTTAGTGTGTATAGGAATAATAATATGCACCCTTACCTCTCGTCATGCTCTGGGGCTGCACGATATGGACAGAATAACATTGTGGTTATGTTTCTGCCCAATTCGTTTGTGATGTGCTCCTGCGATTTAACACTCCATAAATGCACCATTTTATAAGCTAGTAGACTAGCTTTGTTTTTGGTGGATGATGTGGACAGACATAGAACCTACCTGGAAAGACGCTCACAGCACACGATGATTATGTACATACTGTAAGCCTGGGGGATGTTACAGCTGCAGAGGCCAATATCGTGCTGCCCTGTGCCCGTTCCATACCTCTCTAGTCACACCCTGCCTTTGAGAACTACTCTCCGCTCTTTTAAAGGAGTCCCTAGTGTTTTTCTACAGCAGTTTTTTTGTAAAGCATGGTACCACACAGCTAAAAGTGGGTGACTTCCACTGGGGGGGGGCCCTAAGTGAAAGCAGAGCAGCACTCACTCACAATCACCTCCTGCTCCAGATGCTGCGTCTGTGATACCTTCTTAAGGGAAGAATCATCTCTCAACTCCAGTAAAGTGTTCAGTGCCCTTGTGTACTTAGTATAAGAATTAATGAAAGTTCCTCTCCTGCTACACAGCGTCAGTTGTTTCCTGAAGAAATCGAAATCATCAGTGTGCATGTTTTAAGGCCCATTCCTTTGTCAGGTTTCCCCTCTTATAGTTCCCAGCTGCTGAGATATTGCCATGTTAAGTGTTACCCTGATGAAATGAGCGAGCAAAGTGTCAACCACTCCTGCTGGGAGGTTGGACAGTGTTGCCAGGCAACACACATGAAGACGGACCCTTGGGTGTTTTTCCGCCCGTTTTGTGGCCAAAAAAAAAAAAAAGCTTGTGCAGTTGAATCACAACACTTACTGACCACACTGTTATTGCAGGTACATGAGTTTTACCTGGCTGTGGCCCCTCCTCCGTTTTTATATATTATTTTATGATGGTTTTGATTTGTAATGTCTTTTAAGTACCACTTTGTTACACTGTATAGAATTAAGGATCATGTCAGAAGGGGTCTGTTTTATAAAGGGAGCTAACAGCTTGTCATCGAAATTGAGCATAAAATTGGAGAGCAAAACAAAAATCTAATTTGTTTGAGTTTTTTTTTTCTCACTTTTAATAGATCACGAATGTGATCAGGCTTGTATTCTGTAAAAGGTCTCTGGAGACGCCACTTGACGTTGGTTTAAAATGGTTAAACTAAAGTGGATGCATGAGTGCTGGTGCGCACAGGTCAAAGAAATGAGTAGATTTTTAAAGGAAATTAATAAGAATACCCTTCGTCTAAGACAACAAATCATTGCTATATGACAATAAATCACTTTCAGACAAATTGCAGATGTTTTCATGAAAGATTTTTCAGTTGAAACATCAAATGAGCCAAAGTTGTCCTGTTTTTGAAAAAAAAAAAAAGTAAAGCCAAAGTATTTTATATTTTGCTAATTGTGCACTGTTAATTATGCTCTCTTTATTGAATAGGCAGTTCAATGTCTTTCAGGCCCTCAGGAGATTCCTGGGTTATTGTGACGAGGCAGTTAGTCGTGATAATATTGTCACATCTGTATGTTATTGTTAGAGATGGTATATCTTATTGGTGTGTGTTGGGCCAACGTCAGCAGAATGTGCTGAATTTCCTATCCGAGGGTGAAGAGTTGCTTTATATTTAGGATAACAGAGTGACTTGTGTTAGTTTTAAAGTAAATCAGTTTTTTCAAGGCTCTGAAACATCCTGTCTTTTCTTCTCGGTTCTTTCTTTCTAGAGATTAGTAGGAGGGGAGAAAGGAGTTGGGTTTGCATGGGTTAATAAGAGTGTATGGTGTGAGAATGTTAGAGTACACTGGGGTGTGATCCTGGGTGAGGAACTGTAAATTCTCCTCTGATGATCTTCAGGGTCTTGTCTTAAATGCAGCCGTTTAAAGAGGAGACCTCTTTCTCTTCGGCACTTCCTCTTTATTCAGCTTGATGAATAAATGTGTAAGTTGATCTGGGGAGGCTGCAGTAATCAGGGTGATGCAAATTTCCTGCCATCAGCGTAAGTGCGGGTGCACAGTTTTAAGAAAATTGTGGTGTGTTTTTAGCGATGTGGTGATTACAATTATTGTGTGTAGCCAGCCATAGTCTCAGAAAGTGTCTGAGTAAGAACAGCACATTCAGCAGAGGCCTCCGGACTGAACCAGGGAATAAATATTCAGTTACTTATATATAATATTCAAATATATATATATATATATAAAGGTGTGTGTATGTGTGTACATCTATTTACTCTGAAAAATACTAATGCACATAAACATAAGTGATTTTATGTATTTTAAAATCTTGTTCAAATTCGCTTCAGGGAAGCCTAGTATAATTTATAGTTTCTGTTCATTAATGGTTCATTAAGTTAAATAAGGTGGGCTACTGATGGAAGTAAACTAAATCTGTATTCTTACGTGTGTGTGTGTGTGTGTGTGTGTGTGTATATATACACATATTCATATTCCAGTACTATATAATTAATGTATAGTTTATTTCATAAATACTGATGTTTCATAGACAAGTCTTAGATGATTATAGGGTTTCATCATCCTGGAAGGTCACTGTGAATGATTAAATCATTTAGGCTCGATCCCAAATGGCTCCGCGCTCTAATCCGGTGCCCTGTGTCCGTCCAGAACGCTGGTGGTGTGTTTTCGCTGCCTGTGTAGGGCCCTATGTAGGGAGCAGGGAGCGGTTGGAGACGCAGCCCTCCGTGTTTCGTTTCGTGTCGCGTGAGCTCTCAGGCATCCCTCGCCTCCCGTCCTGAGTTCAGCGAAGAGCCTTTTTCCTCCACCATCACCCAAAAACATCCGCACCGCGTCGTGCCGGAGCATCTCAGTCGTGAGGGAGATTTCTCTTTATGCTCCTCCTCTTTTTTTCCCTTTCTTCCCACAATGCCTCCCTGTCCTGGGTGCTGAAGTGAAGTGCCAGAGGGGGCAGAGAGAGCTGAGCTCAGGCGAGGCGTCTCTCCATCCCTCCATCCACCCGAGGCAAAGAACGGAACGGATAAACGAAAGAATTCATTTCCAAGTCTTTTTTCTTCTACTCGCTGACTGCGTGAGGTCTGCCGCTGTGTGCGCGCGCGTGGGTGTGCGCGTGCCATTCCCCCTCCTCCTCTCCTTCATCCTTTATGCGCGGCACGCTGCCCCTTCAGCCCGCACGGACCACCCGGGGGTGCCGGTGCATCCTCAGCATCCTCAGCATTCTCAGCATCAGCATCCTCAGCATCACCATGGCTCCGTCTCGCCGCCAGGGCGACTGAGGAGCACGACGATGGAGGCGAAGCATCAGCACCAGCATCAGCACCAGTATCAGCAGCAGCAGCGCAGCACCAAGAGCACGAGGAGCCATCCGGAGGACGGCGGGGGTACCGGCGGGGCGGGAGGACACTGTGCCGAGATGGAGATGCAGGTGAAGATCCAGAAAGCCGTGGACTTCAAGCTGGAGGGCCATCGCTGCTACAAGGAGAAGAAGTTCCGCGAGGCCATCGGCAAGTACCACCGGGCCCTGCTGCAGCTCAAAGGCGTCCACGGCTCCGAGGTGGAGCTGCTCAACCAGGCGGCGTCCAGGCTGACGGAGGAGCAGCGGAGAGCCGTGGAGAGCACTGAAATCGAGTGCTATGACAGTCTGACAGGTGAGTTCGAGGTTTAGAGGAAGGGGGTTGCTTTGTCTCCGGTGTGTGCACGAGCGCGGTGGTGCATTGGTGCATGCCTTCTTGGAAATTGACACAGGCCAAAAAGGCAGTGGTGCGATTTGGAGAGGAGAGAAAATGGGGAAAGAAACTATATACAGATACCATCATGGGTGGCAAGCACTTATAATGTCGAAGAATGAATGCAGTCTCTGTGGCATGCCATTAATTATACACCCCACATGTAGGAATGAAAAAGGTATGCGTGCATTTCAATCAGTGTTCAATAAAAAGTGGACTCCATGCATCTGGCACAACGGGTAGAAACCTCTCGTTAAGACTTCATACTTGTGCCACTATGGATAGCGACCCATTATGAGCAGAAAAGAATTTTAAAAATACGCCAACATGGGTAGATGTTTCATATAGACTAACAAAATAGCACTCAAGAAATGACTCAATACAGCACCATGGACAGCAACCTCATTTTACATAGTAACCTCATGTAAACCCAGGAATGAAGGAATAAGAGCCTCACGTATAACATCATTAAAAGATCAGGAAAATGAACTCTGATGGCCATTTTTTGTGAAATATTAGTACGTGGCTGTCTGTAACATTTTGTCCTAGAATGAATTGGTTGTTGCGGAAGAGCAGAAAATTGTGCTAAATGTTTCAGTGAAAAACACAGACTGGTTTTTGGGTTAATGGACACAGGATCAGGTTGATGGACCCAGGATCATGCACACCTGCTCTGAGAGGTGGAGGGTTCGGGGTGCTTCCAGCATCCCTCATGCTGTCGTAAACGTGATCTTTCCGTAAACGTCGGCCTTGGGAAAGCCGGTAGGGGATGGTGGAGCGGTTCTGTGCAAATTCTGTATATTCTGATCCTGTTGTCACCTCCTTTTGTTTGCCCTTTTTCATGTTAACCTGGATGCCAATGGGAACAAGTGTGTGAAAATAGACTTTCTGGGGAAAAATGTTTGCCATCGGCAGGTCCTGATGATAAAGATCACTAAGAATACCATGTTACCTCAAAACAGAAACCTCCTCTCTGAAGCCCAGCATTTCTTGATTTTGAATCAATCATTCTGCCTAATTTAATCCTTGAGATGCAGAAAGTCATTCGAGCTGGTTTAAGTGAAATGGTTCTCTGTAGAGAAACATACAGGCCTTGATTTCTTCCAGTGGTTATGATAAAAAACCAGGAGTTGTGATGTTTGCAACACAGTGAGTTTATGTTGAGTGTATAATGGGGATAATAACTGCTAGTAAATATAAAATGAGAGATTTAGTTTAGTCTGTTTTAGTTTAAGCATTCAAAAATGCAGAGAATTTCCATTCCCATAACTATGCATGTGGCAGAGGCTCTGTTCCAGTGGTTTACAAGTTCAGTCATGCTACAGATGTTTAGAAAGAACACTTTTTGGCATAGACTGTATAACTTTGGGGTTCATCTGTACTCATTTTTTGCAAAAAAAGTCATCATTACAAAGACTGTCCCTGAAAATGCTGTTCTTTATTGTGGTACATGATGTCCACTCAAATTTCCTACACTGTGCTCCCAGATTGGACTAATTGGCTGTTTTACAAGCAGAATAAGGGCGCCCAGATTTGATTTTGATCTTGTGGCTTGCGAGTTGCCAACAGTGCACATTTGACAGCATATGGATTGTAAAGCTTTGTGCTCCTCACAGCTGTGTGCACAGCAAAAGTGTTTTTCTCTGGTTTCTGTTGGCCTCAGCAGTCCTAGTCGGGTGGTGTGGTCATCAACCGGGGTTGATGTTGGGGAGAGGCTATGGGGGGTGGCCAATAGAATAGCCTGCTGTGAAGCCTGCCAGGCTGAGCAAATACAAATGCTGCTGTTGTTCTTGGTGTGTGTGTTTGCGAGCGGGAGAGAAAGTAAGTGTGTAAGGCAGGCACCTGCCATTCAAAGCCCTGTTTGTTGTCACAAGGACAAGCTTTCCCTTCCTATTGGAGCCGAGCACAGCAACTTCTGAAAGGATGCTACTTCTTAATGAAACCCGCTGAGTAGCCTTAACAAGAGTCTTACATCAGCAAAGTGTTATATGGCTTGTGCTGTGACTCAACCAAAAAGTCTGCAACCAAAAAAAGTTTCTTTTTAAAGAAAAGAACGCTAATATCCAGCATTTTTTCACCTGATCCCTCAAAAGGCAGCATAAAGTTGCTCATCAAAGTCCTTCATTTCTGTTTGTAGTTAAACTACATAAAGCCATTCTTATAATAAGAACACATATAATGGAAAACATTGGGCAGGTGCCTCATTGCCTGCCCATTGATTTCGATCATAAGTGAATTTTCAGCTTCAGCATTCTCTCAATTTCATAGTCATTTCTGTTAGACTTTAATATTATACTGCTGATGTGGTAGATATTCTTTCAAACGGCAAGGAGCGCTTAAATAAACGAAAAGTGCAATAGAAGCAGTGTGTGCAATAAGATGAAGTTTACCGCCATTAGATTAGGGATAAATGAGGGGAAGAAATCAAGGAGAGGAAAGAAACTCTGTGCAAAAAAGTATTGTTACCTGATTCTGTCTGGATCGCAAAAGAAGACGAATGGTCTATTTGCCATCCTTATTAAAAACACCCTCCCAGGAGGGAAGCGGGGCAGAAAGCATTTGTAAGTGGGTTACAGCTCCATTTGTCAGGCGTTTTCGGCAGAGTGCAGTGCAAGTTTTGCAGGTCCTAGTGTTAATCAGGCTTTTCAGACACACACAACACCCAGCCACAGCGACGTGTAAATTACAGCTGATGCCAGAGGTGGGAGCGAGAAGGGAGCTGGCAACACAAATGGACTTATTATATCAAAAATATTAGAAACTGCCCTCTCATAGCTCAACCTTGCTGTTGTACAGAGAGGAATCGGTTGTGGCTCGTGTAAATCCATGATGTGTCTGATTCACTGATTCTTCTGCCCAGAGAGCTGCTTTTGGCTCGAAGACATCCAGGGGAAGTGTTTCCAGTAAAGTGACCAGTGAAGGTTGCACAGTGTAGCTGTTTTTGATAAAGTTTCCAGTGAGGGGAAGTATACAAGAACTGCTTCTAATAAAATGGCCAGTGGGTGGCAGTACCGAGTAGCTGTTTCTAATAAAGTGGCCAGTACGTGGAAATATAAAATAACTGTTTCTAATAAAGTGGCCAGTGAGTGGAAGTACATGAGAGCCGTTTTTGTTAAAGTGGCCAGTGAGTTTCTTTAAAAGTTGCCAGTATATTAAAGAATCTGAGAACTGTTTCTAATAGACGTATCTATTAAAGTGGCATATGAGTGGAAGTATAAGTGAGGTGTTTCTAATAATATGACCTGAAAGGTACAGGGTAGGAGTGTCTGTATAACCACAGACAGCAGTAATGGTGGTGCTGATGATCAGATGATACTGTAGAGTACGATCGCTGTAGGTTAAAACAAAGTTTCCACCTGAACAAATGATGTTGCATCTGTAAACAGATTACCAAGAGGCAGTAAAGCAAGATAGTGTTGGTGTTCATTCACTCATTCATGATCAAATGCTAATCTTGACGAGGGTCACGGGTGGTGCTGGAGCCTCTCCAGCATCCTGGACGGGTTGCCAGGCCATCACATTTGTGTTGATGTAATATATTTTATTCATGGGAGAATGATGTATTCGCTTGACTCAAGTGCATGGAATGCATTAAAGTGTGAGTAATTGTCTTGACTCCACCATGGTGAACATTATGGGATGGAGCTGATTTCCTCCTCTTCAGGGGATGGTAATGAAAATAGAGAAGTGTGTTTGTCACGTGTAGCTTATTAAAACTGCCCGAGTCAGTCTATCTGGCCGCCTGTCCGTTTGTACTCTGATTACAGAGGGCAGCAACAATCAGTGAACTCCTCAAGCCTGATGTTCAGTTAGGAACAGTCCCATTAAAGAAGGATTAAAGATAAACCAACTGCAAAACTCTCTCTCTCTCTCTCCCCCTCTGGAGAGGGCAGATAGCATTGCTGTCCTGCTCAAGCAGGGTGGGCTAATCTCTATCCCAAGAGCCAAGAGCCAACCCCATCACTTTCATAAAAAAAATTCTGAGGGCACATGATTCATTGATGGATGAGTGGGAGATGAAGATGAGGAGGTGAGAGCTCGGTCCATCCCATCCGTTCAAAGCTTTGTTGGTTTAGAAGGTGTCGGGCCAGCAGAGTGTGGCGAGGGCAGCTGGTGCCAGGGCTGCAGATGGCATGGCATCTCCATGGGGTTCCACTCAGCACAGATCCTACTGTACTGTACTGTATTATATCATAACAGGCCCCTTCATCACAGAGAGAGAGAGAGAGAGAGAGAGAGAGCACAGAAATAGAGGCATTTGGAACAGGCCTATAATGATTTTCTCTATATTAGAGAGATTAGATCTATCGCCTGTTATGAAAATGTTTTTTTTGTCCACAGTTCCACCATTATTTAAAGTTCCTTTAAGGTGACCGTTGTGGTCCCTCTGCTGAGCTCTAATGTTATCTGATCTTTCACTGTTTAGTTACTATGGTGGTATCTGCAAGGATTAATAGTGTATAATATTTAATTGACTCTGTGCATATTTAATTGAATGGGTGCTGTTATATGTAATATCACTCTATATAATAATAACAGACAGGCTGATCAGCTAATCCTTATCACTATATCATGTTGAAATGAATGTCCAAGTCTTCATTTAAAATCATATTATTGAAGTCCTGCTATCTGAACTGTGCCTTTCCCAAATGGTCAAGCGATTAAGCTGATTGATTCCTGTTAACGAGTTATTATGGGATGTCCATAATCACTTGATTGAAGTATGGATCCACACAAGCTGTCTGTAGCTGATGTTTTCTCATGCCTTGGGCGCTTGGACTTTTATTTAAAGGCAGGATGAAGTGTCTTTATGTTTGTTTCTCGGATGCATAACATAAATTTATAGCGATGAGAAATACACTCGTTTACATCTTGATTTATAATAAAAGTCAAAGAAGTTTTTTTAAGTCATTAAACATTGCATGCACTTAGACCTCATGTTTCTTGAATCATGCATTAAAAGTTATGAAAAATGAATATTTTATTATACAATTTTCACTCGGCCCAGTAATGTCTGCAATATATCACAAATCACATATTCATATATAGGAAGATCAACGGAAGAAGAAAGGTTTATAACAACAGCCATAACAACCATTCCTTCATGAGGAAATCTTTTATTTTTTTAGTTATTATTGCACATTTTAGCCGATTAACAGGTGATTTCTAATGGAATCACCTCCCAGGCTCCCATGCAATTTTGTGACCATTCAGAATGTCGCACTGATCCCACCCCGAAGATGATATTAACTTACTGATCTTTATTTTTCCTTCTACAAGGTACTTTTGAAGTATTAAATTGTGTAAATATAGAACAATGCTGTAAAAGGCAACCTTTACAACCTGCTTTCTCAATGTGGAAATTGCACCCCCACCCCACCCCCCACTGAAATAAGTTTTGGCGCCCCTGGTGTATAAACCTTGTTGTGCTGGAATAAAGGAAAACAGCAAGATTAGGATGAAAAACGAAATTTTTATTTTGGTGTCAAAAGTGCTTCATTTGGCATTGCTCCAAATGTATAGTACATTTAGAAATTAAGAGTAATTATAAAATAGAAACTGGAAAAAATGCCTTTGCAAAGGATCTAGGAAGAATCAGACCCCTTGTTTTACATTGTGCTGCTTTGCTGTTTGTCTTGCTTTGCAGCACATTCAGATGCAATTTCATTCCAGCTAAGAGCAGAGGAAGTGGCCACCAAGGCCAAGAAAGCTGCCAAGACTGCACGGAGAGCTGTCATCACAGTAAATAAAATCTTAGTTGGCTGAGTGGTGGAGGATGAAAGATCTGATGGAAGAGTGAGGCTGGCACACATAGAATTACATTAACAAAGGCTGATAGATGCCTCCACACATGATGCCATTTATTATAACTTGCTGTTCTTTGCAGCAGTGCAGGCTACTGTACCTCTGGACATGTGTTTGTTTGGAAGGGAATAAAACGAAAAGCTTTTTATCAACAAATTTGTACTCAGGAACATCCTAAGTATGTTGCTTGGCATGGAAAAAATAAATGACAATCTAGAATCTTTTTTTTTTTTGCGAGGCTATTCAACTACAGTTACATAATGACAGGTTTAATATCGCAGTTATGCAGTGGCTTGTCTTTTCTTTTCATTTACATTATGTCACGACAGCTTTGTGTCTCTTTTTCCTGCTTGCCTACAAAATCAGACACCGGAGCACTTCTTCCAATCATAAAAACCTCTTTTTTTTTCTTTTTTTTTTTAAACTTCGTGTGCTTTAATTATCACTGTCAAAACAGCAATGCATATCAATCAGAAAGAAAAGATTGTCAGCCCCAGGCAGAAAAAATTTTAAAATATCTACCACAATCTAACATTTCCTAACATAGTAGTCATTTAGAAAAGGGCTGTGTTGTATTTGATTACTCTGCAGCATAATGTGTAATTATATTGGGCAAAATGGAAGTATCGGGAATTAGGTCATTTTAATGGTTAGGGAACCTGCCCCAGGATCAGAAGGTCGTGGGATTGAATCCAGTAGACCAGTAGATTGCCTAGACAAACCCTTGAGCAAGGTACCATCCCCAGCACTGCCCCCTGCTGCATGGTGTGTGTGTGGGTGAAAAGCAGAGGATGTATTTCGTTGTGTCTCCCTGTGTGCTGTCTTTCACAATGACAGATAGTCACTTTCACTTCCCATGAGCCTTATGTATTACCTGTTTTTTACTAAAACAAGAAAGCACTGATCCTAACTGTGGCACCTGCGTAAATGTGACATTAAAAGTGAAAGTGAAAGTGACAACTTGTCATTGTGAAAAACAGCAAAATGTAGCCTCTACATTTCACCCATACACACACATGCAGCAGGGGGCAGCTGTTGGAAGCACCAGGGAGCAGTGATGGGGACAGCACCTTCCTCAAGGGTACCTCAGGGCAACTTACTGGAAAGGGATTTGAACCCACAGTCGTTTGAACAAGAGGGCTTGGCCCTGACCACTCGGCCCCCACATATAATCGTTCCGTTATAGGAAAATTATAAGTGATTCGTTTCTATTCGTCTCTTGTTTACTGTGTAATTTTATTTGTGTTGTTTCGGTCAGCGTAACAGATTTTTTTTTTTAACTCTAAGTTTGTATTCATCACCTCTTAAGGGATTCTTGTGAAAATGCTACTTAGAAATGGACTCAGACTGACGGACGTGGTGGACGAAAGTGCATGTGAGTGAAATTGGAGTGATAGTCATTTGATTTGATTTGATCATTTATGTATCGTAAGGCCACTGGCGAGAGCAGCAGTGCAGACTCAAGCTTTAAATCTCTGCTGGAGGAAAGTGGTGAAATTGCAAAGGAGCAAAAATAACAAACTGACAAATGAGACAAGAAGGACAGATGGCATGGTTTAATAAGTGAGGCAAGAAACCAAAAATCATAAAGAAAAGTCAGTCGTTTGATAATTGCTAGCATCTTTACTTTCGTGTTCATCGCGTGTCCTTTTTTAGGGAAAAGTTGTTCCCCCCCGTCTGCATGGACCACGTGAGGGCTGATATTGATGGTCATTTCTCGTGTTTCCTCAAACCAGCTATCAGTTTTATTGAAATCAATATTTATTTGATCAAATAACAAGCGTGTTTTTCACCCCAGTGTATTCACCCTCAGATTATATTTCATGCTGCGACCCCTGACAGTGGCGTGCCCTCCTCTCGGGCATGGTGACCACACTGGCTTGTGATGCTGAGTCATTGAGGGTGATGGTGGTTTGTGAGCATGAACACACCCTGTGCATTAGTCCTGCCCTTGCTGCTCTCCAGAGGCCACTATGGATTTATTCAAACCTGGGAAGGTCCATTATGAGATATAAAGAGGATTTAAGCAGAAGCGTGTCCACTCTGGACATGATACAAGCTAAATATTTTCATCACAGCGATCCTTCTGCTCCTTCTCTATGGCTGGTATTTGGAGCACATGTTGTGTGACTCATATTTCAGGACCCTGTTCTGTACTCCTGGAAATCCTGCTCATAGGTGAGGCTCTCCAGCTCCAGATGGTAGCATTTAAACAGTAGCAGTGTCTGCAGCACTGTGCAGACACTGTGGGCAGGATTTAATAAAACAGTACTGGCAGGGTTGAGCGCTCGTTTTTAAAAATAAACACCCGTAATGCCCCAAAGCATAAAACAATTACTAGTAGAAGCTCAGGAAGGTCATATGAGGGATGAAACCAAGATGTTCATATTTGAAGATCTCTGAAGAAGTTCAGGATGTTCTTGTTTTGAAATGCTGGTGATTATTTTTACACACAGGCTAAAGGTTGTGCAACTAAAATGCTCCATAATACATCTACAGTGAAAACGCATTCATTTATATTTTTATGCAAGGCGACAGTTCGGTTACATTTGCAGAATTCTAATAGTTTTTAGAAACTTGAATCGTTTATATATCAGCTTTGTTAATATATTGTTTGAAAAGCATAAAATAGGATCGTGCAAAAGTTCAAATGTTGTGTTATTTTTTTTCCTGTGCATTAAATGCACCAAAACAACAGCTGAAAGAAGAAGAAGATGATTATTGGACAACTTCCCAGCCATCTAAATAGACCAACACACAGAAAAGATGATCCCTTGGTGTGTCCATTGGTGCAGTTCACCCAGGACAGGTTAAAAATGTAAAAGAGAAGAAAAGGAGAGAGGACGGTGGAGACATGACTTATACTGAGTGTGATGTCTGTGATGGGAGACATGAATCAAAGATGAAGCCGTGAAGCTAATGTTCATTATTGGTTTAGACTGGTAATAGTGGGAAATGACCTAGAACTAGAACTGGATATTGTTGGCTCCTGTTTGGGCCAGTGTTTGTTTGTGATTGTGGAAACAGTACTCACACTGAAGTGCCTTACATAATAAATACCATTTACATTCAGATCACATTATATAAAAGTGGGTCTTCTCAACTTCCAGTTGTGTGCATCAGTCAGTTCGAGGTAGCTTAAGGAAGCTGCGGCTTTATTTCCCACACCAAACCAAGAGGATTAGGTCCATAAATCTAGCTTTCAACTTGTTTGTCTTCAGTTTAGTTATTACAGTCAGATTAGAGAAAATCCCGTCCTCATCTTCACCTCGCTCTTCATCCCAGCCGCTATTAGATAGATAGCTACTACGCTCTGGCTTACACATTGTTTATAAGTATTATCTGAAATCTTTGAAAAAGGTAATAACTGGTCCATACAAATGTCTACAGTCTGAGAAGTCAATGTTTACCATCTCAGGTTCATATGAGCGTCATATTGCTACAGCAATCTACTTCTAGGTCCTATAATCGGACGGTTGAGCGTTCGAGTCCCAGAGCGGTCTGTTACCCTTGATCAAGGTATTGTCCCCATCAATGATCCCTGGGTGCTGGGTTAAAGGCAGAGGATGCTGTTTGTTGTGGTCCTATTTGTGCTGTTTCTTCACAATGACAAGTAGTCACTTTCATTTTCACAAGACGACAGCTATAATAAAGCTTTGGTCACCATGAGCCCAGACTAATTATCTTTGAAAAACAGAAAGGTTTATGAAGTGCAGGGCTGTGTTTTGTGATCCTGCTTTCCACTCTGATCAGCATTTACATGACAAACACCCATTTACACACACACATTTCACACAGTTAATACCGTAGCCGCAGTTTCTGTCGTGATGCAGTGAAACGAGACACTCCTTTTGGGAGGCTTTTCTGTTGTGGGTGGTTGGTTTTTAGTTGCTTGACTTCCCTTAGCATCCATTTTGGCTGCCTGTTTAAGTGCCAGGGTGCAAAATCAACACACATATTGGTCTTATTGGACAGTTAAACATGAAAATGCAGTCTAAATACACAGCCAACCTCAGTGCTGGCCATTCTAGGAAGGTTATCGAGCTAAACAAACTGTTTAATGCGATATTATAATAAAAGAAATTCCTTACACACACACACACACACACACACACTGTGGAAAAGTGAGTCCTGTGCATTTAACCCATCCTGCAAACCCTGATTAGGGCACATCCTCATAACTAACAGTGAGTGTTAATGTTAAAAGTTTCTTATTTAGGTCATCTTGGATTACTTCCTATTGGTCCATTTTTTCTTGTATTATGTAGCTTAAGGAATGTGAAGCAATATATTGCTAAGCTATGATTGCTTACTATAGTGACCGGGTGATGAATGATGAAGGAGCAGTTTAAATGAGAATGAGTTTTGGAGTTTCTGGGTAGTGTGTTGAGCAAGGTGCCGTCCCCGTCATGCTCCTCCCTGCGATGGGCTGGCGACCTGTCCAGGGTGTGTCCCCCGTCCTTTGCCCTGTGTGAGCTGGGATGGACTCCAGCACACCCCGCGACCCCACTTGGGACAAACGGCAGAAAATGACTGACTGACTGACTGGGTAGTGTGTCTCATTTTCCATGGCATTTATGGCATCGGTGGCCTAGTGGTTAGGGGGGCCCCAGGAACAGAAGGTCATTGGTTCGAATCCCAGACCAGTAGGTTGCCCTGGGGTACCCTTGAGCAAGGTACCATCCCCATCACTGCTCCCGCTTTCAATAGCTGCCCCTGCTGTATGTGTTTGTGTGCATGAGTGAAATGCAGAGGTGTCATTCCGTTGTGGTTCACTGTGTGCTGTGTTTCATCATGACAAGAATATTCACTTTCAATTATGTTTATATATACAGACAGTCACAACACTGAATGTGCATTTAAAATAAAAAAGAAGAGCAGAAATATCTTTGATGTCAAACTGTCTGTGTTCTTTTTTCCATTATTGCTCATTTTTTTTACCAATAGATCTGCTTAGATAATGGAGAGTGGGAGCCTGGAAAAAATAAGACTTTTTAATCTCACTTCTAAAACAAGGTTTAGGTCCAATCAATGTGATTTTCTTGTTAATGGAACATTGAGATCTGCTTTAATTCTCCTAAACAAAAAAGTTAATCTTGACACTTTTCCTGTTGAAGGTTCTTGGTACTCTGGTATCAGAATATTGGGGCTGCGGTGGCCTAGTGTTTAGGGACGAGCCCCCAGGATTGTAAGGTTGTGGGTTTCAATCCCAGACCGGTGACTACCGGTTAACCTTGAGCAAGATACCGTCCCCTTCTCTGCTCCCTGGGTGCTTTAAATAGCTGCCCTCTGCTGCACGGTGTGTGGGTGAAAAGTAGAGGTTAAATTTCATTGTGGTTCACTGCGTGCTGTGCTGTGTTTCACAATGACACGTAGTCACTTTCACTTCACTTTTTCACTTTCATCAGTTTAAATAGTTTTAGACTGTGTGTTACAAGAAATGTACAAAAGATCTTCAAATCAACAGAAAAAACGTCAAAATCCAAAAAAGAGGACATTTCAAATGAATCCTGCAGCTTTTAACCAGACCAGCTTTTTAAAATCATTTGAAATAATTCTCTTCTAAAGAAGTGGTTCTACATGATGTTCCAGCTCGATTCAAATTCAAATCCTTCCCAGCTCTTTTAGATAGCCCTGCTAACTCATCCAGCTACATTTTCACATACAGATATCTCTTCAGCTTGCCAAAATATTCACAGACAGGTTTTTACTGAAAGGTTCATCATCCAAAATATAACCTCAAACGTAAAAGACGAGTCGCTGTCAGTTACAAGTTTCCATCGTCTGGATTCAGTCTGGAGAGCTGGATACTTGCATATGGACCAAGATGCTGCAGGTTCAAATCCCACCTCCAGCACCACCCTCATTGGGTTCCTTGGGTACCACAGGCTGCTCCAGAGAGACTGTCCCTGTAATTAGGAGCTAGAAGTCTCTCTGGATAAGAGCGTCTGCTAAATACTGTAAATGTAAACATAGCGTTAACTTCTCATGGCCAAGTTTGTGGATTAATTAATATTATCTTAGACATTGCAAACCAAATTAACAAAGTCTACGTCCAAAACAGCACTAAACACTGCTGTGTAATGAAATTCCTGCCTGTGGTTTCATCAGATCCTGTTGAGCTCTCCTACGTCTCAACATGACTGCACTCCTCACCCTGTCCTCTCTACAATTTCTACACTCTTGTCACATGTCATTGCTTAATACTCTTAACAGCCAGCTTTTAGCAAGTGCATGGAGCCATATTTAACATCTATAAATGGAGAAATTTGACTCTTTCTTAAAAAGTTCAACAAATGTGTAAAATGTCTGTGCTGTATTATGTATCATAATAGTAATTTCCCGATTAATATAACAGCACTTCAACTTAAACATTTCAAATTCTACTTCCTTTCCTCTGATAGGCAGGCTAGGCTAAGCTGACTAGGTCACTAGAGCCACAAGTGAGACAAAAAAAGAACAGCTTTCTTTTTTTCCAGTTGGCGGAAAAGAAATGTGGGCCAAATGTATCGAAGCATTTCTTCTTCACAGAAGCAGGGTGGGGCCGGGTGCACTGGAAATAGAGCAAAAGTGAAGATGGATAATGTTTAATATCATAAATTAACACGAATCTCTTAATTCTGCTTTACCTTACATAGTGTAGGACGGAGAACTCGGCTGTGAACAGGCTGTGACCTGTTATTGCACATTGCATCAGTGAAAGTGACTCTTTGGCACACCGTGAAACAATGAAATGCTTCCTCTGCTTTTCACCCATACACACCACGCAGCAGGGAGCAGCTATTTAAAGTGCCTGGGGAGCAGTGACGGGGACGGTACCTTGCTCAAGGGTAACTCAGGGCAACCTTCTGGTCTGGGATTCGAACCCACGACCTTCCGATGCTGGGGCCTAGTCCCTATACACTTCCCGTAAGTTGTAAGTAGCCTTTTTATTCTTATGTTCTGCACTATGAATGCATGTAGTAACACTAATCAGTATTTGTGAATGGTGTAAGACAAGCACGTATTCCAAGAGCATTTACGCTGCTTGATAGAATGTTTAAATGCGCCATTAAGGCTTTCCAGTGGTGCTGTTTGAAGAACTGTGTGATCATTTTAGCTACATAACAGCAGCAGGTTTTCAAGCAGTGTGTAGTCTAATAGATGGCCATGTTTGCCAAAATCGAGACATCAGAAACAAAAGATTTCCAAAACAGAACAGGGAGGCTGGAGATCCTCCATTAGGGAAATAAACTGAGCTCACACATGCTTTCTGTTATGTTTAATATACATAATATAAAAAAGATAAGCCTTCGGCTTTGATCAGCCTTTTTTATAACGGATAAATAACAGTAAAATAACATGTTTTTGTTCTGAATAAGTGATCAAAGCTTTTTTCGAACAGATATCACAGAATGGCAGTAATGTCCTGAAATTGAGTTTAAAGTGGTTTTCCTCTAAGGACCAAATCTCCAATATCTGGCTTGCTTTGTGCAGCAGGTTCTGATAACGAAAAAAGGAAAAGAGAAACAGGCGAAATGCAGGAGAGTTTTGATGCTGGGTCTGCACTGGGTGAAGGCAGTGAAAGCTGGGCTTCTCCCAGGAGAATCAGTGGGTTGCCAAGTATGAGGAGAGTGTTACCAGTAAACAAGCCAAAGTTCCAGGTTGTGATGTTCATTTGAAATGCCTGGCTTTTGACACAGCTTTTACCAGTCAAATTAACATTTTTCAGTCTCCAGTTTTTTTTTCCTTCAGATTTTTGGAATTGATTGCACTTTGAATGCGTTAAATAAACAGATACAACCTCTCCAAGCGCACGTGAGAAAATATTTCAACACACATACCATACAGAAAATTACAGGCCATATGCAGCTATGTTGTACGGGTTGGAGAGGGTGGTACGGATGAAAAGACAGGAGGCGGAGCTGGAGGTGTCAGAGTTAAGGATGCTGAGATTTTCGTTAGGTGTGATGAGGATGGACAGGATTAGAACTGAGTCAATTAGAGGGACAGCTCAGGTTGGACATTTTGGAGTCAAAGTTAGAGAAGCAAGGTTGCGTTGGTACATGTCCAGGGGAGAGACGAGGATCATATTGGAAGGATGTTGAAGATGGAGCTGCCAGGAAAGAGGAGAAGAGGAAGACCAAAGAGTAAGTTTTATGGATTTGGTGAGATTGAGGAAGATGCAGAGGACAGAACGAAATGGAAACAGATGATCTGCTGTGGCGACCCTTTAAAGGGAGCAGCTGAATGAAGACATTACCCAGTATAATATTTAGCTTTAGTTGGATTACTCTAGCACTATAGTTACCAGCACTGGCATAATGCTTTAGGTGCCTAATATTATTACACTCATAGTTACCAGTTACATTATCCTTTATTCTTTGTTCTGCACTAATGTTTCTCCAGCGAGATACCATGAGCATCTCCACACTAACAAACAAACCAAGGAAATGATTCAGAGTCAGCATGCTCACAGTCTCTCGAGTGCGCCATCATTGACAGCACTTCTCAGGCTAACAAACGTAGCTGTGCTCTGGGAACTACTGCATGATTAACTATGCAACAAGCTGCTGGGGTGGAGCTGTATTTCACTGTATGATGAAATATACATGTGGCAGAACTGCCTTGACTGGCATTCAACTTTGGGCTTTTAAGATTGCAAGTACTCTTCTACTCTTCGCATGAAAGGTGTACAGCTCATATATTTGATCAGCATCTACCAATAAGCCATTCAGCAGCTCCTGTCCACATAATAAGCAGCACTGCAACAGTCATTATGCAAAAGCTACTACAAAATATATATCAGTTAAAGAGGCAAATATTAGATGTTCAAGCTCTTTAAGCGAGTCCCAACATTGTCTGTGAGCATTTTTTTCTTATGGTACTAAATGTAATTGCTGGAAATAAATGGCTGAAAATTAGGATGGAGTTTTTCTGTGTGCATTTAGCTAAACTTCTCTGAACTCCAGCCACCAAATATGTCACCTCTATAATCAGGGTGAGAACTGAAATACAGGGATTGTGGAGAAAGAGTTTAGTAGGAAAGCTGAGATTTACAAAGCACCAACAATCACAATCAAATGGACGCTGCCTCTGTTGTGGAAGTGCTGGATTATGAAATATGATATGAAAGTGACAACCCATGTCATTGCGAGGTCACGGCACAGCACACATGAACCACAACGAAATTGGACCTCTGCATTTAACCCATGCACACTCAAACCCGTGCACCAGTGAGCAGCTATTGAAAGCGCCCGGGGAGCAGTGATGGGGACGGTACCTTGCTCAAGGGTACCTCAGGGCAACCTATTGGGAAGGGGTTTGAACCCCCGATCCTCCGATCATGCGGCTAACGCCCTAACCACTAGGCCACCGCTGCTGGATGTAATATCGCTAAAAGAATAGTCGAGGAAAAAATCTTGCTTTTACATGTTTTGACACCATTTGTCAGCAAAGACATGTTTCGAGTCCAGGTTTAAAACTGGAACTGGAATACTAACTACAATTAAATCCTCTGCATTTCACCCACACACATTGTGCAGCAGTCGGCAGCCATGTCTAGCACACAGGGAGCAGCGTTGGGCACAGTACCTTGCTCAAGGGTGCCTCGGGGTAACCTACTGGTCTGGGACTCAAACCCATGACCTTCCGATCCTGGGGCCTCGTCCCTAAACACTAGACCACAGAAATTTTGCTCAAGTGAAAGTGACAACCCTCGTCATTGCGAGGTCACAGCACTGCACACCATGAACCACAACAAAATTGGACCTCTTCTTTTAACCCATGCACACAAACACCGTGCAGCAGTGGGCAGCTATTGAAAGCGCCCGGGGAGCAGTGACGGGGACGGTACCTTGCTCAGGGGTACCTCAGGGCAACCTACTTGTGAGGGAATCGACCCCCCCAATCTTCCAATGCAGGGCAACTCCCTAACCACTAGGCCACCACTCAACCCACTTAAACACATTCAGCTCACTCTGTTAAGGTGGTGAGGACTTTAAGACATTAAATAATATTAGAATAACATTAAAATAACATTAGCCTTATTTGTTCTGAAGTTTTTGGAATATATTTTCTTGTGTTTGTTAGTAACATTAGCATTTTAAGTCATGCTACAGTGAATACACAAAATTTAGATTCCAGACCAGTGTGATCGACTGCAGCTGACCTAAGTGGAGAGGTGTTGCATTTACAAAAAAGATGGTCAGATATACCGTTCCAGTGTGCACGTAAGGCCAACACAGAATTAAACTTTTCTAATGTATCAGTTCTTGTATCAGCAAAACCAAAGGAAGTGCTGAGCTTTCATTATAATCTGAAAAGCATTGTGATTTTTTTTTTATTTCCTTGGAAACCAAACTGAGATCACTTTGTGCGAGTTTTTTATTGGCTCCTGCAGAATCAGCATGTCTGTATCTAAGGGTTGGTCTATTGGACAGCTCACTCTGCACTGCTGTAACTCTGCTGGAACCTCTCATACTAAGTGCCTCACTTAAAGGCCCCATCTGGGAGCGGCTCTGCTCCATTTCATCCAGCCTCAACATAGAAATGTGATCTGTGGTCGTAAAAAGCCCCCATATCTATACGATTTAAATAGCAGGGAGGCACACGTCAGTTCTGGCGCATTCATGGCCATGATTGGGTTTGCCATACATGATGTCATCAGGTTCTGGGCCTCATGTGTAAGGCTGTAGTGAGATGTTGGGCTTGCTGTGTGTGTGTGTGTGTGTGTGTGTGTGTGTGTGTGTGTGTGTGTGTGTAACTGCGGTCTTTGGAGCAGTTGTGGGGAGGGTAGCTGAAGGGATACCCCATTAATATTTAATCCGCTGCTCTTAAAACATGCTCTGCGTCTGCTTCTGCGGCGGCATGATTCCTGCCCTTTACAAGCATGTCTGACTGAGTAATCTTGGTAGCGTCGTTTCTTCCCTCCTTTTTTCCACAGTTCCAGCAAACCCTGCTGCAGTGTGGGTAACCCATGCATACATGGTGCTGATTTGCAGGTACAATGAGCTTTTAACCTTTACATGGGGAAATAAAAAGCAAGACTATTTATTAAATCTATAAAAAATGGGAGCATTTCAAAGCTGCTGTCACATGTAGTTGGAGCTTTTATCATATAAGAAGTGTCCCGAGTACTAGAGAAATGGCCACCACTTGCAAAGAGAGAAAGGATGGAACAGAAAATAAAGAAATAAAGAGCTATTGCAGTCATTTCTTTAACTTCTTCTTCTGAATACTGAAACTTAGTTCTCCACTTTATTAGTATCCTGTTCTACGACTAGAATAATACTTAATTTTAATAGCACCCTTATGGACATTTTGCCATGTTTTTAGCACGTTTAGTTTTGTAAATTCAAAATTAAAAAACAGACGTGTGAAACACATCATAGTCATATAAGAAATAGATTATTGCATCAGCTTGTGCAACAGTCCTCATTCTGTAGCATGGGCACAATCTAGTTTAGTTGCAGAGAATAAATAAGTGTAAATTGCTCAAAAAAATGGTTCTGGAAAAAAAAGCTTCCTGAAAAATTAGCTGGAGACTTTGGGCTTGCTGGCACGCCCTGTTCTTCCCTGTTTGTGTTAGGATGTTCCTCTCGCACCCCTACTCTGGGCACAGATCGACATTTAAAGGAGACTCTGATTAAGACTCTGAATGTATAACAGACAATGCGGTAGGTATTGCAAGGTTTATGAAGAAAGAGAGGCATTAGAAACATCCAGGAAACACAATTAAGGCATGCAAGAGCAAAACACCTGTTTTTTTCTCTTCTCAACTCAATCTCTTGAAGGCGTGTGAACTGTCGTCGAACGCATGGCGGCTCTTGATGAGCAAAGCTGCAGTGATTGCAAGCAGTGGCTGGCAGGCATAATAATAACACTCTTGGAGGAGCCCCTGCTTCCTGTGAAGGCAGTTTTAGTGGAAAAAGAGAAGTGTGAGCCATCATCACAGCAGCAGTCCCTCACACTCACACATGTGAGCCTTTATTAGTGTCTTGGTTTTGCACAGAGGTAAAGTGAGGGGAAAATAAGCATAGGAGGCACTTCTATTTACCATACTTCCTGCTCATATGTCCACTTCAGATTTGTCCATGTCTTTTGAGCAGTTACATTCAAACAGGGATGTATTCATTAGCACACCTTCAGTACTGTGTGAGCACAGAACAGTTCTCATGTCTTTGCAAGGAACTTTCTATTTTATGCCAGTCAGACTCTTATCTTTTGCACATTGAGAAGATTTATTTAAAGAAATGACTTAGATCTTAGGGGAGAGTACTTAGTAATTAGTAACATTAGTAAGGGCAATATCATTTACAACACCAACTGCAATTTGCACATGCATTTTTGACATTTTATTCCAGCAGCATTGACTTATTATTGTATCTTTCGATAAATCTGTGCAACAAAGACATTTTAACATTTTAACGTGTGCTGAGAGACAACCCATGTTGTTTTAAACCGACAAATAACCGGAGTTTATGTAAAATGCAAAATTTAAACAGTAGAATAAATAATATGCTCCTAAATGTGCAGGTTCCCATGTGCGTGTGCGTGTGTGGCCACTCCATTTGAGAGAGGGAGAGGAAGGGGTGAGTAATGACTGCTCTGTCACCAGTCTGCACTATTTGAAAGTTATAAAATATTTAAGTAATAAAAGTCTGAGGTAGTCATTAAAGTGAATTTTATTTATGGTGTGTTCAAGATCATTACCAGGCAGCATATTTTTGGAACATTCTCTAATACTGGAAGTCATAAAAATATCTCTTCTCTCTGTTTCCCACTGTAGCATGTTGTACCACAATCCTTAGAGTTGCTTAGTTACAGTAATTCAACATTGTATATAATAGCTTACATCTCTTCAGAAGAATGTCCTAGGACAGTTCTCCATAACTCATTATGAGGGATTTAATCTGCTATCCTGAAGCAGCCACCTTGTGCTGCCAGGCTAGGCTGACTGTGGGTGGACTAGTGTTGAGGGAGTTGGCCCCAGTATTGAAAGGTTGTGGGTTTAAATCCCAGACCAGTAGGTTGCCCTGAAGAACCCTTGAATAAGATAGCGTCCCCATCACTGCTCCCCGAGTGCTGTGGTGTGAATGGGTGAAAAGCAGAGGTGTAATTTTGTTGTGTCTCACTGTGTGTTGTGCTGTGTTTCACAATTACAAAAAAAGTTACTTTTTTTTTTTTTACTTTGGCATTCATGACTGTCAGAGTTCTAAAAACATGAATCAAGACAGTGTGCTGTGCTGTGTGTTCACAATGACAAATAGTTTTCAGTAGCATCAACATTAAACCAGAATTACATTGGCGCTCAGAAAACACTTTTAAGTAGAATGAGGTACTAGAAAACTAGGAGCTGTAGTCTGTAAATCAAGGGAAATATCCAAGAATTTAACAAAACAATAGGGCTTTGTCCATAAAACATCAATGGTAGACTAGGTAACAAACGAGCTGCAGGTGTAAATAACAATAAACGTGGGATTGGGACGAGCCAGGGTGAAACTAGCAACACTATATAAGGAAGGAGATGTGATCAGTCCGCTGTATCGGATTTGTCCTCTGTCATTTTGGGGAAAGCTGAGTCATGCTTTCCTTCAAACGTCCTCATGCACACCAGCATGCTGAACTGATCAAGGCTGAGGTTCTGCAGGTGCAGTTGGCTGGGTGGCCAGAGAGAGAAAGTAAGCTTGCATGGATTATGCAGGCTAATATTAATAGTAAGCTTTACACAATATATTCCATTATCTGGACCATCCACATGAAATAGCAGTAACAATATGGATACACACAGACATATTTCATGCACTTATTTGCTTTTTCAGTATTTTTTCATTTATGCTGGGATGCCACCCATGCTTAAGCAGGCCTGGAAGTGAAAAAGGACAGATCTAAGGAGGGTCTTTTCACAGCCGCAGCCTCAGCACTGTGCTCTTTGGCAGTGCATGGCTGTGACCTTAGCCTCTGCTCACTCCGTCAGTACAGCCATGGCTGTCAGCTGAGGCTATTATTAACACTCTGGAGAGCCTTATTACTTTCAGAGAGAGAGAGAGAGAGAGAGAGAAACAGAGGTTGAAACAAAGGTTGAAATGGTCATAATCATTGATGAAGATGCGCTGTGTGCTCTGATAAGATGAAAGACCAAAAAAGTGTTGAGAGACAGGATTTTTCACTTGCCTAGCACATGATTGATGGGTGGATTGATCAAAGAGGAGTGCCCGATGGATGGAAGGAGGGAGAGAGTTCATAGTGAGGAGAGGAAAACTGAGGGAGAGATGCAGCTGTAGGCACGAGCTGGTGATTTAGGACCAGCCTTCCTTTTTCTAGTGTCCTTCATGCCACAGTGCACTGAGTGACAGTGCATTGGCAACAGGTTGCTGAACCCTGCACAGAAACTGCCACTCAGCACTGAGCTAACTAATGTTTGAATTATGGATGTGAATGTGGGGTTTCTGCCTACAGCCTGAAAATCCAACACTAAGCCCTTTTCATTGCAAAGTCCACTTTTTGCCCAGAACTGTGCTTTATCACTGTTTGAAGATTTTTTTTTTTCTGCAGCTTTGGCACATTCTCTATACACGGTACATTTAGTGCAGTATTCGGTCTGAAATTATCCTCTGTTCACTCAAACACACTGGAGATCATTTTTGAGGCTCACTTCATTGGCTGGTTACTAAGTCAGTCATGTGATCTGGAAGCTCATACATTGCCTGTAAAAAGGTGTTTGGTTCATCAAGGTAAAAACCGTGTAAGTGTGTCCTAAATTTACAACAGGGTCCTAGAGTTCCAGGTTTGTACCTTATGTATAAAGTGAAAGTGACTATACTCATCATTATGAAACACAGCACAGCAAAACACAATGAAACTCAACCTCTGATTTTCACCCATACACACCCTGTGCAACAGGGGGCAGCTATTGAAAACACCCAGGGAGCAGCAATGGGAATGGTACCTTGCTCAAGAGTACCGCAGGGCAATCTACTGCTCTGGGATTCGAACCCACAACCTTCCGATCCTGGGGCTAACTGCTTAACCACTAGGCCACCGCTGCCCGAGGTGCATATGAATACCTTGTAAACCGGGATAGGGTGTACTGAATAAAAAAAAAAACATAACAACAATGGAGTGTTGCGTACCTTCATTGAAATCAGCTCAGAGCCAGTTTAGCACATTTTTTTTCCAAAGCGTTCACAGAGAGTCAACACAGTTTACCTTAGACCAGTCATAGTGTAGTACATAGTGTAGTAGTGTAGTTTACAGTCTACCTTATCCCAGTTGTAGTGTGAAGTAGTGTATAGTGTACCGTATCCCAGGGTGCTGCTGCAGGATCACACACTCCTGAATCTGACAGTTTAAGTAGTCCATGCTCTCTGGTTTGGGGACATGTTTCTTTTCTGATTTTTTATTGAGTCAATATTTTACAATTTATCTACGTACAAGCATTGGTGGTTCATTGGTCGAATTCTCACCTGCCACGCTGGAGACCCGCATCCAATTCCTGGCTAATGCAGTGCTCGAGCATTTGGGGCAGTGGTTGGCTCAAGGATCAGAAATTGGCTCCAGGATCAGAAGGCCATGGGTTTGACTCACAGACCAGTAGATTGCCCTGAGGTACCCTTGAGGAAGGTACCGTCCCCATCACTGCTCCCCAGGTGCTTTCAATAGCTGCGTCCTGCTACGTGTGTGTATTGGTGAAATGCAGAGGTGTAATTCTGTCGTGCTGTATTTCACAATAGTCACTTTCACTTTCATAATGATATCACTGACTTAGAGTCCAGCCTATGACATTAAAAGACCTTGTCGTTCAAAAACAAAAACGGAAACAACCAGCAGGCCAGCAAAAGGTCAGAGAGCAACCTAGCCAACCTCCAAAAATATACTGATGTAATTTAAACCTCAACTAATACTGATATAAGTATTGATTTTCTGCTTTTTTCCTTTCTTTCATTCTTTACTGTGTGTAAAACAGCCAAGAGAACAGTAGTGATGAATGGAAAGAGTCTAGCCAACGTGGAGCCATGACTGAGTTTTTATGCACAGTCACAGTTACTGAACACGGCACCCGGTTCTGGTTTTATATAGACTTGTGTCACTGATCCCTTGGGACTGGCTGGGTCTTTACAGATGGGACAGCTGGTGCAGGGCTGAGGGACAAAGGGCTGTGGTTGGGATTTTGGCTGAAGCAAATGTGTTTTTTTTTTTTTTAAATACTGTGAATTGTTTGATGAACAAGCTAATCTATACATTAGTACTTCTCTCACCTAGACAGGTTTGCCATCACAAATTCTGGATATATATAATTGTTATACTCTCCAAACCCACCACTGAGTTTTTGAGTTTATATGTCTTTATAATAATGGTAAAGCAGTGGGAAATCTAAATCTTATTTTAGCACTATTTCACCTTACATCTACCCCTACGGCGTGAATAAACTGATGTATGTTTTAGATCTAAACCTCATCCAAAAACTATTGCTAAAAATGCTTGAGGCATCAGGCAGTGAATACAAAATCACTTAATGTATTGATTTTCTGTGAGGGGGCTTTTAGAGGCATGAAATTCTTCAGACATCTGGTTCCATTAACCACATCTGTGAACAGTCATGTTGTTTCTCTAGAGCATTTGACATCAAACCACTCTTAATAACTTGTTCACCCTGGACAGGTCGTCAGTCCATTGCAGGGCAGACGCACAGACATACACATTCACACAGATAAATAGTCAATATATAAACAGCAAAAGAGGGTGTGGGCAAAATGTAAAGGTGATGTGCATTCTGTCACTACAAGATGCAGGCCAGGGGGCTCTGGGTTGTGAGGGGAAAGAAGTTTCCAGTGGGACGGGGGGCGTCAGTTTGAGTGATGTGTCCCTGTAATGGCTGTTATGCTCCTGGAGAATTAATTACTGCCTGAGTGACAGCAGGGTGATCAGCAGCCACTAAAACTGGCTTTAAATTAACTCCACTAGTGCTCCTGCTGCTGTGAGCATTGGACCTGTCAGAGGAAAAGTGCCCTCCGGAGAACAGGAGTGAGAAAGGAGAAAAAGAGAGGGCGATGAGGGAGGAGAAAGAGTAGCTGAGCGACAGAGATGGACTGATACAGTCTGGCGGAGATGGATGTTGCAGGAGGAGGGCATTTATAATCGATCGCCATGGTCTCCTCACTCTGTTTTTACTGTCAACTTTTTGTTCCCTTCTCAATTGCTCTAAACCACCCACTCTCTCTCTCTCTCTCTCTCTCCCTCCCCCTCTCTCCATCTCTCCCTCTCTCCCCCTCCCCCTGTCTCCATCTCTCCATCTCTCCCTCTCTCCCTCCCCCTCTCTCCATCTCTCCCTCTCTCCCTTTTGTCATATCTTTCCATTTACTTACACTGCCCTGTCTTAGATAAGGGGCTGTTTACATAATTTCCTCTCTGGTTCAAAGGACAGGAGGAAGGGGAATCCTGAGCATTTGGTAACACTAACGCTGCCAACACACACACACACACACACACACACACACACACACACACACACACACACACACACACACAGGTCCCGGCACCTGTTTAGAAAAAAATGTCTAACTAGGTCTGAGCCCACAAGTCTCCTTTTAGTCTGAAAATTCTGCTTTTTTTCCGCAAAGGGATTTGCCCTTTGTGTTCTTGCTTAATAATTTATTATATGTAAAATTGCAGCATTTTTGGGATTGACATTGTTTCTGTCAGTCTGTCTAGTTAGTGAGCTCAGAAATGATTAACCATTGCCTTCACTAAGAAGTCTTGGAAAAGGTCGTTCATCACTTTTAACCAGTTCTGCATTAATATTGCTCTCCTAACTCAAGTAGATGGCTGTCTGGTCTTGTAAGATAAGAAATAAATACCCAGGAGGTTTGCCCCATAGTCAGGCTTTCCTATAAGGATTCATTTAAAACTGTCATTCAGGACATATTATTGTTTCAGAGTAACTAATGCTCAGTCACAATGATCTGAATCTTTTCTATTTTTAGGAGTGGGTGGATGTGGCCCTGCATGCATGCAAAGTATAGTATTATATGGTTTGTTCTTTCAGCCTAAACTGAACCATCTTGGTTTTGACTTATGTTCTCCATATCAAAACCCAGCCACTAGGGATGCACAAGCCAGTGTATTTCTTCGAGCCGGTCCCAAACCCAGATTAATGGGGAGGGTTACGTCAGGAATGGCATTCGGTGTAAAACTTTTGCCAAATCAATATGCAGATAGCGATACAGATTTCCATACCGGTTTGTTCGAGGCCCGGGTTAACAATGACCGCCACCAGTGCTTTTAGCCTACAGGATGCCGGTGGAAATTGGGCCATTGTTGGCCAAAGAAGAAGAAGAAAAAGAGGAGGAAGATGCACACAGGTGGATTATATTCTTTGCAGGAGGATCAGTCTGAAGGTGAGTGGGGTGGCGGTGGTCTAGTAGGGTGCTTGCCTATGGACCTATGGCTCAAGAGGTATGAGGTTCAAATCCCACCTCTAGCACTACAGTCACTGGGTCCCTGAGCAAGACCCTTAAACCTCAATTGCTCCAGGGGGACTGTCCCTGTAATCATGACATGGAAGTCGCTCTGAATAAGAGCGTCTGCTAAATGCCTTACATGTAAATGTAAGTGAGAGTGTAGCTAAACAGCAAGGGATGGTGGTCTGTGGGATGACCTTGGAGGTCAAGAAGAGGAGGAAAGTGAGGGCAGAGTCAAGGATCAAGTGGTGAAACCTGAAGAATGAGGACGGGTGGAATTCAGACAGGAGTTAGGTCAGGCTCTGGGGGGCACTGAAGAGTTACCAGATTGGTGGGAAACTACTGCAAAGGTGGTAGGGGAGGCATTTAGAAAGGTACTTAGTGTGACATCTGAAAGGAAGAAGGAGGATAAGGAAACCTGGTGGTGGAACACATAAGTCCAGGACTGAATACAGAAGAAGAGGCTAGTGAAGAAGAAGTGGGAAAGTCAGAGAGATGAAAAAAGTAGACAGGCATACAAGGAGATGATGCTCAGGGTGAAGAAAGCAGTGGTGAAGGCTTAAGATAAGGTGTTTGTTAAACTGTATGAGAGGTTGGACAGTTAGGAGGGAGAAAAGGACCTATACCGATTGGCTAGACGGAGAGACAGAGCTGGGAAAGATGTGCAGCAGGCCAGGGTGATTAAAGATAGAAATGGAAGCGTACAGAGTGTGTTGAGCGGATGGAAAGAGGACTTTGAGGGGCAGATGAATGAAGAGAATGAGAGAAGATGCAGCAATGAAGAAGATGAAGAACGGAAAGGCTGTTGGTCTGGATCACAAACCGATGGAAGCATGGAGGTGTTTAGGAGAGATGCCAGTGGAGTCTCTGACCAGATTGTTTAACACGACCTTGGAAAGTGAGAGGATGCCTGAGGAGTGGAGACGGAAGTGTACTGGTACCGATTTTCAAGAATAAGGTGTGATGTGCAAAGTAACAAGGATGGACAGGATTAGAAATGAGTATATTAGAGGGACAGCTCAGGTTGGATGTTTAGGAGACAAAGTAAGAGAAACAAGGTTCAGTTGGTTTGGACATGTCCAGAGGAGACACGCAGATTATATCGGGAGGAGGACGTTGAAAATGGAGCTGCCAGGAAAGAGGAGAAGAGGATGGACAAAGAGAAGGTTTTTGGACGTGGTGAGAGAGGACATGCAGGGAGTTGGTTTGAAGGAGGAAGATGGAGACTACAGGAAGAAATGGAAACGGTTGATCCGCTCTTGCAACCCCTAAACGGGAGCAGCTGTTCTCCATGTCAGTCGCCTTGTTCTCCTTGTTGCAGTCGATACTTCATTTAGGGTTGGCTGCTGGCCAGATAAAGTCTGGTCTCTGTTGAAGCAAGAAAGGTAGGTAAAAAAAAGGTTTTTAAAAATAAGCCCTGCTCGAACTGTTACCACCTTAGAACATGTCCACACACTTTTGGCCACAAAGGATCTTTCTCTCTGTCTTCAGTTCTCTAAGTTCTGTAAAACACAGATAGTTTCCCAGCCTAGATGTAGAGGGCAGGGTGTGGAGGAGTGTGCTACGACTTCTTCTGATATCAAATATATTGATCCGTTTTCCTCACAAAGTTGGAGCACTTTAGAGCTCTGCACTTGGGTGGATTACTTTTTTCTTCAGTGAGACGACCACTCCTAGTGCTGTTGTGATGTGATCTTGGCCTGAGATGCAGATGAAACTGCGTTGGGCCCATTAATGTGCACCCCCCCATTTCATCATTATTACACTCATACGGCCACTCAACACACACTTAAGTGCAATTCCCTGCATCCGCACTGTGACGCCGCATCCATTTGTGTGATAAATTAGTTTGCTACGCGGTGTGTATATGTGGAGTGCGCGAGTGCGCATTGAGGGCCGGGTGGAGAGAGCAGGGGCCAAAGACAGAGTGAGAAAAATCAGAGCACTGCAGAAAGAGTTAGGATCCATTAGGCCCGTATGGTGTGTAACTGAATACGGTGGGGGCTTATTCAGGCAGCATGCTGGGTGGCTAAACTGACATGGAGGAGGGAGGCAGAGTGATGAGCAAGAGAGATTGGAGCTGACAGGCGTTTACTGTCTCACTTGGTGCACTGCAGACCCCAGGGTTCAGAACAGGACATGAACAGCAGAGAAAAAACAACATGAAGGACAAGTCTGCAAAGAAAACACAGAAATCAGCCTGATCTGATGCCCTAAAACATAAAAAACTCTGTTAAAGCCAGCGGTGTAACTGCTGTTACCCGGACAAAGTGGTAAAAAGAAGGATTTGGCTTCACAGTTGAATGTGACTAGTTGCAATTGTGAAACACAGCACACAGTGAATCACAGCGAAATGCTTCCTCTGCATTTGACCCACACACACCGTGTAGCAGTGAGCAGCCGTATCCAGCACCCAGGGAGCAGTGATTGGACCGTACCTTGCTCAAGGGTGGCTGAGAGCAACCTATTGGTCTGGGATTCAAACCCACAACCTTCCGATCATGGGGCCAAGTCCATAAGCACTAGTCTGCCAGTGCCAAAAATAAAAATGGATTTAAAAAAGCGCAAATGTAGTTTGCTTGTTTACCAGCTTAACCCCTCAGAAGACCCTGGATTTGTGGTAGTTTTTGCATTACTGTGTTTGTTTCAAGGCATTTTACTTTAAGACTTTAAGAATGTGCATTATAGACTATCTTGTATCCTTTTTTTCAGCTTAATTTAAGAAATATTATACATTCCATTTTAAACCAATAAATTAGATGCATTTTTTTCTTTGAAAGCCTCAAATGCAGATATTTTATGTAAAAGACATTAAAATTGATATGCTTTAATTTCAACATTAGCCTTAATTCCACACTGTGTAGGATTGCCAAACATAACTCAGCCTTGACCTTCTCAACCACCCCGATTCTTCCATATAAGGAGCTGGCTTTTGTTACCATGTAGATTCATAAGCGTTACATTTGTAGCATGAATCTGTGCTGAAGGTCCTTTAAGGTTTAAATCTGTTTCACAAATGAAGGCTAATGACTGAGGGAGTCGTGGGTGATAAATCCTTAACTTTTGACACAAAGGTTTCAGTAAAGATATTAAAGGGCCTGTGAACGTGGTAAGTTTTGGCCTTAAGATACGATCCTCTGCAACCTTCCTTTTAGCCCTGTATAAATGATCAGCTTTAATTTTATGATAAATACATAATGAAGTCTGTAATTGCCAGTAGATACACCATGTTGTTACTGTACTAATGTAGAATTTTCCATTTTCTGTACTTTAGTACAGGACCATTGACTACCCTTGAATTTTAAAACAAGTATCTGTATTTCTTCTCAATACATTTTCAACTTGAATTGAGTGCGATGCCATGACAGGACCAAGAGCAATGGTGCCACAAGCGTCTGTACAAGATGAAGACTGAAGTTCTTGCTTTTGACAGGTGCTGTATGTTCTTGCAGCAGGTGGTAAATGTAGCGTGCAGCTGTCACTTCGTCTCACTGGCCCTTTCCCTCCACTGCTCCTTCTGATTGGGTGGATTTATGTTGTTGGGTGTTTCTGTAAATGCTGAAGCAGAGCTGGTGATTCTACTGCTTCCCTCTTCCAGGCCCAGACGCCAGATGTTAAAGCAGTAGTTTTAACAGATGATCACACTCACACCTGATGACACACCTGCTCCATGCTCAATTTTCCCTTTATCTCTCAAATTCCTTCTTTCTCCCATGCTCTCTTCTTCAGTTTTCTTTTCTCGCTCTGTTCTCCTTTGCTACTTTACATTCTCATTTTCTCAGTTTATCTTCCACCTTTGTTCCTCCCCTCTCTAGTGAGCCTTCTCTTTCCCATTCTCAATCTTTCACTTTCCCCTCTCACTCTTTCTCTCATACTTTCTCAATCCTTTCTTTTCCTCTTTTACTCTTGGTCATTATTTTCTAACTCTTTCTCTCCCTCCCTCCTCCATCTCTCTCACTCTCTGTGTCACTTGCTCTGTCTGATAGCCACTGACTCATGGCTTTCAAAGATGAGCATGAGTGTCAGCAGAGAGGGAGAGAGAGAGAGAGAGGGAGAGGAGGGGTGGTTTTGTTCTGTGTATACACACATTAACCTTGGGCAGGGTCAGTGTGTGTTAGTCTGCCGAGGACTGAGCTGACACCACTGAGCGACTCACTGAAATGAACAGGGCTCTTTATTGATACCCGACTGAACTACCTGCTAGGGCCAATCCCTGTGCAGTAGGCCACCGCTGCTCACTGAAAAACAAGGCAAATGAAATCATCTTAAATTTTGTCAGCATATGTCCAAAGGTTTCCAGACACTCCTCATAATTAGACAATTCCTCCACTTTAAACTGCAAAAAAACCTTGACCAATAGAATTAGGGCAGCAGTACAAGGTGACCTAGAGGTCGGACTCACCTATGGACCAAGAGGTTGCATGTTCAGATCCTACCTCCAGCACTACCACCTTTGGGTTCCTGAGCAAAACCCTCAACTGTTGCTCCAGAGGGGAGTGTCCCTGTAGTTAGGATATAGATTCATTCTGGATAAGAGCGTCTGATAAATGGCAAAAGGTAAATGTAGGCAAACGAGCCAAGAGCCAAGAATTAACTGGAGGGGTATAAACCCTATTAATTAAGCAGTGAAACTCTATTCTCTGGAGTGATAGAGCACCATCCAGTACCTTTCAGATGAGTGGGAGTTTATTATCCAGCTTGGAGAATCCAACATATACACCAATAAGTTTTTACTTTTGAAGACATGCTTCACTTGTTTCAAGCTATCCTGTAAAAATAGATACCAATTACCAGCAGGAAATACATCAGATATTTCAAACGGTTAATTGAGGCAGAAACAGGTCGACCTTCTTGTGAAAGAAGGAAAAATGGGATGTTACAGTAATTGGGTGTTGTTTCCGGACCGTACAAGGACGTGGAGGAAACTGTTTTTTGGTTCTTTCATGTCAGAGCAAGCTCAGTGAGCTCAGTGTGTGTGTGTGTGTGTGTGTGTGTGTGTGTGAGTGTGCGTGCTTGCACATTTCTTTCCTTCGGTCACTTTTTTTAGAAGGAAAAACTGCTTTAAACTTAAAAACAAGACAATTAGCATCAAGTTAGCATTGGTGTGAGGATTGATTTTCCAAATAAGGCCCGTCTTTACTGAATGCATCAATATTTCAGTATTTGTCTGCCCATCCCTTATTCCTTGCATCCCCTACATTCCTTGTAATTCATACTGATAGAACTAAAATGTGAAAAATACCATGATCGTCCCTGTTTTAAAATGGTCAAGCACTGGGAGCTTGATGTTATTTCTGTGTGTGGGGTAAAAAACTATTCCATTGCTGTAAAATGCATTAAGAAATGCAGTTGCTTTGATATAATAGAGTGGGAGTACTATAAATTGGCAGAAAAAATTGATTTTAATAGACTATTACCCACTTTTTAGAGTGCAGTGAAACTGTATTAATCAGTGTGCAGATATTCTGAAAGGTAGAATTTGCTTATGATACGTTAGTACCGATATATTGAACATATGGACCACATTTTAGATGATTTCACTTTCCGACACATCACGTTTGCCCTGTGCACAGCGGTACATGAATGTGGCCTTTAGAGCCGTGGAGGAAATTAGCATGCATTGGGGGAAGGCAGATCCTGCAGTGAGGTGTGTGTATGTGGATGAATGATAAGGCTGGACAGCACTGATAACTATAGCTTGAGCTTCAGCCACAGCTGATACAATGAACCTCCCATGGGGTGATGTCCAGGGCTGCCAAAGCTAAATCAGGATTAAACAAACAGACAAACACACACACACACATGCATGCACACACTGCTCACCACATCCAATGAGCTCAAATGAAAAAGTGAAGATCAGTTTCTCAACCTCAACCCTTGTCATCTACAATCCAGCCATGGTCCTCCTGCTGTTTAAATAAAAGTGTGTGATTGGATGCTGGCCTGACGGCGTGTGGCCAGCTGCCTGGCAGCCGCTGCTCTAATTCATTTGCAGTGCAGATGTTCTTTCAGGGCCAGTGAATCTAATTTTACTATTCCACAGAGCTATTAATTAGCTGTAACAATTTTTTTTTTCCTTCCGAGGAACTCTAATATTTTATTCATTAAACTTGGAAAGGAGGAAGGAAATGGGATTTCAGCTACGCTATATTGTTTTTAAATGAACAAGAAGGATTTTACCTGCTTCCATGAACCGAATTCTAATTTTGCTCTATTCGGGGTAATGATTTAATAGTGAAGGCATTTTATACCAGTTCACAGAGCCGCACCTCATAGTGCTAGATGCTGGTGCCGTAGATATGATTTTACATTACTGCTGTCATGTCAAAAACAACTTTTTTCTACTCTTTTTTTTTTTTTTTTTTTTGGTGGGATGCGAAGAAAGAAGGTTTTGGGTTCAGTTCCCAGCCAGGATGCCCTGGGTCCTTTCCATGAGCAGGGCCTGTGTGGGTTTCCTCCAGGAGCTCCGCCTTCTTCCCCACAGTCCAAAGACGTGCTCTTCGGGTTAATTGTTAGATGATAAAATCACCTTAGGTGTGTCATTGTGTGTGTGAGTGTGTTTGTCTTTGAGTGAGTGTTTCTTTTTATGGCCTAGCGTTTAGGGACCAGGCCTCAGGAAGGTCGTAGGTTCAGATCCCAGACTAGTTGCCCTGAGGTGCCCTTGAGCAAGGTACTGTCCCTATCACTGCTCCCCGGGATAAGGCTGCCTTTTGCAGCATGGTTGCAACAGAGGTTGCACATAGTTGTGGTTCACTGTGCTGTGTTTCACAATGACAAATAGTCACTTTCACTTTAACTAGAAGTGCTGGGATAGGCTCCAGCCCAGTACCGCCCCACCCCACGCCAAAACCTGGTTGGGATAAGCAGCTGAATGGATGGATGAATGGATCTTATGAAACAAAAACCATCACTATCATCTCAGTGTTTCTTTTTGGTTCTTATTTTTGTGAAGATTTTATGGGCCCACAGTATTGATCTAGACTTGCTCTGAACAAAATGTGATTTAGGGTTAATATTTTTGCGAGGTTTTTGACAGAACATTTTGTACTGATGTCCTAATTATGTTTGATTACATCTGCTAAGTAAGTGGGCCTTTTTCTCTGTGCCTGCAGATAAAACAATTACCCCATCTCACCCCATCTCTGTCACTGGGCTTACGAAAGCTAAAAGGTGCAATTAGATCTTCACATTGTGTTAATGAAGTTATCTGCAGCCTGACTAAGGCAAAGATCGCTCACCTCAGCTTCAGGAAAGCTGATGACCTCTGAAAACAAGCGCCCGCTTGCCCAGGCCTCACTCTGCAGAGTTCACTTTCGCTGTGGTTTAGGTGTTGCCCTGCCATCTTTCTTCACAACAATTTTTACTCCCTTCTTATTTGGTTCCTTGTTTTAGTGGCTTATATTCATCCGTTTTTCATTTGTTTACAGTTTTGCCTTGCGTTTTTCCATCAACTATCAGTTCACCTTCTTCCTTACAGCAGGCAGCGATAGCCTCCTGGTTAGGGAGTTGCCCCGGATTGGAAGATTGTGGATTCGATTCTCTCACCAGTAGGTTGCCCTGAGGTACCCTGGAGCAAGGTACCGTCCCCGTCATTGCTCCCCGGGCACTTTCAATAGCTGCCCCCTGCTGCACGTGTGTGTGTGTGTGTGTGTGTGTGTGTGTGTGGGTGAAACGCAGTGGTTGAATTTCGTTGTTTTGTGCTGTGCTGCATTTCACAATGACAAGGGTTGTCACTTTCACTTTCACTTACAAGTTACCACTGTACATGGTCTATCTCTTCATACTCCCTCCCTAAGCCTCTTAAAATCTCAAATCTGCTGTTTTTAAGAGTTGTGGTTTATGGCCTCTCTCTCTCTCTCTCTCTCTCTCTCTCTCTCTCTCTCTCTCTCTCTCTCTCTAGCGTGTTTGCTGCAGTCAGAGCTGGTGAATTACGAGCGAGTGAAGGAGTATTGTTTGAAGGTGCTTGGTCATCAGCAGGACCACTTTAAAGCCATGTACCGCGCTGGGATTGCTTTCTACCACCTGGGAGATTACGAGTGTGCCCTGCGTTACCTTCGCGACGCCAAGAACCGCGAACCCACAGGTAGGCCGGTTTAATCACGGGATGGAGCTGCTTATTTCAGTTTTTGTCTGAAATGACCAAATATTCATAAATATTCATTTGTTCATGTTAATCAAATATTTTAAAAGGTCATGTTCAGTGGCCACTTTATTACAAACTGAGGCTCATCTGTTTTGGAGACCGTTGGTCGTTCAGATCTCTTCCATTTGAGGATGATGGAGGGTACTATGCTCTTGGGCGCTTTCCAAGCTGAAGATCTTTGAACTTTTAGGGGAGATGTAGGAGCTCCAGAGCTCAGTTTGAAGCATCAGAACAATGGTTGTGAATCCTTATATAAAAGGAACATTTAAGTTATTTTATTACATTAACCAAATGCTCCATAAACCTTTTTAAACAAAATGTGGAAAACTAAACACTGTCCTGCCTCTCTTGCTTTAAAATGGTTTTAAATGGGCACAAAGTTTTTTTTTAACAGACCGTATGTAACACCTTTTATTCGTTATCTCTTTCTCCCCTGACCTCCCTCTGCAGACACAAATGTGTTGCGGTACATCCAGCTGACGGAGATGAAGATGAGCAAGAGTAGTCAGCAGGTGCGAGAGAGCGGCAAAGAAGCTTTGGGTTAAGGGCTCATCCGTCTCTGCCAAACTTCTTTTCACAAATCTTGACCCCTTTTTTCTCCTGCACCCTTCGTCCCATGGACAACCAGGCCTGCCATACTGTGTCCTTCTCTGAAAATGGACTCCTTTTGGCACAGAAACCCCATCTCTGACTCTTCCTATTGCTCTGAGTTCTCTCTGTCCCTTTAAACCAACCTACCACCCCGGTGCTTTCTGTTTCCCAGGTACTGACTAACCAACCCCTGACAAATAACGACTACACACCCATAGAGAAGTGCTGTATAATAAGTATAGAAGCATTAAGGGTCTGCAGAAAGATGACAGTTAAACATGGACCTGTTCATGGACCTCATGTTCTATTATAAGAAGCTGAAGCCGTGGAGAGTAGCTCTGGAGAAGTGGAGGTGTTAGTGTGTGGTCACAATCTTAATCTTTGGATGAGAAGAGCACACATATCAAAGCCACAGTGCTGAAGGAAGGCTACACGGGGCCTACGACAAAGCAATTGACCCTTGGGCTCGAGCTGACCCCTTTGGAGCATTTTTTTTTTCATCCCATCCCTCGCTCTTCCTCGCTGAAGGACTCCAGAGAAAGGTTGCTGTTGCAGAAAGCAACTGAATATCCCTGAGCTCTGTCCACATCTGCCTGCTTTTCTGTTCTGTTCGTTTCTTCTTATTTTCTCTCTCTCTAAAATTCGGCCATATCCTCTGAGTTTCTGAACCGTTTCAATTTTAAGGGCTAATTCAAGTGTTTGTAATTTGTCCTCTGCTTTCTCTTTCAGTTTCACTGTTCGCTGGTCATTGTACAGTACAATCAGTGGTTGAAGCAAGTTTGTGATGTTTGTCTTACAAAAAAAAACAAGAAAAAAAACACATTTTGCTGTCCTGGTGTTAGCAGGTGTTTCGTGAACCGATGTCTTGAATTTCTCTGCATTTTCTTTGGTCACATGCCAGTTCCAATTCGCCTCCCAAGATGCATGTCCCCTTCAGAGCTCACCCAATCAGAGGAAAGTCCCAGCTGGGGCACATTTTTTCAGGATTTTCCGATGGTTTAGACAGAGTTTATAAAATAGAAAAGTTCACCTGCATTGTCACATGGAAAGGATCCCAAAAAAGGCATTTTGGTGCCACATTTACAAGTTATACAGTCTAAAGTTCAGGTAACCTGGTCAAATTTCATGTTTGGTTGATTTGTGAAGTGTAAATGAGTTCTTCTACAGGGAACACACTTATTTTTGTGAATATTTTAAGCTATATTTTCTTTTCATCTCTTTAAATATTAGAAAAATAGAAAAAAAATAATAAAATGTGGCATGTGTCATATTTTCCAATGTGCAAAAGTGCACACACACGACACATAGCCATGACACATAGCCAGGGCACTAGGTCTGAAGCTCTATATAACTTTAGCTTACACTGAAAACCCTAGAAGGGCCCCAGATGAACCCAATAGAATAGAACAGAAATAGAATATCTGCTCTTAGACTTGTATAACGATATTGCTAATAAGTATGTGACAAGAACAATAAAAATGGGCCAAATAAAGAACAAAAACCTTATTTCCAACATTTTGTACTACTTGGCAACTTTTCAGCTTAGGTTGTCATCCATGTCAGATCATCATACCAATATAAAAAAGCCTTTGCTGGAATGCATACATTGAATTGATCTAATTGGCTCTCGATGCCTTAAGTGATTTTGTTCAATATTGATTTTTTGGAGAGGTCATCACAGGTTTACTGCATGTCTCGCCATAATCAATTTTAACCTCAATTTTCCTGCTTCAGGTCTGTCTCAGCGCATGGTGAAAGGACCTGTGTTGCTACTGAATCACTGGTGACCTGCATATCAAATTCTGATGTCTAAATGGGGACTTGTCTTTTGGAAAAAGCAGACATTCTGGACAAGGCACATCGCTCTTCGTTTCATTTTTGCATTAATGACTGCAAGCAGCTGCAGATAGGACAGATGAAATTTTCTGTCTGACCTAATATGAGCCAGGGAGATAATTGTGTCAGTGGGGCTCGGGGGGACGCCCAGGCATGGATTTAGATAAGGAGAGAGAGAGAGAGAGAGAGAGAGAGAGAGAGAGAGAGATGAGATATAGAGCAGAGAGAGAGAGGCTCTGACCCGAGATGAGTCCAGGACCGTCTCCCTGTTGCTGGTGAGATGTGTGTGTGATGTGATCAGAGTGACTGCTGGTAAATCAGTAGGCTGCAGAGTGACCTGAGAAAAGCACTATTAATGGCTACCCCACTTTCCGTCTGTCTCTATCATGTGCATTTCCTGTCGCAAAGGTTTGGGGACACTGTTAACTTTTCAAGGTTTAAACTTTTCCTCTATTCATTTTCCGTTAGAATACATATCTGCCAAAGCTCTGTTAACATAAACTTTGTAGGTTTTTAACATAAACCTAAAAATATCTATCTATCTATCTATCTATCTATCTATCTATCTATCTATCTATCTATCACATTATATTAAAGGATATTAAAGGTAAGTTCATCTCTAGTATTCTCTACATACAGCTAAGCCCAACAGTCTCTCTGTTTTCAATGGACATAGTAAAATAGAAATCCCTTCAAGCCCTCTGTTGGTGTCTTCAAGCAGGTTTTAGGGGGACCAATCAAGCCTGGTCGGGTCTCAAAATTGAGGATCAGGGTTGATGTGTAGACCTCATATCCACCTTGCTACTGACACAGATAGGCAGAAAGATAGATTCGTCATTAGTCACAAATTTGTACACGTAATATTCCTTTCAAAAGAATAAAACCGGTCAGTCTGGTCAGCTTATCGCAAGAAAACTGAATATTTTGAACAGTTAGGTGTCCCTAAACTTTTGATGAGCAGTATATGTCACCCAGTTTTTCTAGCTGGTTTTTGGGTACGTATGTTTTTGGGTTTTTTTTTTTGCATTTGTGATTTTATTATTTTTGTTATCTGATTTTAAAGGCAAATAAGCCACTGATGTATTGATGGACTTTTGGTTGTTTAGTCTGTTACCATGTCTCATGTCCTTGTGTGCGGGCTGTCCTCAGTCAAATCTGCACAGATCAGAGTCACATGAAAGTTGCACCACGTGTGTGATTGTTGTCCCTTGACAACAACTAAAGCACAACGCTGAGCTGGACAGACAGGTGAAGAAATGATCCAGGCTTGTTTTCTTTGGTGTCATTTGAGGTAGGTGTTCATTGAATGTCCAAGTAGATGTGTGGTTTTGAAACAGCTGTATAAAGCAAATGGTTGTGGAAAGCTTTACTTTACTGACTTGTTTTAATAAAATATATGAGAAAGTAAAAATAAAGTCAAATAAAAGAGATTATTGAAAAAATATACCTTTAAGACTGAAGGGGACAACTTTGTACCTATGTATATGTTAAATATCTTCTGTTTCTTGGCCTTTTTTGTGATGTCTTTGCTTCGTTCTTGTCTGGATTGCAGTCCAGAGGGTTCGGGGTTTGCCCTTTGACCTCCCAGGTGGATGGGGTGAACCTCCTGAGGGGGGGAGTGAGGCAGGATGCATGAGGGGTGAGGGTACCCTGCCCGCAAAAACGAGAGAGAGAGCATCACTGGTCTCTTTTTTCCTTTTCTTTGCCTGTTCTGGAGAGAGAGACTTGGACCTTATGGTTATTCCGGTTCATGTTCCACCATCTTGCTGGCTCACACTTCGCCCACAGCGGATATTTCCAGCCAAATATCGGAAGACCTGAGAAAGGGATACATTTACCTGCAAGCCCAGGAATGCACTACTGATTGGTATTTGAAGAATACAAATAAACTTTAAAAAATGAATAACAGTAAGTGTGTGATTTTGTGGTTCCTATTTTGGTTATCTAACACAAAAGAGTACAAAGCATGCTTAAAGTGGCATTTCAGGTGTATAATCAATTATAAATTAGACCTGGTGCCAATAATTGTGATAATTCCATTAAAATGTTGCAATGATATTTGATTTGGACATGTCCAGTGGAGAGACGAGTATATCAGAAAAGGAAAGACAAAGAGGAGGTTTATGGACGTGGCGAGAGAGGACATGCAGGGGGTCATGTGAAAGGAAGATGCAGAGGTCAGGAAGAAATGGAAACTGATAATGCACTGTGGAGGTATCTAACGCTAACAGTTTTTTCAAATCCCACTAATTTTATTTTAAAAAATAAGTGGTCTGGTGTGAAATGCTCAGTTCAGGTGAAAAGAAAAGATTTTCCAGCCTTTAACAATCATCAACATTTATTCATTCATTCATTCATTCATGCTCTGTCCGCTGGGCCTAGTGTTTAGGGAGTCGGCCACAGAATCAGAAGATTGTGGGTTCAAACCACTTACCAGTAGGTTGCCCTGTGGTACCCTTGAGCAAGGTACCGTCCCCGTCACTGCTCTCCGGGCGCTTTCATAGCTGCCCCCTGCTGCACGGGGTGTGCTTGTGCATGGGTTAAATGCAGAGATCCGATTTCGTTGTGGTTCACTGTGTGTTCTCACAATGACTAGTCACTTTCACTTTCATTCTTTATCTTGTCCTGGCTAGTGTGGTGGACTGTGTGGAGATTATTTCAGCACTCTCAGAGGGAAAGGTGGAGAAACACCCTGGACAGGTTGCCGTTTCATCAGAAGGTAGACACCCTGATCACACCTAGGGGACAATTTATTGTCTCCATCCATCTGCATGTCTTTGGACTGTGTGAGGAAACCAGAGCACCTGGAAAACAACCACAAACTCCATACCTAGGAACGGAACCCAGAACCTTCACGCTAAAAGGTGATAATGCATCCCACTACCGCACTGGGCCATCCTGCTGGATTCTTAAAGTCAACAAAATGAACGTATCTGTGTCACAGACGCGACACCTGTTTGGATAATTGGGGAGGGTTAGGTCAGGAAGGGCATCCGGTGTAAAACTTTTGCCAAATCAATACTTCCATACAGGATCGGTCGAGGCCCGGGTTAACAACGACCACCACCAGTGCTGTTAGCCTACAGGGTGCTGGGAGTTTCAGAAGAAATGGAAACAGATGATCTGCTGGTGTGACCACTAAACGAGAGCAGCTGATGAAGAAGAAGAAGAAGCAGAAGGAGAAGGAGGTTCAACTAAATATCTGTTATACACAACTGAGCTTTAAGTTGAATATAAAATATTCTACTTAATCAAAACCTAAGCATAACTTTATTCTTAACCTTAGTCGTAACCCAAACCCTAATTTATACGTTGAGTTTCAGCAGATAGTTTGCAATTAAAGGATCTATAGATCGACTATCGAGGATTATCAAATATAAAGAGGGCACGGATTTTATTTTCAACATGAAGATCATGAAACTTGTGTATGCAATGTATTTTGAAAGTATTATATTTCATTCTTAATTGTTCCAGTATCATTTTTAATGAAATATGAATCATCCAAACATCCATTCATTATCTAAGCTACTTATCTGGAGGTTTGGGACGTGCGGGAGCCGATCCCAGCACAGTGAAAGGTGGAGAAACATCCCAGGTAGGCAGGTTGTCAGTCCAGGAAATTGAATGGTTCTTGGAAATTTTGGGGACATTCATATCATTATTGGGTCAGAGGTCTACAAGGATTATCAAAAATGTTCTGTTTATAAAGGCAAATCCGAATCAACACACACAACCATGCAGACAAGGCAGAAATATTGATCTGCACCACAAAAAGTATATCAGATACCTCCTCCACACTCTCCCCAGGAGCCTGACGTCCTAAACCTTAGTTTGGATATAAACGTTTTAAAGTCGGCCTTAGCAGGCATGTTCACTTTAGCTTCAGTGTTTTCTGCGACAGGCTGCCTACGCTGCCTAACCTGCCCGCCCACATCAAATCAATACTTAGAACAAGAAGACAGAGAGGACATTCACCTTGCGAAAGATTCAGGAGGAAACCATTTCACAGCTGCTGAGTTTTAGAACGGTCTACTCTTACAAAATGCTTTTTGTGTCTGAAAAATCACTTTTGTGGAACAGTCACATCAAACCAGTGTGAAACACTCTGAAGCTTATTAAATGACGCATTACTTTATTTTATTTCTGAAGTTTGCCACTTGAATAGTTTCTCTGCGTATAGTTTACAGTTTAACCATGTGAATTCCCAAAGTTCTGCAATGAATTTTCAATGTGATTTGGCACGTTGGCAGCGGTGGCCTAGTGGTTAGGGAGATTCCCTCACTAATATGTTGCCCGGAGGTGCCCTTGGGCAAGGTACCGTCCCCGTCACTGCTCCCCGGGCGCTTTCAATAGCTGCCCCTTGCTGCACGTGTGTGTATGGGTGAAACGCAGAGGCTGAATTTCGTCGTGTTGTGCTGCGCTGCGTTTCACAATGACAAGAATAGTCACTTTCACTTTATGTGGTTTGGCTATGAAATTTACACTCAGAACGTAAACTTAAAACTCAAAATTGGTGACCGTGACCTTTACAGTAAAACAAGACACTGAATATCACTGATTTAGATGACTTATGGATTTAGTCTCCTTCCTTGACTTCAGCTTATCTGGAGCCCTTGTTTTCCTTCACAGATCTGATCAACTCTCCCCTGGTGGAGGCGAGAAAGTCCCGAGGGATGAAGTTACTGAGGTACCAGGGGATTGAGGACAGGTTCATTGGAGTGGCTTGATAATTAGCCATACTTACAGAATAGTCCTGCAGCCAAAAACAAGGACATCACTCCGTGCATTTACATCTTATTACAGAACCAGACCTGCATGAACCACATCTTCAACAATGTATCACAAATGCGGTCCTGCGATCCATCATTGCTGTTTTTTCAGCACGGCCATTGACCAACATATCGGGTTTCTCTCATGATCCAGCAGAATATTGATATCCACGATGCTGGAAGAATCCACAGTCTTACCGAAGCGGTGGCCTTTTCTTTATCTTCTCACATTTTTCTCTCCTTCCAACTCTCTCCCCCTTTCCCTCGGGGTAATTAGGAGTCTGTCACTACTGACTGCCCTTCTTAATGGCTCCCAGTGCTTTGAATGCAGAGAGCAAGAAATGGGGAGATCGGTGGAGACAGAAAGAGGAATAGAAGGGTGGGGAAAGGATCTACAGCACATATTTAAAATGAAGATAAAGCTTAAATATGCATATTTTAAATATCTTCGTGCATGACCCATATACTACCAGAATGTATCATGCGTGAGGTGAACTGCAGTCTCCATCCAGAACATCATGTTAAATCATGAATTAATGCAGATTGTCTTTGCAACTGTGCTTTTTATGTGTTTGTTTATGGATAAGAGAATGACTGATTTGTTAAACAATTTTGCCATGTCCACCATCCTGCCTTCATTTCATTCCTCCTTTTTCTTTGTAGTGCTTTTTATAGCATTGCCATGGAAGTGAAGAGTAGTTGCTAGGTAACTGGCTGGCGTCTGAAAGTGTTTGAGTGGCGGCTGCTTTCACAGACATGAGCACTGGAGCAGCAAAGCTATGCATGCATATGCCTTTGTTTGTGTGTGGGTATGCATTGGAATAATGTACTTTTTCTGCATTTGTCCTCTTCTTGTGAATCCTCTCAGCTCTTTGGATCAGTATTTCCAAACCAGACCGATAAAACAGGTGAACAGGCCACTCGTTCTCTTTTCCCTGCTTATGATTTATCAGCGCATCCTTTTTTATCCAACATGGAAAAGCAACGCATTGGGCTCCTCACAGAGATTTAAATGTGATGCTCTAGGCTGGAGCTTCACCTGGTTCAGTTTGGAAGAACACCTCCTTCTGCTGATCACCTTTAACTGCTGGACATACTTGCATGAGGGCATGGGATTAAAAAATGGCCCATTACTGAACTCCATTGCGTCATACAATTTGGGGTTTATACAGTCCTTGAATTTGAGAACATCTAGTGGACGATTTTAAAAGTGCACTCTTATTTTTTACACTTCCCCTCTTTTCAACCCAGTTCTAAAATGGAGAGATGTGTTTTACACATTTCTCAGTTTCATCATTGTTGTTAATACATCATCGCTGAGTTAGGGTTATGGTCACTAAACCACCGACTAAACCACCATGTCAAACATCTGGGAACAACTGGGAATTCCTGGGAATACATCTGGGAATTCCTACTCTGAGAGCCAGGAAGATGTATTTTCTTTAGTAAACATAGTGAGCACTCACCACAGATACTGCAGCTTTGAGAAGATAAATACGTTATTTATTAGTAATCCAGCAATATAATATTGTTTTTGTTTCTTTCTTCCTATTTACTGCTCGATCCATCCGCTAGTCCTGCGGCTTCAAGATAATGAACCTGCTTCCCGCTCTGTTTTAGGGATCACAATTTGAATTGTCTGCTTATGTACAACCTTTTGATCAAATGCATGTTTCATGCACAGCTAAAGCCTCACTTATATCAGAATGATGCAAACACATTGCAACTAGGCCACATGATTATCACTGTACCATCAGGCAAAATCCTAGTATCTACCTGAGATACCACAAGACCTAGCAACCATATTATTACTAAAGCTTTGTTCTGCGCACCTTTTACCTGCCAGCTACAAATTTTCACGGGACATATTTTTTAGCTTGAACACAAGCCCTCACTCACGTCCACCCACAGTGTGAAGGACATACGTAACACAACTCCCAAGAGAAGGTGAAGGGACAGATTCATAACGGGGACACACTTGCCCTTGTCTAGACACGGCGACTTCAACAGCTGGCTAAGAAATGTAAAGGAATGATAGAATTTGGGGAAGCCAGACCCCCATCCAGTTGGTGAACAGGGGCACTGAGACGAAAGGCAAAGAAAGGAGAGGTAGCCAGTCCATCATAGGTGGAACAGTTCACCAATCGAATTTATTTTTCCCTTATTCCGAATGCATTTCCATTTATGTCCACATTTGTTTGGCTATTTTTGGAGTGGAGCTATAAAACTGATGTAATTAAGGTCTATCGCAGGATTAGATTTTCAGTGCCATTACTTGTTAACTACATCAGCCTTCGAGCTGTAGATTCCTCCAGTAAGATACTGCAAAAGCTGATGAAGTCACAGCATGGAGAACGAGGCTGTGCGTCAGTGGCTTTTATGGGACACATTGAAACTCCATTGGATCTCTAACATCTAAACATAACAAGCTCTAATGATTAAGAGACAATATCTGTCTTATTAATACCCATGAAACAAGTACTGTTATAATCCACACCAAAAAAATAATAATAATGATCATAATTCCGAATGATTTCAATTGTAACAATAATTTTAATAAATACTCTTGTGTTTTTCACACAGGAAATATGGGGGTAGGCTTGTGTCACCCCTGCACAGAATCACCCCATAAAAATGATAACGGGAAGGAACACACATACACACACATACACACGCGCATACACACGCACACACTCACCTGCAGACAGTCAAAAAACATACTGTCAAATACCAGGTTGGACCTTGGAGCGAAAAAGTGTGTTCAAGCTCTGTTCAGTTCATCAGGAAAGTCCCAGATTTCCTTGTTCTAAAAAGGGGTTGTTAAGTTTTCAATGCATATAGTTTCCGCCTGCGTCCGTGGCACTGTGATTGTCCTTGCAGAGTGCAGCGGTCACGCACAGCAAAATAGAGACACTTCTGTACATCTCTACAGTTCTTTCCTCTTAGGTTAGTGGGTAGGCGGAGGACAGGCCTATGGGGTCACAGCTGAAGAGGCAGGGTGGTGTGTGAATGGCTATTTGGTACACATTTCTATAAAACAGGTAGTACACAGGTTTGGGACTTATTGCAAAATGATGGAGAACCCTCATTTGACCGTAAATGTACTTTCCTCATTTTTGAGTGTGGTAAGTACCTCCTTTATAGCTTTGCAGGAACTGTACTGAAGGGCCAGAGTTTGGCCTTAGAACCGGAATAAAGCAAAACAGCGATGGAAAACGATTTTCAGTCTATGACATCCTACGCATCTCATAATGCATCCACGCTGAAGAACACACACACATTCTCACATACAGGCAATATGCTCTATACATCAGGACACGGGGGGGACGAAGGAGGCCTCTGCATCAAAGCACGGCCGTCAGAATCAACTGGATTTCACATTAAGCTCTTTCTTTCTATTGCAGAGTCCTGGAGATGTTCGATCTTCTTCAAAAAAATAAAGAACAATAAAAAAATGTTATACTTACATCTATTTTTTTGTCCAAGGAATATAGTACAGTGAATGCATCTTCCAAGAGACCTTGTTTGCCACTGCAATTCAACCCATATGTGATTATTAAAAGGTTGATTTGAAGGTTGTACTGAGAGAACGGCGCAAGAAGTCGTGGGAACACTGATCTACTTTTTCGTTCGGGTCTTGAAAAGACCAAAGGAGGGGAAAAGAGTTCACAAATTTCTACTATAAGAAATGGGGGAGACCCAGTGTTTCACAGACTGTAAGAGAAAGAGAGAAATGAAGACAGACTGACCTCAAAAGCTCCAAGAACAAGAACACTGCCCTCAAAAGTATTCACACACTTCACACTGGACCAGTGATCGACCAGCTCACCTTCAATTTTATGGGCCCCCAAATGGGGCACTTGCTCTGAGACTAAGAGTCACTGTATTGGTAAATAAATCAAGGTCAGTTATTATAGAGGTTTCATCCACTCTTCTGGATGAAAAGGAATATGTCCACGTGCTGTGGGGGACAGTCCTGGAGACACTCTGGGCAATCTTCCTGGACATGTGGACTGCAGCTCCGAAGTTCTCACCATTACTAAAATAGTGAACTATATAATGCTAGATTAAATGTCCAATTGCAAATGAAACATCATTTGGTCATTTGGTGGTCATTCCATGTTCCAATCACTACATAGTGAACGCTAGTGAATGTGAATCAGTGGTGATTTGAAAATTCTCTTTTTCTTGGTTCCGGGTGAGTTTTGGTCTGGGTATCCAGCCTTAAATCTTTTAGGGATCCACCAGAAATGACTGTTTCCATGGCAAAGTTAGTAAAACAACCCATGTTGCCCAGGTAAAAGGTCTCCCTGTGTTTCTATGAGAAGTGCTGTCCACACAGCGTGGGCTGAGCGTGCTGTCCACACAGAGGCACAGTGCTGTCCTTGCTCTGCCCCTCCATGTCCATGTCCAATAAGGTCTGGCGTGTGGTGCTGACCCCTGCACTGACCCCGCTGTCCCCAGAGCCCAGCGGACTTTCGCAGCTGCTTCCTGGCGACGAGCTGAGCGTCCGGGACAGAGAAGACAACTTCCATGGGTCCGGTCGCGCCCTGGCCGGTGTGGGTCGAGGACGAGGGGCGAACTCCAGGGTCTTGGGCCTCTCTAGGGTGCTGGTGTGTCCATCTAAAGGGGTAGCGACTGTGAGGGGAGGGGGAGCTTTACGTCGATGAGCTGGGGGGAAGAGAGTCGATGGGTCAGGCAGGCGTGGGATGTCCAGAGTTTCTCGGGAAGCTGAGTGGAAACACAAAAACTGAAAACGTTTAGCCTTATACAGATATTATATATTATAACAGACATTATAAACGATTTAGTTCTCAATCACAGCTTCTAGAAACAACTGCAGAGAATATGGAAAGTAAGAGTTCTGAACTTTTAAACATTCACCTTTCCAATCATTTGTAGAGGAAGAGATATTTCGTATACTCTAGATTTCTTAGGGTACAATACTACTATAATATTCTAACAACATTAATATGAAAGGATATTACTTTTATTACTATTTAACAATTTATTAAGGCATTATTATATTATTATGACTATTTTACATCAGAAGTCAGATGTTGGCATAATTCACTTACTGAGATATGAGCCAAGTCATTCAGAGTCATCTGATGAGAAGCTAACTTGGATTTCTTTCAGGGGTGGTGAATGGAAGGAGTAGTTGCAATGTCTATGATGCAAATGTAGGCAATTTTTCTACTATTCAAAACCATCAGATAACCTATAAGGATAACCTATTGAGAGTCAATATGTTAAAGTTAAATAGCAGTATAATGGGAAATCAAATATTTCCTTTGGGCACTAAAACATGATGCACATACGCTTTAAAACTGTTATAAAATAAAGTTCTGACATCAGGCACCTTGTAAAGTAGGTTTCATGTTTATTGTTAGATAATAAGCAAAAGCTATAAGATACTCAATGGAACACTTTTTCATAATTCCTACATGTTCCTCTGACCCACCTGTGTGTGCCGCAGCAGTGGTAGTTGGCGGGGGTGGGATGGGCATGCTGCCATCTGAAGGTGTGCGCCGGTGCCCCACCATGGTCTGGGCCCGTGGACGGATGGCCCCATCAGAGGGCGTGCGGCGGTGACCACGGTTAAGGGCCATCGTCGCGGAGACATGTGTGGGTGTGAGGGACTGATTGGGTTCCCGTTTGAAGCTTTCGGCCCGCAGGTCCAGCAAGGGGTTGAGAGCAGGCGCAGGGGAGACAGCAGGGAGCGAGCTGCTGGGGGTTGGCAGCAGGTCGTCCGGGTCAGAGGGCAAGAGGGACTTGGTGGAGTTGCAGTCGGACAGGGAGGACAGAGAGAGAAGGGTTACAGATGGGGAGGGGTCCAGGCACGGTAGAATGGAATCATGGTGACGGCTGTGGGACAAGGACAATGAGAGCGTGCGGCTTGGTGGCGACGTGCTGCGACGGAATCGTCCCGTCCGCTGGAACAGCCCCTCTTTCTTCTTCCTCTGCTCTTCTCGCATATCCTGCTCATCCTGACTCACCTGTACAGAAGAACCACAGGTAAAACAGGAGCACAGGTAAACAAAATAAAGGAAAGTAGTGGAATTACACATGTCCCACCTTCACACTCAAAATCTGGAATCACTTTTGATGAAAAATGAAAAAATGAAGAATCTTTTTCAATAATAATATTAATTTGGTTGAAGATACATGTGTCAGAGCCATGTTCAACATCAAAGCTCTTAATATGAATCTGTTTGTGGATGTGTCCAGAAAAATGTATCTAAAATTTAAAATCTTCTTCTTATCATACATTCTCTGCGAGTATTGAGATATCAACACTTTGGAATGAAAATCAGCAGAAGGTTGTGCCCTTCCTGGACCCAAGATAGAAGTCCGTAAGCAAAACCCTCGCAACCATCAAGCAACACCCTATGGACCACCTGCAATCCCAGAGGAACAACATAGTAACAAATACAAAGCAACTAACTAACATGAACCTAACCACTATCACTGAAATGAAAGCACATGCTTAGCAACACCCTAACAACCACCAAACACACCATACAAATCCCCAACAATAACACAGCAGCCATCAGGAAGTGGGTTAAGGTGCACAATCGCTCTTCGTTTCACTCAGGAGACTAATAAATGACCATGTGTTCTCATGAATCAAATGTATAAACCATCTATTTTATAACATTAAGTATACATCAGTACTCCTGTGCATAAGTTATGGTTTTATATAAAGTGATATTTTTAATAACAATCAACTGCAATGTATTTTCTGTCCCAGTAATTAGTTAATTCATTCATTCGTTTAGTTACAAACTAGAGATATTGTTATAAACAAAATTACATTCATCTCTGAAAACACATCCAAAGGTAGTTTTTCTATCTGTTAATCTAATTGGGGGTGACCTGACTTCTATCAGGGATTGGATGAGTCTGAACTGAGGATCATATGTTTGTCTTGAAGGTTCCCATGAGGATAAAACAGAGCTTAGTGAGCTGTGCATTAGAAACATGTGAAACATGTCTATGAATAAAGTTGCTGAGTGTATTTAGAATTTTAGGAAATCACTGTCATTTTAAAATACAGTCTGAGTACAGTGTGTGAGAACTGGGGACGAGGGAAAGCGAGATGTATTAATACACACTCTTACGGGTGAAATAAACCAAAGGGAAAGTAGACAAGCAAAAGATCAAACAAGGGGCAAACAAGTGCATCATGGGGCAGAACCACAATCAGTCTTAAAGGCAGCAGAACCGGCATTAGAATCTGCTTTTCAAGAGACTTTGTGATGTGCTGGTCTCGGAGGTAGCTTTTGAGAAGTCAACATCAACAGATTGATTGATATCAACAGATATCAGTGGGATTTGTATTTCAAGATGGTGGTGGTCCAGTGGTAGGATACTTGCATGTTTGAATCCCACTTCCAGCACTACCACCAATGGGTTCCTGGGCAAAACACTTAACCCCAAGTTGCTCCAGGGGGACTGTCCCTGTAGTTAGGAACTGTAAGTCTCTCTGGACAAGAGCGTCTCCTAAATGTAAATGTAAATTATTTAAATTGAGTCCCAGCTGGGCTGCATGGACGAGAGAAGGGCGTGACCAGTTACTGCGGTCTGTGCTCTGGCGAAGGTGATTGGTGAGCTGAAGGGGCATGCCGGACACTAAATAAACTTTTAAATAAATATAAATTTTACTGTTTTATTTTTTAAAAGCACTTTAGATAAATTCGGAAAGGCTTAATGACATCTCTTAGTCAATGCGATTATTCATTTTTTAAGTGGCATCACTTTTCATCCCTGCATGCTTCTGATGCTGGCGCTCCGTTTGTGTGATCTGACAAATAAGAAACGCTGAATATTTATTTTCACTCCAAAATGCATTGAGAACATTTACTATGTAGCTGAGTAAAAGTTGTGTGTAGGGTATATGAAAATGAACACAATTGGAGATTCATGTTTTTGTTGTAACAGCAATGATAAAGACATCAGGTCATGATTGCATATCAGTCCGAAATCCCGTATCAGCTCTGAGATCTGCGCTCACAATATGATGCAAAAATGAAATATGATGTGACGAGTCCTTCTCGCTGGTGCTGTACCTGCAGGCGTCCCAACTGGAGCAGGTCTGATCCGAGGCCCACAGAGGCCAGAATAGAGGCACAGCCCAGCAGCAGCAGGTCACTCTTCTTCCTCTGACTGCAGCGTCGCAAGGAATCCTGGGAACCGACGGCCGGCCCAACAGTGGCCCACGTTTGGCTGCTTTCCTCCGTCGCCCCATTGCTGCTGCCCTCCGGAGCCAATCGCTCCTCAAACTCACAGTGCTCCTCTACAGGAACATAAACACAGGAGAAATAAAGAACTGCAGAAAAAGGAGGAAAACATCTGGGATGGGTTCAGACTTTACTTTCAGCTATGATGCTAAACCATGGAGTTTAATTAAGATGCAGGTTCCTGGCTTTGAATCTGGACCAGCTGGAAGTTAATGAATCTGAAAAAATCTCAGAAAGTTTTGGGAAGATCTAACTCACCCATCTCGCTGAGACTGGAGAAGCCGGCGGTTATTGGGATATGTTTTGGGGACTTGCCCAAATTAGGAGCACTAGAGGACCACACCTTCCCTTCACCAAGGGACTTTAACCTGCAACAAATACAGCAGAGTTGGAGATGCGCCATAATTCAATTGTAATTTCAATTAAGATTCTGATTCTAAAAATAAAATCATCTGCAAAAAACGATCAGTGGAGAAAAAAAGTCAATGAATCATTGTGCTTAATAATTACAATAATATTGACCTAAATAATCGAGATAATGGTTTTTGCCCTAATCAAGCAGCCTTCAAGATGAAGATAATCAAGAAGTCAGTTATAATAATACAGTGGCCAATCAGCTGGTCAGTTAAACCACCGCTGGTTCTGGACTTGAACCGACCTTCTGATCATCAGCCTAGTCCCTAAGCAATCAGTCACCACTGCTCTATTGTGTGTCAATAGCAGGTTAATTCCATCTCATTGGGAGTGAATTGTAATAAGGAATGCTCCTCTGTCTCTCAGGGGTGGCCCACCTACTAAAATCCAAGGGACGCACGGCAAGGAATTATGATCGCAGCCCTGACCTTTAAAATAAAGATCTTCATGTGCTTTAAAAGCCTTCAGAAAAGGCTTCAAGCAGTTTCACAGCTCAGTGCGTTTGCCATAAAGTGTGAGGATGTGTGTACCTGTCTTCTCCTCCCACTCGCTCTTTTTGGTGGGTGGAGCTGGGACCCCAGGTACGCCCCTTCTTTTTGGTGCCTGCAAGATCTTCCTTCTTACACACAGCTGTGCGTCCCCATGTGTTCCTCCCATCGCTGGGGGTCACTGCAAAGGAATAATACGTTCATAATCAGGTTTGAAGCTGTATTTCCAATTCTTACCCTTTCAAAATGGAAAATTCCTTAAAATCCATTGAGCTTTTCAGTCTTGCCCAGAAACCTCAAACTAGGCTGCATTTTGGTTCTGTTTTAGTCTCGAACATCAGAGCCAGACTACACTACACAATCCTTACAGACTGTACAGGAGCATCCCACACAAAAGGCCCATATCATGAAAAAGCATTTGCTTTTTCAAAGTAAAATCTAAAGAAAGTATATTCTCATTGTTATTGTTCGAAACCATGTCAGCATTTTGAATGAGATACAATAAAGGGCAGCCAATCAGCACAAGGCTCATTTGCATCAGACTTAAAGTAACAAAACCAGTCTTTTTAAGGGATAAAAGAAGTGAAAGTAGGAATTTACGATAGGTAAATCAAAAAATGGATTGACCGCATGGAAACGTCCTGTGTCTGAAAAGTGTTCATGTTTGCAGTCAGTACTTTACTTTCCGCCTTCAGCTCGTCTGATTGAAAATACTGCACTTTTTCATGATGTTCTAATGTTTTTACTCCTGGGAACATCATATGGGCGGCTTAACATCTGTCTTCACTCGTTTTTGTTGGGAGGGCATGCAAATAAGGGGGTGCAGAGAAGGTATTAATAATGTCTTCTGGTTATGAAGAAGGGATGGAGAGGAATGCTGTTGTCTCACAACATGAAAATTCAATCGCATGTTTGAAGTTTGCATGTTCACATCGATGTGCTTAGCAGGGACACTGGAGATGCTGATGTCCCAAGGTCCCAGTGATGGACTGGCACCAGGGTCTTTCTCTGCCTTTTGCCCTAAGAGTGACCACCCACGACCCTGGATGGGATAAGCGGCTCAGATAAAGGATGGATTACAGTTCCTTTAATCACAACACACACACGTTCTTCTTTTCTCCCTCCCCTTGCTGTCTCTTTACTTGGCTCAGACGTTTTACAGAAATGGCACAGAAACGTCTCTGCAGAGATCTCCAAAAGTATTGATTTATGTACTCACAGCGAATGGCTCTGAGGCGAGGGATGACCCCAGGACTGGCTGGAGGAGTGGTGCTCTCACTGCCCTGAGTTTTCCTCTTATCGACACTGGGAGAGGCCTGCACTGTGATCTTATGCTCAAAATCTGCAAGAAAAACAATTCAGTCACTTTGGGACACAATACAGAGCAATACCATGTAACTGTCAAGACAACATCTCAAATAAACAAACTTAACAGGAAAAGAACGAAATTCTTTGTTCATTTTTGGGCCGGCTAATAACAGATTTTAGTTATTTAGTTATTTAAACTGCTGATGATATTGTGATTTGTAGTGAGAGTAGGGAGCAGCTTGAGGAGAACCTGGAGAGACGGAGATGCGCGCTAGAGAGGAGAGGAATGAAAGTGAGGAGGACAAAGGTTAGGATGGAGGGAGCAGAGGTGACAAAAGTGGAGGAATTGAAATACGTGAGATCAACATTTCAGAGTAACGGGAGGAAGGTGAAGATGGTAGAAAGGTGAAGATGAGAGTCCAGGCAGGTTGGAATGGGTGGAGAAGAGTGGCTGGAGTGACTTGTGACAGCAGTACCAGTACCAGACGGGAACCAGCAAGAGTAAAAGGGAAGGTTTACAGGACAGTAGGGAGACCAGCTATGTTGTATGGATTAGAGACGGAGGCACTGATGAAAAGACAGGAAGCGGAGCTGGAGGTGTCAGAGTTAAAGATGCTGAGATGTTCGTTTGGTGTGACGAGGATGGACAGGATTAGAAATGAGTATATTAGAGGGACAGAACAGGTTGGACGTTTGGAGACAAAGTTAGAGAAGCAAGGTTGTGTTGGTTTGGACATGTCCAGAGGAGAGACCAGGATTATATTGGAAGGAGGATGTTGAAGATGGAGGAAAGAGAAGAAGAGGAAGACCAAAGAGGAGGTTTATGGACGTGGTGAGAGAGGACATGCAGGTGGTCTGTTTGAAGGAGGAGGGTGCAGAAGACAGGGAGAAATGGAAACGGATGATCCACTGTGGCAACCGGTTATTTAGTTATTTAAAATGTGGCAGAGAAATTCCATCTTTCTTTAATAAAGAAACAATGTAAAGACAAATGTCTTTACTTCTGTCTGAATGTAAAAAGAATTATAATTTAATGGAAAAACATGCACTTTTTGCTGAACAGACAAAAAAGCCATAGTATTTTAAACCAAATTAATTTGTGAAATATAGTTTTACAAGTTTAGAGCCAAATATTTGTTCTTATTCTTAATTGAATTTCAATTTTTAAACAACAGAAGCAAGCGTTTGTTTTATAAGTACCTCGAGAACATCTACATTCAGAAACTTTAAGCTGTTATTTTACTTTAGATCTTGAAATAACATTAACCAAACTTATAACAGTTCAGAATTATTCAAGGAAATCACAGCCTACTAGCCACAAACCAGGCTTTTCATTTTTTTCATTTTTTAAAAGATTAAAATGCTCATGGCAGCAGTGGTTTTTTTATTTTATTTTTTTTATTTCAGTTCATATTTACAGGAAATCCATCTAAAACTACTGGATTGTTATTTACCCTAAAAGTCATTAAGAGCATCACAATCTGAATTTCACTGGCCATGAAACCTTGAAGCAGACGTTAGTGAAAAAACCCAGTAAAGAAAAATACTATAGACATAATATTCATAAAAAAGATACAAACTAAATTCTATTTCTCAGCCCAACATATGACCCATGTAAACATTGTTAACAGATGTTAAAAAAGGCAAAACATGTGAGTGGAGTGTTTTTAGGGCAGCGACGTGCTCTCCTTATGAACAATCTTTTGGCCATAAACCCAAAAGACAGCAGGTGATGAATTCATTCTTAAACGTGAAAGTATTTGAGATGTGGGTGCAGTTTACATGGGACCCACCAGAGGGCAAGCTGATACAGTTGCTGTCCCGGCCCAGTTTGTGGAGTCGGCTCTTTTTGAAGTGGCCCTTGCGCTTTTTGACGTGTGGCTTCTCCTGGTACATTTGATGGATGATGATGTTTAGCTCCCTCTCCACGATGTCGATCTCCCGCTCAGCTAACTCCTGCTCACGCCTCCTCAGCAGCTCCTCCTGTTCCCTCTGCTCCTCCGCAGCCCTGGCCAGCGCCTCCTCCCAGGAACGCAGCTCCTGCAAGAGAACAAAGAGCGGTGATTCGAGGGAGTGCACTGATTGATGCTGGAGACTTTTTACAGCAATTACAACTTCAATAGGGTACAGAAATCTGAGTCGATAAGTTTCTCTAGAGTTTCACCTTAAACCAAATAAAAAAATGAATAATTGATCTGTAGATTAAGGAGCCTAAAGTGTTTTCAAGATTTACTTTTTTTAATATTAACACTTTCAGAGGACATACATTTTAGGAAAGCAATATTAAACACTTCACAATTAAGTAACTTTGCCCACCCCCTTCCTCTCCTGAAAATTTCTGCACATATAAACATCCATCTGACGCTCCCCTGTTCTCCATTTCTAACAGAAAGGTACTGGAACAACGTTCAGACCTTCTCCTTGGCCCTCAGCTCATCAAACATCTGCTGGATCTCCAGTCTCCAGTCCTCCTGCAATGAGTGGAAGGATTCCAGGGGCATCTGGAACATGGACGACTGCTCAATGGCCAGAAGACGCTTCAAGATGCTGTTGAAGGAAGGTCGGCTGTGTGGGTTTGGGCTCCAACACTCTGCAGACAGAGGAGACAGAGCTTACAGAAGAACCCATTCACTGCTGTTATAAACGATATGCTCAGAAATACATTAAAACTGAATCTTTGACATAAATGACATGAAAAAAACAGGATTATGGTGCCAACATTGCTATCCTTTGTTATGTTATTCGCATGTCAACGACACAAAAACATCGCAGTTTTAATCAATAAATGAAATATTGTTGGCCAACACCTAGTGTTGAAGCTGGATGAGGGTGACTGGTAAATATTGCATGGATAGGAGGAAGAGGAGCGGGAGCAGAGGTGAAGCACTGAAATGCCAAAAGGAAAATATCAGATTTGAAATTCACAGAGCTAAAAATTTAAAATCAAACAACCTTAACTGCTAGAATGAGAACTTTGGGCTGAGGAGCAATATAATAACGAGCATCTAAATAAACTGCGAGAAGACCGAGGATGTAAAACCTAAATGTAGCCTTGATTGTATTTGTGACCATCTGGGAACTTACCCCCCAGCAGCTGAGCAAAGGCCTCGGGGCAGGTAGAAGGAATGGGGAGGGTCAGCTTGTTCATGGCCACTCCATAGGCCACTGCCAGGGCATCAATCTCCCGATAGGGAACCTCACCGGTCAGCAGCTCCCACAGCAACACCCCAAAACTGATGAGCAGAAATGATGAAACCAGTCCACAAATCAGGGATAAGAACTTTTTTCAGGGTTTGGGTAGAAAAGCAGTGTTTCTTATTTCAGTCATTGCACCCCACCGACAGACACCAGACATCTTTCTGCTAAAAAGTAACCTGTACCAGCTTTAGTGTTCTTCCGTGGAGAACCCTCAGACTGTTCTAGGGCTTCAAGAATAATCTCTTAAAACGAAAAAAATATGTCTGCAGTTTTCTGTTCATTAATATTCAATAGAATCATGAACTAGTTGTGCGGTAATCATCTAAATTAACACTTCCTATTGGTTGGAAAGGGGTAAATCTTTAAACACTCGGTGGGGAAAAATGATTCCAATCAGGATTTTTTCTATCATGGGAACGGACTCTCCCATTGGGTAGGCTTTCAAGAGCTGGACAGAAGGCCTTATGTGACATTAAGTGGAGGAATCAACAAACCACATTTTGCTTTACAAAGTTTGGGACCAATTTCAGGAGAAAAGCCTCGCTCTGTTCCAACCAGAGGTCTGAGATCACTCTCCACATTAAGTACCTCCAGACATCGCTGCTCTTGGAGAAGAGGGACAGTTTGATGACCTCCGGAGCCATCCAGGCATAAGTGCCCGCTGCGCTCATCTTCGTGGTGCGATGCCACTCCCGCGCCAGCCCAAAATCTGTGATCTTCAGGGTCTTCCCACTCAGATCGTCCCTCTCCACCGGCTCCAGGATCAGAACTGATGGAGCAACAGGAGAAAAAGCATGAGGACATGAGGTGAGAGCTCAAACATTGTTTCTGATCATAAAAAATTTCTCTCTTTCTTTGAATACTGCATTTTCCCCTCAAAACCATCTCAAAACGATCATAAACAATGCCTTCTGTGGAGGAGATTTTAGAGGCATTAAACTCTTAAGGCATCTGGTTCCATTCACCACTTATTCAATGTGAAGAATTCTCATTCAATTTCACAGAAATATTCAGAAATACTGAAAACTAACATTTAAAACAGACACAACGTGCTCATGAGAAAAGGTTTTACATTTTTAACTCACTGCTCCATACATCATATCCAGTTTGGGCGGATACGGAAATGATAGAAAATCCTTTTTAATAATGACATCATCACATCCGGCACCACAAAACGGAAAAAAATCAGGGATTAAAATGTGCTTTCTTCATGCACCACACATTCGATAATGCGTATCACCTCCCACTTCTTGCTTAGTAAATAACAAAGTCTGAAAGACAAACCTTCCTACTTAAAAGATTATCCTTTATCTGTCTTTTGGTAACTTTGATTGCTTAATAATAAACGTTAAAACACATAGAGGACATGATTAGCCGTATAATCAGCAGCGGCAGCCCCTGCACGTCATATCGCTCGGCCGTACTTGTTGGGACTCTTGTGTGGGAGGCGTGGAGGCTTGTTGGAGCCCGTGTTCAGTGTCCTTATCAAATATTCATTACTGAGCAGTGTGTGTGTGCGTGTGTGTGTGTGTGCGTGTGTGTGTGTGTGTGTGTGTGTGTGTGTGTGTGAGAAAGAGAGAGACAGAGAGAGCAGTGGCCTGGAGAGCAACACAATCTCCCAGCCAGGGATCGTGCCGAAACACAAACACACACATTTGCATGTGTGGCCACACACACACCCATGTACGCATACACACACAAACACACCTACACACACACACACACACACACACACACACACACACACACACACATATTGATCCACTTCAGATGAAGACACATGAACAGGTCAATTCACAGACATCAACATGTTGAAGCATACAAACACACACACACACACACACACACACACACACACACACACACACACACACACACACTTTGCCCTTCTCAATGCAAACTGACCGTCTAATCCTGATGCCTTCACTCCTGCATAATAAGCGCACAAAGATACGCAAAGATCCAATATTTTGATGAAGTGACTGAAGGGATTGAGCCCTTCATCAATATTCATGCATTCAGGCTTGTGTTTACCAACAGATCCAGTCCCTCAACACCGAGAATCTGCACACTACACTCCACCATTTAAGAAACACAGAAAACATGACGGTGCAATCTCAGAGGGCGTGTTGATGGATCATCAGCAGCAGCAGCTCCTACATCCAGCCTCACATTTTAACCCTTTAAAGGCAAGCAGCTATTTCTGCTTCTTTTCCCATCTTCCCTTTCAGTAACATGATTTCAGTGCATCTACTGGGATTTGAAAACACACACTTTTAATTCACACTTTTCATGTTCATCTGGTGAAACAGATCAGTGCATTTCCATAGCAACATTATATACTACAGAACATCCAAGAATAAAGGCAGCATGGATCTTCTACTTGTATGTAAGCTCCAGTTCCAGTGTCTTTTCCATAATGGTTACCCAACAGGAAAAGCAACGACTTCTTTCAGAGCAATGACATGTAATTTACTAACTGTGAGTCAGTGGACAGGCAGAGAGAGAGAGAGAGAGAGAGAGAGAGAGAGAGAGATTGAGAGATTTCCATCAATTTGGATTCCTTGTTGAATAATTTTTTTTTACATCTTTTCATTCATTAAAGACATGAGCAATAGGAAGGAAGAGGAAGTTGCCGGTGAGTCAGCGATAATTAACACATCAGGTTATTAATAGAACGACAGTATTGCTGCTAAAACGTCTCATCATGAACGCCCGTCAGTCTGGGCTTTCTTGTCATCAGGTCTGTATTTCTGCTGCGTTCTAGAGCTCACCTCCTGCAAAATGGAAATCAGCTTTTTTTGGCGTATGACTCACAACACGGACGGCGTTTTTACAGACGATCCAACAGGAAACGGAGTGTTTGCTGGAAATTCAGTGTTCTCATAGCCGGACCAGGGAGACATTTGACCCTTTATATGTTTCAGATGTAGGTTTAACCATCCATACGTACGAGGAAATGCAGGCCATGTCCCAAATCTGACCTCCTGAATATCTGACTGTCAGTTACAGGCGCTGTAAGTCTTACATAATCTATTATAATCGCATTCCGGCTTTTGGGTTTATTTGATTTTACACCAATATTCCAAGTGGTAAAATAAAAAAAATTAAACATTTTGACACTTTTATGATAATCATTATGAATCATAACATTTAGTTTTGATCATGTTTACGAGTAAGACCCATTTTTAGAAAAACACTCTACTTTTTCTCCATATTCCACCTTTTCCGTGCAGTTCTTCGGTGTTTCATTAAGTACGGATGATTTTAAGATGCGTTGATAATGAATACTACTCTTCCCTTCTCCGTCCCTCTTTCCTTTCCCTCCTCATGTTAAGATATACAACCAGTCTAAGCAATTTCCCACAGGATCAATACATTATTTCTGATCCTGATCTGTGTGTGTGTAATAAAAAGAGGTGGCTCTGTGGGAATATCTCTCCCTCATTCCGCTCTCCACTTCCTCCTGCGTTTCCGTGTGCATGCAGCCTATGGAAATGTTTGAAGTGTCAATAGTCAGCTGGCCGGGTGAGGCGGAGGAGGGAGGGGACCAATGTGCCTTTCCCTTATCACCTGCATATATGCAAACGATGAGGGGGGGAGAAAGAGCACAGCAATACCTTTATTTGACGGACGGGATGAAGGTTGGGAGGCTGAAAAACTCCTCTTTCATGTCTCTGTGCCAGTACATAGTAAATACTCCAGGTCTGCTCTCTTACCCTCACACAGTCCACCATCCCTTCCATTTCAGAACCTCATAATGTTCGTTTTTGAACCGGATCTGAAAAGCTTTTATACGGCAGAAATAGACTCTTTTCTTCCACCGATACGGACAATGATAATCCGGCTCCTGTTCAAATAAATGGAAAGGGTCCCTAAGAGGCTCACACTTCATTCCTCACTCTGACAGCAATACAACTTACCGTAGTTACAAAACCAGGTATAGTAGACGCTGCCTGGAGTTGAAGGGGATCACTGCAGTTGGTGTCGTGTCCTTAACGTCATAATAAATCATTCATTTCTTACAGGAACGTAACATCATCACTCTTATCTGTGTCTGCTGTCTCTCACACATGGAACAGTAATCACTGAGTTTCTATTCTCTTCTGGGTCAGTGGAACTGACCTTTATCTGCAGTGGCATGACGTGGGTGTTAGAAACGCTGTTTATCCACTGAAACAATCTGCTCCTCCATATGTGCGTCTGTGTGTATAGGTGTGCTGTCATATATTTACCTGTCCTGACATTGCAGTAAAACAGGAAAGAACCGAGGCCCACCTACAAGCTTTACAAGTATAAAAATGTCATTTATTAAAAGTAAAAGGGCAAAAAGGTTTTTTTCATTCTAAATAATAATTAAAACTAAATTACAGTTCAATGAGATTAATATTAGGAACAATATATTTGGATACATTTCCATGTTACATAAAGAGATATATATTAATATATTGTGATTTACTGACACTGATATATTATGATATAATGATGTAGCAAATACTAGTATTTTAAACCTATAGGAGACACATTGGTGTGCTAAATGCTTGCACCATTCGTGCTTATATAAATGTTATATCTGTCTGTAAAGCTCATGTTGTGGAATGCAGTGCATAACAGCACACCTTTCCAAAATCACTCCCATATCCCATTATTATAGAAAGGTATCTTTACCTATGGGGCCTGTTTTTACATCTATGACATGTACAGGTAACTAATATAAATGGGATCTATGACCCCACTTTCTCACAAAAACAAATGTGTGTGTGTGTGTGTGTGTGTGTGTACTGGCCTTGCCTGCGTGTACTCAGATGTACTCTGATGTGCTGAGAGAATAACAGAATAGGAGAAGGCTGCTGACAGTCATAATAAAGCCATTGTTATGGCCCCACTCTCCTTTTCTATTTCAATGCCTGTGTCACTGTGAGGGACAGCTGTAACTGCAGGGCTGTGCGTGTGTGTGTGTTTGTGTGTGTGTGTGTGTGTGTGTGAACAAGAGAACATTGAGACAAGGATATGCGTGTGTGTGGGTGAGAGACGTAATAAGAAGTTATCACAAAGAGTGGGAGAGAGAGGGAGAGAGAGAGAGAATAGATAAGTTGAGTGTATACTGAAAACAAGTCAGGGTGTGTCACTGGTGTGTGTGTGTGTGTGTGTGTCACTGGTGTGTGTGTGTGCGCACATGTTTGATCTAACACACCTTTGTTTTGCCTCTTTTCTACTGTATATCTGCAGTGTATGTGTGTCTGTGTACGAGAGCGAGTGCGAGTGTGTTTATGTGTTTGGAATGACATTTGAGAGCACCGTCACACAGGTTTTTCGAGTCCAGCCCTTCGTCTTACATCAAAATATGTTGTTTGACCATCTGGTGCCCATGCCGACTTGAGCATTCTCTCTGAGAGAGGACTGTAAAGTGGAAGGACCTTAATTGCAAAAATATAATATCAAAAATATCAAACTTGACTGGTTCCCAACACTGGGGCAGTGGTGATTCTGTGTTCAGGGACTTAGTGAAAGTGAAAGTGACAACCCTTGTCATTGCAAGGTCACAGCACAGCACTCAGTGAACCACAACGAAATTGGACCTCTGCATTTAACCCATGCACACACCGTGCAGCAGTGGGCAGCTATTGAAAGCACCCAGGGAGCAGTGACGGGTATGGTACCTTGCTCAAGGGTACCTCAGGGCAGCCTACTGGTGGGGAATCAAACCCACAATCTTCCGATGCGGGGAAACTCCCTAACCACTAGGCCACCGCTGCCCCATAGCCCCACTTAGCCCCATAATCAGAGGTGGGTTCTGGTCCGTATCAGTGAGGTACCCTTGAGCAAGGTACCGTCCCCATCACTACTTCCTGGGTGCTGGATGTATGGCTGCCCACTGATACACTGTCGGTGTGTGGGTTAAATGCGTTTTGTTGTGATTCCTTCTTTCACAGAGTTTTACTTAACAACTAAATAACTAAACGTAAAAGTTGCTAAGCATAACGTCCTTTAGGGATCAACTTTGCCTTGGGAGTGACGAAGAGGGACAGGATTAAAAACCAGTATATTAGAGGGACAGCTCAGGTTAGAAGATTTGGAGGCAAAATTAGAGAAGCAGGATTGGTTTGGACATGTGCAGAGAAGAGACGAGGGCTTTATCAGAAGAAGGATGTTGAGGATGTTGTGCTCGCTTGGCAAGAGGAGAGGAGGAAGGACAAAGAGGAGGTTTATGGACGTGGTGAGAGAGGACATGCAGGTGGTTGGTGTAAAAGAGCAAGATGCAGAGGACAGGAAGAAATGGAAACTGATGCTCTGCCGTGCAACCCCCAAAC
>CM029375.1:25407841-25620341 GCA_017165825.1 Hepsetus odoe
TGAAGTCCTTAGACAGCCAATCAGGAGAGTGTTTATTTAAATATATCAGTTTTAAGGCATAGTAACATAAAACAGCCTAATGAGCTGAAAAGGAAGTTGGGAAATGTCAAATTTAGGTAAAAAAAGGAGGAATATAAGGAAAATGAAGGACACTGTCCCTTTAAATGTGGACACCACAGTGCACAGTGTGCTGCTTTATTTTCCTGTGTATTATCAGGCATCGCACTGCTGTGTTACTGATACACCTGCTTGGCTCCAGACCCGACTCTGCCGGCTGGTTGGGCTTTCATCTGCTCCAGCACAGCACACAGTCGCCCTCCAGGACAAACACTCTTTCTCTGCACCAGGACAAACTCCGACGCCAGAACCGGCAGCTTTTAACGCTGCTGCTCCTTCAAGCAGCAACACTCAGTCAAATTTCTGCACCTCTCTAATCAAGTGTCAATATTAGACTACATTAACCCGTATCTGCAGCAGGCTCAGTGTAGCTACTGCGTCCTAAACATACATTCAGCCCTTTTTCAGGCTATTTGGAATGCAAACCATCAACCAGGAACTGTAGGGAAATTTGCCTGGACAGAGGACAGTGACAAGAACGTGAAAAAGTGAGAGACGCTAGCAGCTCCAACACTGATCCTGACTTCTGTTTCTTAGAGCCATTCGATCTATTGTTACGAGCCTTTTTCTATTCTTATTGATCAGGTTTTAAAGTTTTACATAAATTGAGAAGCAGCTGTCCTTTCCTTGGACCTCTGAAGATGAGCGGACAAAGAGAAATGGTCCAAAACTTCAGTTAAATGTAAACTGGGGTTTCTAATAGTTAATTGAATTTGAGTGGGAGATGGAGTGGTTTGATGGGAAACTGTTGGAGAAACTGGGACAGGAACCGAGGTTGCCATGTCAACATCACAAATATAGCCGTTATATTTACTATCCAACAGCCTCAGGTTTAATTTAAAGGATAAGCTTACGGTGATCTACTGATGCAGCAGTGAGGCAGGGAGAATTCAGGCTGATATCAAAAGAGGAATAAATAGAAACAGGGTTGAGGAATTTATCATCTATTAATCATTATCACCACATCGGTTTTAGTTTTAGACAAGCTGGCCAATCACAGCGTCAGTGTTACTGGGTGTTTTGATGAATCGACGTCAAAATGATCAAATTATTTTCTAAAAAAGTCTCATTATTTTTGTATTTAACAACCTCTTTTAAATCATGTATTGTTTTGGTAGTAAGGCTGGGCAATATGACCATATTTATCATCATCGTGATAAATTACACCCTGATTTTATTTTCTGAGCATATCGTGATATCGTCAGTAATTAAAGAACACTGACCAACGTCAAATTTTTTTTTTTTTCTTTTTAGAGTGAACAGAAATAGTCCAGTTTAACTGGTTTAGTCTTGTGTTGCTGATTGGATTGATATTTTGGTGGCACTAATGGTTCTTCCTTCTCCATTTAAACTAATCATATTAAAAAAATATCATATACATAGTGATTATTTCTAGAAGCATCAAGATATATATTTTAGCCATATCGCCTAACCCTACTTGTTAAAAAAAAAAAAATTCTAGTCTGGTATAATTAAGGTTAAATAAAAAAATGTAAAAAAATAAAAACCCTGAATCTCCAATGTTTCATAGCACAGTATACATCACAATCAAAATATGCAGCAATATATTTGCAAAGTTTTCCTTGTTCTCTCTTCCCCGCAGCAGAAAAACTTCACACCGACTCTGCTGTTGGTCTCCCTGAACCTGGCGGTCAAGCACTGAGGGCAGGAGGGTCTCAGCTGGACAGCAGTCGGGCCTGTACGAGGTGAACATCGCCTGAGGTGCAGGTAAAGAGAAAGCGGCAATCCCTCGCTGATCTGATGACCCTCAGTCAGGACACATCCATCGTTTATCCACTCACACACACTGCTTCTTTCAATAATGACCCATTCTGCATAATCATTTCAATTCATTCATATTGAAATAAGTATATCTGCATTTGACATGATGAATAATAAATATCATGTAAAAAAAAGAAGCACTTTCCACGCATATGTACTGAATAACATGTAATAAATATTCAAATATTAATTTATATCTCTTTTATAATTCAATTCCATTCCATTGCTGTGCTGACACGCTGTGAACTGATGGCAGTGAATTTGTCCTCTGCTTTTAATCCATTCAAACATACACACCAGGAGCAGTGGGCTTCAACAACTGCGCCCGGGGAGCAGTGTTGGGGACAGTACCTTGGGGTAACCCACTGGTCTGGGACCAATCAAGAGGGCACGTCGCTAACCACTACAACATCCAACATCCATCTATTCATTCATTATCTGAGCTGCTTAATCTCTAGGGGTGATGCAGCCAATCAGAACAAAGCAAGCAGAGAAAATTTCCGTTATGATAATTTCATTTTGAAGACAGAAACAATTTGCACATTTATGACCACTGTAAGATCTATGCTTTATAAATGAATAGTTCTTACTTTGCTTCATTTCCTCATCTTATTCCAGGCCTGGGTTCTGTGCCCATCTGAGGCACTCAAAAACGGCCCATATGGGGCAGTAATATGACCGCCGTTAATGGACAGTATGCATTTGAAGCCTTTGAATGTCCTTATGGGCCTTTCAATGGCCTTAAATGGAAACTGAAAGACTCGTATAGATGTAACTCTTCGTGCTACTAGTTCAGCTACAGCACGGCTGAGGGTGCTGAGTGGTGGTAGTATTGTAGGAGACCGTAGTGCCAGGACACACGGTCCTGCAGCCAGAACAATACGTCTCTCACTCCATTGTGGTCCGGCTGAGCGGACTCACCCAGCATCAGCCACTCTGTGCCAACCTAAAGCAATCTGTGTGCAAAGCTGTGGTAACTGTTTGCGTCTTTACATTTGCATTTGTTCCTTGGCTGGCGTGTGTGTGTGTGTGTGTGTGTGTGTGTGTGTGTGTGTGTGTGCGTGCTTGCTTACATGTCATGAAGACACTGTGTGGCCTGTCCTCCGGTTCACCCTGGAATTATGTAAGAGGTGCTAAGTGTGTATTCGTATGTAGCTGATGATGGTTGAGTTTAATCGAGTTTACACAACGGCAACAATTAATTAACTAATTAATTAATTAAGTGTTTTTAAACTATTCTAAGACAACATTCATATAAATTATCCTTTAGAAATATGTCAAACCTATCACAGACAGAAAGATGGACAGACAGACAGATAGATGGACACCCTCGACGCCGCCGATTCCACCTCCATTCTCTTCTGACCTTTCCTTCATCTGTCGCCTGACATGAGCCCCTTGGTTCCCCCAAAAATGAATGAAATTTACTTCCGTCCATCCACAAGATCTACTCCCAGCCTATTCAGCCCACAGATGTCTCTCTTTACTGTTAACGCCACAAAGTAGAGGATTTCTTGCAGCAGCTGGAGTTCTGACACTAGTACATGTTCATACAATAAATAACCCTAGGCGATAAAACTGTATAAAAACGCACCACGCTTTGGTCCCCAGTTCTTGGCTTTGAACACAAAACCAATATCCATTGTTAAAAATGTTATCAGTTTTATTTCAAAATTTCTGACTGGCAATATAACTCTCCTTAAACTAGGACACACATGAACACAGTCATTATAAGGATTGAATTTATGTTAAACTTGTATGTGTTCAATGAATTATTCAGAAAATATTTAACTGGTGTACTGATGATAAAAGGAGGTTTAAGTAGAAGTAGGAGCAGGTCAGTGTGTGTGTGTGTGTGTGTGTGTGTGTGTGTGTGATGTGGGTGTGGATAATGTTTACCCTGTGTCCTCTGTGTTAGTGATCTTTCTCTCTCGGTCATGTGAGCGCTCAATCAAACTTTGGACTGTGGCAAAACTGCTTCAGTTACACTTTAAAGGGCCAATTTCATGGAAATCTGCCTTTTCCTTGATCACTTTTTCAAATCAGAGTCTTAAGTTTAAGTATCGTCCACTTCCTAGGACATACGGTCAATAAATGCGATGAAGCTTTTAAAATTTATCCCCTAAATTTTAAAATAACCTGACGTACATGGCAACCTACAGAATTGAGCTCCTTCACATCCGATCTTAAAGGCAGAAATAAGGCCAGCCTGTTTCATTTGAAAGAATAAAGCGAGGTTTTGAAAATGGGATGACGAAATGAATAAATATTATATATTATAAATAGACCTCGGGTGGAAACCGACCCTTTAAAGCATAAAAGCTCTTAGCAGCCTCCTTCCATGAGCTTCATAAATGAAATCTAGTTTGAACGTGACGTCCTGTAGTAGGTCATGGGACTCGTGGTGTCATTTGCATTCGCATTCTGGTGTCAAACACAGTTCAGTGGCTGCTCCTGTCGCCTGCCTTATCTCTTTATTGATCAGTGTGCTGGATACTGTGTGGCCGGTGGATCCGCTGTGTGCATGTGAGTGTGTGAATACTTATGCAGGAATATGTTTGGTTGTATTAAAATCAAACCCTTCCTGATGTGTCCAAATCTCCCCTTTATTCGTTTTCTTTCAGCTGTTCCTGTTTAGGGCTCGCCACAGCGGATCATCTCATTTCTTCCTGTCCTCTGCATCTTCCTCTTTCACACAGAACCCCTGCATGTCCTCTCTCACCACGTCCAAAAACCTCCTCTATGTCCTTCCTCTTCTCCTCTCGCCAGGCAGCTCCATCCTCAAGACCCTTCTCCGGATATAAACCTCATCTCATCATGGACAGCGGTGGCCTGGTGGTTAGGGCGTTGGCCACAGAATCAGAAGATTATGGGTTCAAACCCCTTACCAGTAGGTCGCCCTGAGGTACCCTTAAGCAAGGTACCGTCACTGCTCCCTGGGCACTTTTATAGCTGATCCAATTTCGTGTGCTGTGCTGTGTGTACTCACAATGACGTGAATAGTCGCTTTCACTTTCACATCTCTCCTATGGACATGTTCAAACCAGTGTCGCCTCTCTGATTTTGTCTCCAAATCATCCAACCTGGGCTGTCCCTCTGATAGACTCGTCCTGTCTTTTTATCAGCATCATTGTCTCCAACCCGTATAACATAGCTGGTCTCACTACTGTCCTGCAAACCTTCCCTTTTGCTCTCGTTGGTACCCATCTGTCACAGATCAGATGTTTTAGATTCAGTGTTTTTGTGACGTCACAGAAAGAAACAATTTGCCGCAGCAGTTCAGCCCTGTCCTTCATTCTGAGAGTATCATGACAGTGTCTGCTCTTTAAGTGATGAAAAATACAGTGTGTGTGTGTGTGTGTGTGTGTGTGTGTGTGTGCGTGATTACACAAATATGATGACGTGAAACTCCTGCAAAGTAGTGAAAACAGAAATACAAAGCATTTTACCTTTTAAAATGCTCAGATTAATAACGCTGTGGGTAAACTTGACTGATAATTGTCATTTTATCAATAAGAATCGGTTCTCGTTCTGCAAAATCTACGCAAATAGATGAATTACCAACAGATCAACACATTTTAGTACATCTTTATACTCGTGTTGGAACCAGGACCTGGACACACATGTTCCTGTTCCCACGGGGGGGGCTGACACAGTCCAAAAACCCCTAAATGACTGATCTAACCGAGCGTAGCCACAAGGTGGACATCGGTGTGTGCCGACGGTGAGTCACCGCACTATCCGGAGAGTAAACAGTCACCTATGGTCCTGCTTTTACACCCAGTTTGAGAAACTATAACACTGTGCACTGTGCCCACCGCTGGGAAAGGAACACACTCTATTACTGATTGATGGAGAACAAAAAGCAATCCTGAGCGCCGCACTTGAGCTAAATACCACAGGGGCAATAAAGACGGGGCTGTAAAAGACGCCGGGAATGAGAAAGCACCTTTATGAGGAACACGTCATGCTCTTGATCTAAACTGTGCAAAAGGGCATTTCTCTTCAAACACACCCCCAAAAATCTTCCTTCAGATATTTCCAGGCCATGAATGCTTCAGTAGATTAGGAACAGTATTAAATACAAATATACTTATAATAATAAAAATAATAATAATAAAAACTTTCATTTATATAGCGCCTTTCTCAATCCCAAGGTCAGAGCAAAAAATAAAACAATATAAATTATCTCTACAGTAAAAAAAAAAGCTGTAAACAAAGAATGCAATCAATCAGATCAGTATTTGGTGTGACCACCCTTTGCCTTCAAAACAGCATCAGTTCTTCCAGGTACACTTGCACACGGTTTTTGATGGAACTCGGCCGGTAGGTTGTTCCAAACGTGACTGTGTTTCAACCTCCGTGTGACATTGATGATCATCAGTACCTGTTTGGTAAAACTGGTTGATCAGACACCGACTATAATCCTACACAATCCCTGACCTAGAAGAACTGATGCTGGTTTTAAGGCAAAAGGTGGTCACACCAAATACTGATTTGATTGATTGCATTCTTTGTGGTGTTTTGTGAATAATCCTTTTCAAATAAAGCATAAGACAAAACAATAATAATAATAATAATTTTACAGAAGTGGAATAATTTCACTGAAATTTGAGGAACATCTTTCATTTTTATTGTTTCTCAACTCCAAATAAAATGTGACTTTTCTCTTTAAACTCTTGTTTTTCCACCCAGAAGCTTTGTTCACCAAAAAAATATTATTTTTATGCACTTACGTGCTAAATATAGCCAGTCAGAATTATTATACTCACAATTAAAACTGGTCAGGTTTGTGTGATATACAATAAATTCAAATTGCAGGTCTTGCCTATCAGAACACAGGTCATTTGCATAGATTAGCATAGCAACCTTTTTGGTACACACTACAAACATCTAATTTTTAAGCAATAGTGACCTCTGACCTGGACAGGCACAGGAACTAGTCCAGTGTATAATTCTACAGAGGTCACACTCTTCTCTGTTGACCTCTAACTTTAACCCCTTAATAACCTTCCACTATTGACCTCCGAAGCTTTTTCTCACACTCACTCACACACACACACACACTCTCCTTGGTCTATCTGATTGGTCTTTCTCAATGTCCTTGGACTCTCTCTCTCTCTCTCTGTCTCTCTCCCTCTCTGAGTCTCTGTACAAGGTCCACTCCATGTATCTCTTCATCCATCGCTCCAACTCTCCTCCCCTCCCCCAGCTGGGCGAGTGACTCCTGTCTTTGTGGCCCCGTCTCCGTCTTGGACGTGTGATAAAGGGGTCATTGTTACTACACTGCTATGTTCCCAGACTCTGAACGTGTGCTTCTCTCTCTCTTTCTCTCTTTCTTTCTCTGTACCTGCTAAACAAAACACACCTGAACTTAAGACTGAGAAGCTAAGAAGATGCTGTGATTTGGCCCACCACAAAGTTACTCCAAACCCCATCCCATCACCCAGTGCTCAGGTGTGTGTGTGTGTGTGTGTGTGTGTGTGTGTGTGTGTGTCTATGAAGGATGGGAGAGACCCCAGCCCTGCCCTGGACCCTGGATAGGATAAGTATCTCTGACGATGGATGGATGGGTGGGTGGATGGATGGATGGATGGATGGAAAATGGCCTTTATTAATGTATTATTAAACTACTTCTGTAACAAAATATAACCGTATTTCATACCTTTTTATAAAAACTCGTTCATTGTTTCCTAAAATCTGCACACTGCCCTTCCTTTCCAGACTAAAAAAAGATGGGTATCACTCTTACAACACAAGGAAAAGAACAGATCTAGCAGATCCTAACAGACACTCTCAGCTGGCATGATTTTTAGAGACATTAGCAGCAAGTTAACAGCCAGCAATCCTGGCAAGATAACAATAGAAGCACCGAGTAAAATATTCCTTAGAAATGAAGTCAAGTGTAATAGACTAGACTAGTAAGAGTTTCTGAGAAACCATTCATCTGAGTCATGATCTGGTTGATTAAGCTGGTCAGTGATTAAGCTACATGCCCCGGTGCCCACGTCTTTAAACATATCCTCTGTAAAAATCTCTCTTTACCAAGGACGACTCCTGAATTAAAGGTGTGAAGTATCAGAAAATCCCATAAGTCTTGCCTCGGAGCTAACAGCTTTCATTGTGACGTTAAAAAAAAAAAAAAAGCTTACAAAACTTCTCACATCCTGAAATGAAATGCGAAGTTTGCTTCTTCAGTGTTGCAGCTACGGGGCAAGTAGGGATTTCACCAAAAAAACAAAAAAAGTCCAAAACTTTAAAACACATAATAGCACTCATTTTTCTGCAGTGCCACAGATACCGAGACGCGTTTTTTTGACTGGCACCGGTTGCTGGTTCAATCTCCAGGACCAGCAGGAAAAAATGTGGGCAGTGGTAGGTCGATGGTAGGTGGTAGGTGGAACAAAACACTTAACTCCACAACTGCTCCTGGGTGCAGGTAATACAGCCCACTGCTCCAAGTGTGTGTCCACTACCGGTTTGTGTAGGATGTCAAATGCAGAGGTGGAAAGATGTTCATGTTAAGAACTGGGACTCAATTACTCGTATAATCGATAGTACTTTACGGCCCAAATGTACTTTACGCTGTACAGCAAAACAGGCAAAAATCAGCTGTGAGGTCAGATTTTGTGGTTATGGTCCATTAACCACTTTAATAGATCACTTAAGTTTTTGTGTGATCGTTTCAGTGTTGCATTAACTTTATGGCTCCAGAGTGGGGATAAATAATTCATCGCTTTTGTACCAAAATCACAATCTGACACAATCTTATATCCTATTATATGTCTAAAATACCATAACTGACATGTTTTGATTTGGGTTTTTAATAACAATACAAATTTTATAATGGAAAGCTTGAGAATCAGCACATTAGATTTAGAAAACAAGTCTTGAATCTGTAAAAAATTCTATTTTTGGCCCAAAAAGGATCAAAACATAAACAGAAATATAAAAAAATATTCTCCCTTTATCGTTCAGCCCTGCTCCAGTGCATAGTTATAGAAGCAAACGTCAGATGTTGAATATATTTGTGCCTGCTCTGAGATAAGGGTGAGAAATGTGCATATTTTATTAGATTTTTTTGCCAAACTGTCTCTTGAAAGTTGCATCTTGTACTCCTTAAGCATCTGACAGCTGTGGGCAGGGCCTGTGAGCTGGTCGCAAGCTGTCAGTGCTGCTGGAGTCTGTTAACAGCCCGCCTGGGGAGTGTGTCAGAGCAAGGTGATCGGGGGTTTAGCATTACTCTCGGCTGAGTCACCCCTCAAATTGATCCCGGTGGCTCGGTGGAGGCAGACTCTTTTGTTTTTTGTAGGCATCCAGGCAGCACAGCCGGAGCAGGTAACTTAAGTCTGGAGTGAACTCAGGAGGCGATGTGGACTGACCAGCTCTCACAGCCAATCAGCTCGCAAACACCCTGTGACATCACACTAAAGGAGGTCACGATAATCAGATTATCCTAGTTCCACAGACGCACCATCATCCAGGACTCCAAGTGTGTTAAAATTAGCCCCCCGGGCAACATTTAGGAATGCATTGCAGTTTCACTGTGCCAATTCAACAGCCTCCATCTCATGACCAACGACAGGTTTTTAATATTCAGAAGATGTGACATTCAGGACCATAAAGTCATATCATAGTATTTTTAGTCTCTCTGAGGCCTGAAAAACAAGTTGAAATGGAAAAAATAGACCAGCTAAACAGCACAGTCATATTTTGTCCACAATGTCCATTTAAAGAGACAATAACCTGGAAAACTTCATTTTTTCCCCTTATTTTTTGCAAAACATGCAGCATCCATGTAGAGTGTAAACATCACTGATGTTTTAAAAACTGTCCAGACTATTCTGACCATACATGGAAATGAAGCTGCAGCTTTTGTTGTCTTTGTGATGTCACAAAAATGCATATTTTCAGCCTGGTTTCTGAACAATTAATGAGAATACTCAGTTACACGTATTCTTAAAGGCACCGTTACGAAACAGCCTGAAAATGCCCATTTAAAATAAACCAGGGGGATTAAAGCAGAAATCATTTTCTTTTAGTACATTTTCAGGTGTAGCTGCACTTAGTTTCTCCACAAATTTCATTCGCAAAAGTATTTCCTGTTAAGAGATCAGATCCAAAGTACAGAGAATAGTTCACTGAAAAAATAAAGTTAAAGTTATGAACCTTTTAACATTAGCACATATAAACTGTTCAAGAATGACTAAGAGGGGAAATGGAAAAAAAAGGTATAATAAAAGTCTGATTCTTTCTTTTTATTATGCGACAGAATCACCGTGTGGGTGCAAACATACTTTAAAGTAACTTGAAAGTATTTAAAGTTTTAAAGTTTTCAAACTGTTGTATCTTTGTCATATTGAGTAGATTAAATGAAAGAAATGGGAACAAATGGTGTAGCGCTCCTGGTTGCAAAGTGCATAAGGGTTCTAGATAATGGGGTTCCAATCACTCAGTGCTGACCATCTGGAATCACCTGCACCTGATTCTTCACTGCTTCTTGTCTTAAGATAGATGCTTTGTTCTGATTGGAGGTTCAGATGTAGATCACTGTGTGGATTAACAAACACAAAACTATCAAACTGCTCAGGTACAGAGACTGGACTGAACATGAGAGACAACAACACTGTCCTTCAGGAAGATCTGGAGAACTGCTCAGGTACAGAGACTGGACTGAAATTGAGAGACAACAACACTGTCCTTCAGGAAGATCTGGAGAACTGTCCTTCAACAAGACTGTAAAAATACAAAAACATCTTACTCTTTGGAAGTGAAGTTTGGAAAAACGAGGGGAGGCTCAAGACTTTGCATGCAGTTGTCCAGTGTTTTTGTCCTGATGATACCCATCTCCTTGTCAGCAAGACACAGTGAGCTGTAATTTATCACAATATCCTTCCATTGCCTGTCCCAGGAGAGAGGAGCTAAAGTGTGGGCCCACATACAGGCCCTTAGGGCTCATGGGGCTGGGAACCACTGGTGCAGCTGATGAGGGAATGCTTTATACGCCGGCTCTCCCCTCTCCTACAGGAAGTGTGCGGTGCTCCATGACTTAATGATCGCTGAGGGGAGGAAGTGACAGATGAGGCTGACCTCAATGACCCACAATCCTCTCTGCCTGCTCTCTGTCTTTGGCAATGGAATTCTGAAATTGCTGTTGACCCAGCGAAGGCATGCGAGGGGGTCGCGTTTAAAGAGCCACCGGAATGGACTCGCGCACTTGTCCCATGCGGATCACACATATGGGTGTAGAAGAGCAATACACCTGTCCCTAATTCTAATGCTAGTATTAACATCAGGAACAAAAACAAGTGATTTTGCAAGTTAAAAAAAGGAGCATGGAACTTCTGCAACAGGTACTCAGAAGCCAGGACTGGTCGGTTGCTCCCGACGATGGAGATTAGCCCTTTTACTGTGGTTTTTAGTCTTTTAAGGCCTTGAGCAGAAACAAACACATATACAATCCTACTTTCTGAAGCACGAGTCTGAAGGAGGGGGAGGGGTATGAATGGGTCGGGGAATAGGTGCCAGGAAGAGGCTGCAGGGCTTTGGAAGCCTCTGTTAGTGCAGCGTGCCAAGTTCGGCTGTAGTTTGAAGAGGACACCTGAGCTCTAAGCACCTGGATAATGAGCAGAGGTGTAACTCTAAACTCACAGCCTAATGCACTGCCCCCAGCCCTTAAATTCTACACTGAAAACTTCATTCTAATGCGCACATCATTTGCACATGAATACAACCTACTACATCCACACATTTGCCAAAAGAAAAGCTGTGATTTTATCAGTGTGATGATTCCTGTTGGGGATCCTGACTGTGCATCGGAGACAGTAATGAATTTTTTTAATCCCGATTTTGGAACCGATTTGCGCATCACGTCTTCTACTGCTGTTTATCCCAACTGATGACATGATACTGATCTTCTTTTACCATCGGCTGCTCCAATTGGTGCTCCCCACAGCGGATCATCCATCTCTTTTTCTTCCTGTCTTCTCTTTCACACCAACCCCCTGCATGTCCTCTCTCACCACATCCATAAACCTCCTCTTTGTCCTTCCTCTTCTCCTCTTGGCAGGCAGCTCCATCTTCTGCATCCTTCTCCCAGAACTCTCCTCATCTCTCCTCTGCACATATCCAAACCAACATCCACTCGCTTTTCCGACTCTGTCTCCACGACATGATGCTGATACTTGGACCAATCACTAATTTTTGGGCTTTTTGATTCAGAAAATGAAAAAAGACTTTCACAACTTCTTGGAGATCACTTTTGGAGATGCTGGCCCTAAACGTGAAGAACTGATTCTTTTCAGGTTTGTGAAAATCTCTCATCTTATCTCTCATCAAAAAAAAATCAAACACCGGGACTCAAAAATCCTTTACACGTACGTCAAATCCAGCTCTCCAATAAGGTGGTGCAGACTTGTGGACGTGGTTTAGGACACATTGTGACTCACTGTGAGCTGTAAAAAAGGAATGAATGCAGAGAAACCTACTCCAAAAAAAAATCTGCTCCAATCCTGGTGAGGTTTTTATAGCTCACAGCAAGTCACGTGGTGTCCTAATCCACATCCACAAGTCTGCTCCACCTTAAATGAAGAGCTGAATATGTTTTGACTGAGAATGTATTTATGCAAAAGATTTGGGGGACCATTGACTATTGATAATAGACTAAAGCTCAGCTCCAGCTTCAGTCTAAATGGCCAAAATTTGGGCTCTGGACATGCCTCAACTGATTAAATCTATCAAGTACATTCACTGCATCCCTTTTTCAGGGGCGCTGCAAAGGAGCATCCCGTTGCTGGGTTGAGCCGGGGTGTGTGTTGCCACGAACGTGATAAAGACGAGGATTAGGGGACTTTGCTAAATCTTCTCTGCGGCAGACAGCCACTCTCGAGCGCGGGTGTTAAAGGACTGCTCAGCTATACTTGAATGGTAGCTGATAATGCTAATGTGCCTCCATTCACCTCCATTCATTACTAACAACCTCACCATTAAGTGAAAAAACCTTGCATATAGTGCTCCACATTCCCTTCCCCCAACCAAACACACACACACACACACACACACTGCTTTCTCCACTCTGACCAACACACCAACAACTGCAAGTAGCACAAAGGACCAAAAATAGCCCCTTGAGTTACGGAGCAGAACAGCTCTCCTTGAGCAGAGGAGGAGGATGAAAGCAGGATGACAGCGAGAAGAACACTCTCTAAGCATGTCACTCTCTCATCCTTCTTACACTATGAAACATCAGCCGACTGGTCCCATCTCGGCGCTCAGCGCACCTGTGTCAAACACATGTTTATTTGGCTGTCCGCTCTAGAAATTGTTCCAAATGGGTTCATTTGAAGTATCTGGAGTATTTTTAATGCTGCTATTTAAGGAGCCTGCTCATCATGCAGGCACTTTGGAAAAAGTGATTTGTGAAGTTGACACAAACAGAGCACCGACAGATTAACGTGCACATTAAAGCTCTTAAAACGCATCCTTGTGTTCATGCTATTTAGTAACTACTTTGCTTATGTGGTTTAAATAGGCATTTCCAGTTTTTCGAAATCGTTGCCTCTTAAACATTTACGATGCCTCACAGCTGTGACACAGAATCGGTAGAATGAAGATGCTGCCTGATGTCTGAGAAATGGTTTAACAATAATTTTGAGAGGAGTTTATACTTAATGGGGCAGCAGTGGCCTTGTGTTTAGGGACTAGGTCCCAGGATCTGTAGGTCATGGTTCGAAACCCAAACCTTTAGGTTGTCCTAGGTAGCATTAGGCAAGGTCCTGTCCCCATCACTGCTCCCCGGGTGCTTTAAACAGCTGCCGCTTGCTTCTGCGTGCTGTTTTTCGCTATGACAAGCTGTCACTTTCACTTTCACTTAATCACTAATCCTGGTTAGGTGAGGCAGGAGCCAATCTAAGCACTCGTTTGGTGCAGATAAAAACACATTGATCAGGTCGCCTCCAATATATGTCAGTCAGTCATTTTCTGCCGCTTGTCCCAAGCGGGGTCGCGGGGGAAAGGACGGGGGACACACCCTGGACAGGTCGCCAGCTCATCGCAGGGAGGAGCGTGACGGGACGGCACCTTGCTCAAGGGTACTTCAGGGTAACTTCCAATATATGTTTAAAGGAAAATGAAAGTCACATGTCATTGTGAAACAGAGCACCGCACACAGTGAACCACAAGAAATTCAACCTTTTATCCAAACACCACCTGCAGCAGGGGGCAGCTATTTAAAGTGCCGAGGGAGCAGCGCTGGGGACGGTGCCTTGCTCAAGGGTACCTCAAGGCAATCTACTGGTCTAGGATTTGAATCCATGAACTTCTGATCCTGCAGCCTAGTCCCTAAACACTAAGCCACAGCTGCCCCAAGAAAGACATTTGGAAAGGAACTGCAGTGACCTTTCTCAGCCTGAATGTGTTCCTCTACCGTTGGCAATAAGCTGCCACGCAGGGCAGGCCAAATTGCATGCGCCCCACGTGTATTAATCACCTGTGATCATGCCAGCGCATTGCAGGGGTGGGGGGAGTTGTAACATTGCTATAATGGCAGTGAATCAAAGCTGCTGTTTTGTTGATGCACATCAGAAACACATCCCTGCTGAGCACACTGTGAACCTCACCTCAGGAATGGCTCGGTAAGGAGCCGATTAAATATATCAGTGCACTCGAACCCAGATCACCCGTGACAGTTATTCACGAATCTCTCAGCAGCTTCTTACACCGAGAGCGGAGGTGCTCTACTCAAATACATTCAAAGAGGACACTTTAAAAGAAACAAAAGCCAATGTGATGGAAGAGAGAGAGGCACCGAAATGAAGATTCCTGACCACAAACCAAAATTCAAAGTTAAACTGAGAAATATTGATTTACAAAATGATCCATTTACATAATAAAGTTGGAAAATAAATGACAGAATGTGCCACTAAATCAAACATCCCCAACAGCAGAGAATGGCTGGATATTAAAGAGATTCACTACATTATGACTTCATTATTTGGTTACTTTTGGCACTTTGGGCTTGTCGTTTGGAATTTCACCCTCTTAATGATCAACGTGAATGATTATTACTGAGCCCTTGTGTCCTCATAGACACCACGAGATCCATTCAGCCAATGTTTTCACTTTATCATTATCCACCCTTATAGCTTGATCACTCATGTGACAGAGGTTATTTCTTCTTTTCATTAAGATTAAAATGATGTATGGATTTTGAGGCCTATTTGATCTTTTTTGGCCTGTTTGAACTCTTTTCTGCCTTAATTTTCACTTTCGGTCCAAAACCAAACGTCTCATTTTTCCCTTTTAGCTTGGTTTTTGTGCATCCTTACTATACAATAACGTAAAGAAAATCAAGAAAGAACAGGTTAGTTCAATATCATGATTAGGAGTGTAAAGTCAAATACATTAATAGATCTTGGCACCCAGTTTGTTGCGTATAATCGATTATAATCAATACCAAAATCAAGGCAGTTGAAACACCACCTTCAGATCGATGCATAAAAACATTACAGGGTACTCACTGTTGCTGGACTTCAGATCTCTGTGGATGACCGGCACGAAGGTCTGGTTGTGCAGGTAGTCCATCCCGGTGGCGATCTGCACGGCCCAGTTGACCAGCACCCGAGGAGGCACCTTTTTCCCTGCCAGTGCCCGGTTCAGTGCCCCTCCGCGGGCGTATTCCATCACCAGGCATAGATTGGGCTCCTTCAGGCAGACGCCACGCAGGGCGATAATGTTGGGGTGCCGGAGCATCCAGAAAAGCCTCGCCTCTTGCCTCACGCTCTCTGCCGTGACGCTGATGTCTTCGTCCGGATCCTGCCGGGCTGCTTTAACTGCCACCTCTTCAACCCTCCACACACCTTTATACACTTTTCCGAATCCGCCGGCACCTATCACCTCGTCCAGACACAGTTCTGTAAAGTCTATCTCCAGCGGGCTCTCGCTGCCCACCAGCAGACCTCCCGGAGGCAGCGTGGTGTCCCGCCGTGTCACATAGTTGCTTGGAAAAATTCCCACCTTGTCCTGGATTTTTCCCGTCCACCATCCCTCATCTCCGGACACCTTAAAACAAGTAAATGGCCAAAATGTGAGGAATTTGGCATTAACAGAGGAAACGTGTTATTATCCAACGTATTATTATCTGATACTGAAATTAGAAATAAATAATTGGCAAGAGTATCTCTAATTTTCATACCCCTTAAAATATTTGTAAAGTTACTATTGTTCCGTTCATCATGAAAGCCTCATACAATGCAGAGTAAGCGTCATGTAGAAAAAAATAGTGGTTTCTATGCTAAGTAACAATATTTTCCATTTCTTTTCATTTTTTGATTTTTAAACATTTTTTGGGATTATTTGTAACCATACCGGCCGCAACAAGGTTCTTCATATTGGTTTTCGGCCCAGAAAGTCTATACTGGTGCATCCCTACCTTGGAGTCCTTAGAGAGCACTTCCAGGAGGTCCCCTCGCCTCAGGGTGAGCTCCTCGTCCGCTGCCGCCTCATAGTCGAACACGGCCGTCCAATAGGGACTGGAGCCTCCGTGATGATGCTGGACATGAGAATCTGGTGAGCTGATGGAGGAGGAGAGCGTGGAGGAGTTCCAGCTGCTGCCGTTCTCCTGGCTGGTGTTTGGTAAGAGGATGGATGGGGGTGGTGGGCCACAGGAGCCCCCGCAGTTGGTGCAGGGCACTGGGGCGGCATTTCCTCCACCTCCACCACCCATGCCACTCAGTCTCGAATATGGGTCCATGTCTGAGACTGTGGGTCAGCGGTGCGGTCTCAACAGCTGGGGGAGGCCCTTGGTCAACTCATGCACAATATCCATGCAGAACGCATCAATTTCTTGACAAAAATGGGGAAATCAAGGGGCAGGACTGTGGGGCGAGAGGTCCGTTTATATCAAGCCACACTCCCTGCACATGAGCGTTTATAAAGGCACATTTAGACAGGTAACTCAAGAGAAGGTCCATGCTCAGGGTGATCAAAAAGTCTGCCTAAAAGTGAATTTCGTCTGACTTTAATGGCTTTTGTTTTTGTAAATGGCCAACAAGCCTTACAGATAAAGCGGTCCAGGTGACCCGGCTGCACAAGAAAAGTTTGCTCCCCGTGTTTTCTCCAGCAGACTTCAAAACGAGGCCTTCTTCGCCGGATTCATGACCTCTGCACCTTTTTATGTGGGAGCCTTTTCTGCTTTCCTTAAATCATGTACCATGATCTCCTCTTGAACACTTAACGTTAAACAAAAACAAAAAAAAACAAGCTGTTTGAAAGCATTAATATCATGACATTACAGCAGTCGGTACGTCACGAAGAACCAAGCCACCTAAACATTTCCTGCATTCTAAAATATGGCGATGATGAGGGGAAAAAAATAGCCACTCATTCCTATCAAACCTGTCTTCCCATCTTCAAGACATGGACTGCTGGCTCTTCCAGTTGACACATCCTCACAGATGCTGCATTAAGGTCCATTCGGGGACACCAGTGACAACCAGGGACTGGGATTTAAGGATTACTCCAAACCTCATTCAGCAATAAAATTCACACAACAGGTCCATATGGAGGTCATCAGACCCTGATGGCAGCTGCCCACGGTCCCTTATTCACCCTGAATGCATAATGCATGGCCACAAAGATCAGTGCTGCCCTTGCCTGGCTCCTCATTGGCCCACTGAGGTCCGGCTTGGCTGTTTTTAGAGCCTGCTGCTGGAAATAAGGGGCTCTCCTGAAAGAGGCGAGAAACTGAGGGCTTGGAAGATCAGTGTTGCACAGCTTTGTGGAAAACAGGCGATGAATTCCTTCCTGATGGGACCCTGGTGAGGGAGCCGGAGGATGCATCCATCATCATCATCACCATCATCATCCAAATTAGCACCATAACAACAACAGCAATAACAATAATAGACAGATAGATATACTCCTCTGTTTAATCTCTATTTATAATCCACAGAAGCAGTAAATCCATGAGGTCCAGTGTTTTCAAATATCCATCAGTCTATTCACACTGCAATATTCCTCCATCTCTCTCTCTCTCTCTCTCCATCACAGCGCTCATGGGCGTTAAGGTTGCGTCGCAGAATTTCCGTCCAAAATCCTCCCGCAAACGTGTCGCCTTCGTACAGACCTTTTGGTTTTCTCTCTCCTTCCTTTTTCTCTCCCTCCTCCTGTCAGCTGCCGTCTATTCCGCCTCCATGGAGCGGACTGTCAGCTCCTGAGGCTCATTTTCTATCCAAATACACCGGCTGGACTGGAGAGGGGGTGGATGGCGGCGGTGCATTGTGGGTATTGTAGTTCACGCTGCATCAGGGCCTGGCATTTCTTTAAGAGCCAGAAAAAACAAGACTAAGTGACGTGACCAGGATCATATGGACACTGGTGCAAATAAATAAGAAGGCAAACACACCAGCAAGTAAGGTTAAAGTCTTACAGTGTTTATTATTATTCATTTATAACAATAACTAATTGTACCGTTTCATTGTATTGTTATACAATAATTAATTGTATAACAATTAATGAATGTACTAGATTGCAGGTGGCGAAGGATGCAGACTGTGTTTTTCAGAAATGGGATCTTTCTTCAAGGGTTTGCCTGAGCCAAGGGTAGTATCTAACTCATCCATCCCTCCATCCTAATATCCTTTACATGAGTCGCTTATCCTAACCAGAATCGCTGGGGTGCTGCAGCCTATCCCAGCATCCACTGGGATTATAGGGTGGTCCCGGGGCCGTCACAGGCATAAACACTCGCATACCTAGGGGGGAATTTAGCATCCAATCCAATCAATATCCAAACACAATAAGAACATGCATTCTCCACACAGAAAGGACTCGGGCCATCCCAGTTAGGAACTGAACCCAGAGCCCTCTCTTCCCAGCTCTTCCAACTGCCCATTTTCTAAAGTCAAACTTTTACAAACATTGAAAATCTTTGGATTCATATGAAATCAATTTTCCTTTCTAATCCTGTATGTCCTTTTTTTTATCCCCCATTTGTTGTAAATTTGTGCTCCTTAAAAAAGCAGTGCTTCCAAAATGGGTTCTTAAATGCTTACAGTAACACATGATTAAGTCTATCGATGGGTTTTTATCCCATACATTCATCTGTTGTTTTTTAATTCCTTTGTTAAGATATACACTGTTTCTCCTCAACAAACACATTCAAATGACTGCTTAAAGAAAACCTTTGGCTTCTTTATTTGCTCGTTTGTTTCATGAATATCTGTTCAAAAAAAGGATCGTCAGCATTCATTTGTCCAGGAAATAATTTGATGAAAGCAGTCCGGGCCTTTTATGCCATATCTTTTTTATTTCTGGTATAAAAGAATAAGGTTAGACCTCTTTTCTGGTGTGAGCACCCAGTAATGTGCCTTCATGTAGACTAATTCAGACAAATGCAAGTATCGGTCTGCTTATGTTTGCCCAGTGAGTGCAAGTATTTGCATCTTCATGTTTGTGAAGAAGTTCATCTTTATCACTCTATTAAAGCTGTCTGACGGATGTTGATCTAGGCTTTGGTTCAAATACAAATATAGTCCACCTTAAATGTATTAATGAAGCAGGTCCATTGGAGCACATAAACATGTATCTACATAACCCACTGACTGGCCAGAGCATTTCACTTGCAAAGTAATTCAAAGTGTCAACTTGAACTAAATGTGTTCCATTTACACATTAAATATTACTTTCTCTTCACCTGCTTTTGGCCAAAATTCTGTTCGATTTTATTCATTCAGAAATTATTACACATTTCAAAAAAGTACATTATTCTATTTCTTCTCAGGTGTCCGCTTCCTAGCATTATTTTGTATCAGTTCCCAGTGACTGCTCCTATAATATCCAGAAGAAGCGATAAGCCTGTTAAACATTTTATTGTTAAAGATGGAAGATGACAATTAATGAGCAATTAATTGCATTAATAAGCAATATTAATAAGCAGCGTAAACAAATCCCCACAAAAACCATTAGACCACCAGCAATGATACTTCAGCCAACACTGCCCCCTTGTGGCAACAAAGTGGGGGCTATTTTGGATTGATAGGTGGTAGTTGCATTGCTGACATGTCTGAGGGCTTTGCCCTCCAGGCCATTTTCAGTCTGCCATACTGGCTCTTTCCAGCCCTGTCCAGCGTGTGGACATTGAGCTGCCAGGGAAGTGGTAAGGTGTGATGGAACTGAATAGGGGACATTCGTGTCACTTGAAGTTCCTCCACCACTCTTTGGCCCAAAGACAGCTGGCTGGATTCAACTGGGTGGAGTTTGAAGGGTGGAACTTTCAGCGGAGGCTCAGGTGCACTGGGGTTCCCATTCTGAGCAACCATTCTTGCTTTCTGAGAGCGGAAACCATATGTAGAAGTGAGCTGGTAAAGGGTCTCGCGCCAGTTTGGATCTCCTCTGCCTTTGATGGGCTCTAAGTGGAAAAGCAGAGGCTGGGTTGGGGGTGGTAGGCTGGCTGTGTGTCTGCTGTCTGAATACAGGAGTGGATGTGGTGGGACGACATTGTGGGAGGGGCTGTAGGCCAAATGTTGGGTTTTGAGCTTCTTGTACAGCATCATTAAGAGTGGGTCAACCAGATCTTCAGTTGCAAGACCTGGCATTGACTTTATTTTTCTCTCTGGAAGAGACACAGAAAACTTTGCAAACTTCTTTCTTCCACAATGTGGATGGCGCTTCATTGGAGAGCTTGCACCTCTGACATCATCAGTTGGAAAAGCTGGTTGAGTTGGATGTTGGTTTTCAAAGAAAGATGCCTCTGTTGAGACAGAAATGGGAGGTTAATGGTATAGTCCAGCAAAACACACAGTACACACAATTTTCCAAGTTCATCATCACTCACTCATTATCTTAACTTATTCCTGAGTATAGTCCCGGATGCTGATGTCTATCCCAGCAGTCAGAGAGTGAAAGGTGAAGAATCACCCTGTACAGGTTCTTGGTTTGATTCCCAGCTGGGACAGTCCAGGTCCTCCTGTGTGGAGTGTGCATGTTCTCCACATGTCTGCATGAGTTTCTTCCAGGTTCTCTGGTTTTCTCCTATTGTCCACAGGTGGACTGGAGATGCTAAATCACCCTCTAGGTTGTGACAATGTGTGAGAGTGTGTTTATCTGTGGGGTTGCCCTGTGATGGACTGGAGACCTGCACAAGGTGTTTCTTTGCCTTTTGCCCTATGAGCACTGGGATAGGCTCCAACACTGTGACCTTAGTGAGGATAAAAGTTAAGATAAAAGATTCATGCATGGATGGTTAGGAGACCGTGTGACTTACAGTAAGATATAAAATCAATCCCCTTTGTAGACAAACACTGCAGGCAGCTGTTTGAGACAGCAGGATTGTTTTCAGGAGTGAGAGCTCAGATGTAGAATCAATGTTTTTAATGACGGTCATAAACATGGAGAAATCTGATCCTCCTTATGATTGCATTGTGAATCCCAGCTCTGGTTTTGTCTGCCTGCAGTGATGATATTTATTAGTTTCTTATCTCATAGTAAATCATTCCTTGTCCTGGCCAATCAGCTGCATCGGGGTTAAGATGAAAACTGTGTAAATTAGATTTTTATAAAGATTTTGCTTTAAGGTCAATTTTTTATTCATTTTTTCTTTCACTGTATACTTAATTTTGGGCAATGCAAAGATGACAACGTGAAGATGAGAACAAAACAAAAGCTTCATCGGCTTCATTTTGCTATTTTTTTCTGCATATTACTAGAAGGTTCCCAGGTTTGCTGGGACAAGAGATTAGGTTACTGTGAAATATACCTGGTCTTTCTTCTGACATGCCATCATTCTGAGGGCTGTAATCCACACTCGAGCCTATAGAGAACATAAAATAAAACATTAATGTCATCGTCTACAAACGTTTGAAGCGTCCCAGGCAAGTGATATGCTTTGCTGATCTTCTAAGTGAAAACGAGGACACATCCTCTGCATGAGACGACCTTTAATGTGACATTTTCTGCTAATTTGAGCTCACAGTTTATGCTTATTTGCTCAGTTTGGCGGAGGGTGAGGAAAATATCAAATGTGCTATAGCTTTTGCACAGGCCAAATAGATTTCTCCTTGAATAAGTTAGAATCAAATGGACAGTCATTTTTTTAATGTGCCGTTATACTCACTACACTCTGTAGTGGACACTCTGCTCTCCAGGCTGCTTGACCTGCTCAGGCTTTCAGTAGGTTTTGGACTTTCTGTTGGGAAGCTCTTCTGCAGATGAAGGTCTTCAGTCAGTTGTGTGTTCAGTCGTTCTATGAGTTTCTGTCTGGAATTCAGTAATAAGGTCAACAGCTTTGAAAAGGGAATGGCCATATAAGCACCGGTTTAACCGTGACCTTTCACCCACTTTGGTGGGGAAACAGATGGCTTAACAAAACTTGGCCACTGACACATTTCTGCATGGCAACATCATTAACATATAGTCATTAACATGAATTCACATAAAATTCTCTGACAGTCTGGTGACAGCAAACAGAGATATTAGATCTTAGTCATTTTTATTAAACCACAAAAGGATGGTAGTGAGACCAGCTATGCTATGTGATTTGGAGACGGTGGCAGGCGGTAGAGCCGGAGGTGTCAGGTTTGCTTTGGATGTGACGAGGATGGACAGGATTAGAAACAAGTATATTAGAGGGACCGCTCAGGTCAGACATTTTGGAGACAGAGTTAGAGAAGCGAGGCTGCGTTGGTTTGGACACGTCCAGGGCAGAGATGAGGATTATATCAGGAGGAGGATGTTGAAGATGGAGCTGCCAGGAAAGAGGAAATTTGGAAGACCAAAGAGGAGGTTTATGTGTGTGGTGAGAGAGGACACGCAGGGGCACGGGGTGAAAGAGAAAGGTGCAGAGGACCGGAAGAAATTGCCAAATGAAGAAGAATAAATTGTTATTAATCTTATTCATTCTTGAGATGCTGCAAGTACAGGTACACTTAAAATAGACAAAAATAATTATATATGAGTAAAAAAAGGTAAAAGATGAGTATAAATATGCATTTAAATCCAACAAACGTGCTTTTAACCCACACACACACACTGTGCAGCACGGCGCAGCCATATCCAGCAACCAGGGAGCAGTGATGGGGACGGTACCATGCTCAAGGATACCTCAGGGCCCTTACTGTACTGTACCTTACTTTAAGCAAAAAAATGAACAAGACGTCACTACAGGCACAAAACACCAGGCCTGGGGTTTTTAAGCAGTCATTCATCTTGTTTATGATGGTCTCTGTCGACAACTGATTCTAGATCATCAGTTTTACCCCTGAGGTGAAAACAGACCCTGTTGTGCAAGAAAGCTGCCAGTGTTCAGTTACGTTGTGCATTTTTGTAGCTCATAATAAGTTGTACTGTGTCCCTAACCACTTCGGCCACCTTAACAAAGAGCCTGAGGTTGAGAGATGTTTTGGAGATGTAGTTACAGAAGCAGTTTGGGTGTGAGGTGCATTCCTGTTAGCTCCATCATTACAGAAGCCAAATCTGAACTCCAGTTGTGTGAAATCTGTGTCAATTAGATGTTTTTATGTACTTCATCACTGTCCACCGACATTAACGTCCAAAATTTTCAAATCAGAGTGGAAGTTTTTAAATGAATAGCTTTTCTTAAAGTGTTTTCTGTTGCTAAAGATTCACTCACTCACTCACTTCCATAGCCGCTTGTTCTAATTAGGGTCACAGATCCTATCCCAGCTCTTACTGGGCGAAAGGCGGGGCCACACCCTGGACAGGTCGACAGTCCATGGCAGGGCAAATACACACACAAACACACTCACGCCTGCAGGCAATTGAGCATCTCCAGCCCACCTGACCTGCATGTTTTTGGATGGTTGGAGGAAACAGGAACTCCTGGAGGAAACCCACTCAGACACGGGGAGAGCATGCAAAGAGCATGCAAGGAACCGGACCGCCCCATTTGGGAATCAAACCCAGGACCTTCTCGCTGTGAGGTGATGGCACTACCCACTGTGCTGCCCATATTGCTAAAATTTGTAAAATCACATTTTTACTCCTAATTTGTATCTAATCTACACGAGCATCAAACTGTGATTAGTCGATGTGGTTTCTGACACTGTATGACTTAGAGTTGAGTTGTCCATCAACAGGGCTGCACTTACCTTGCAAAAGCCTCATCAAGGTTGTGTAGACGGGCTAGTAGAGTTTTCTTCCTTCTGATACTGTAGACCTGTGCCAAACCGTCTCGCGCTAACTGCCGGAGATTCTGTGTTTCATCCATAAGGACCTCAGCTAAGACAAACAAGTCTTTTTCCTCCAAGAGTTTCAGCTGAAGAAGGACCTCCAGTCCGTCTAGACGCTTCCAGTGCGGATTGCCCATCTGGATGTTCTTCAGCAAGTTGACAGAGAGCTGCTTCTTCCTTTGGGATGGAATGGTGTAGGCCGCAAAAAGGGTGAGTAAAGCCTCTGTGCAGTTTTTATGAACACCAGCATCCATACAGTCCATGGTGAGCATCACCGCCCTCACGACTGAATCCAAGTTGATAATCTTAGGCTTATGTTCCAGCCATTGGCTTTGAGCTATTCTTTCTAAAAGCCGTTCGCTGATGTCCTCCTCCTCCAACTCAGGCTCAGTCTTTCCAGAGAGCTCCACCGCTGTCGCTGGCTTTGAAACCCTTTGAGCTCGGACTTTGGCATCTTTAACACAAACTTGTAAGTACTTATGAACAGGCACTCTCTGGAGGGCTTTAGCCTCAGCCAACTTTTTTGGTTCTTGGAGCTCTTGGTTTTGACCCCAGTTTCTAATCACAGAGTTGGGAATAAAACCATCTGGTGCTACTGGCCAGCCAAGGGCTACTGGCCCCACATCCAGTTGCTGCCCATGTGATTCACATTCGTACGATTCAAGACCTTCTGGCTGTTGCTCATCTGTGGAAGTAACGCCCTCCTCTTGCATTGGTTCGAGCTGGTAAAAGCATTAGAGCAGAGCTATGAGGCACATCGCCACTTATAAGTTAAATAAAACATATTAAATTGATATTCACATTGCCATCGATTTCCAACCTCATTTTATGAGTCAGAATTAAAACAAGCTGTTTTTGTTACTGTATCAGGAAGACTGATATACAGCAGTGTGTAAACGTTGCAGGCACTTAAATGTTTGAAGTCATTTATCTCAGCAGGATAACATTAGAATAAAGGCAAACCAGCAAGAATCCAATAAAAGGCAAGTATGTTTTTTTTGTCGTTTCTAAAGCGAGGATGAAGTATTCATTCTTTCTTTCTTTGTTTTAACCCTTTTTTACGAGGCAAGGCATTAAGAACAGTCGTGAAAACCAGTGGATGTTACAGCAAGCTTGCAGAAAAGGCCATTTAACCAGAGAAGAATAATGGCAATGGTTTGTTCTGAAAGGGGCATTTGTAGCAGACAATGGGAAATTGATAGATTGTGTCTGGCTATTGCAGCCTGTCTCTTCTAGCTATCCGATAAACTGAATGACCATAAAAGCTATGTTAAAGAGGCATTTGGTCAGTTACATCTTTGGCAGTTAGTCAATTACGCAGTTAGGATGAGCCATTCTTAAAAACAAAAGCAAATTTTGCTTTGACTTTTGACATGGGGAGAGGAGGATTATGCCTTGTCTACCAAAATCCTTAAATATTTCAACTCCTCAAGAATAGTTCTCAAGAAGAATAGTGACTAAGAATGATTAGTCAGGCCTGTATTTCAGGAAAACCCTGTAGAGACTTTATTACTGCCTAAGGAGACGGACCAGAAGCAAAACCAAATAATTGTATCGTCGGCACATAAGTGTATTTTGGAGCGGAAACAATGTGAGGAATAACATTAATAAATACAGAGACCAAGCATTAAGCCCTGGGGGACGCCTGAGGACGCTTGGAGAGGCTGAGACAGATGGAGCTCTAAGTTTAGATGTTGCACCTTGTTAGAGAGTGATTTTAGACCCCACTACAAGCATAATTGTAAGTGAAAGTGAAAATGATTTTTGTCATTCTGCAGACTGTGAACAAAATGCTTTGTCTGTATTTAACCCGTAAACGCAGTGCAGCGGTGGGCCGCCATATCTAGCATTCGAGGACCAGTGATGGGGACGGTGCCTCACGATAACTTACTGGTCTGCGATGCAAACCCACAAGCTTCTGATTGTGGAGTCTAGTCCCTCAGCACTAGCCCACCATTGCCCCCAGTAAGTTATGGCCATTCACACTTCCACCTACAGGCAATTTAGCATCTCCAGCTCACCTGACGTGCATGTCTTTGCATGGTGAGAGGAACCCCACGAGGACACAGGTAGAACTCTACACATAAAGGACACAGACCATCCCAACAGGAAGTCAAACCCAGTACCTTCTCACTGCAAGGCAACAGTGCTGCCCACTATACCACCGTGCTGCGCTACAGAATCTTTACAAAAAAACAAAGCCTGGAGGAGCTTTTTGTGCTGTTGGACATGTCCTTGTCTCTGGGCAGGGAATGAAAGAATGGACACCAGTAGTTCACCTGTCTTTTTGCAGCAAGTCTTCATCAACAATAAGCTCCAGTATCATAATGATTGTATTTTTAGAAGTATCTTTACGAAAGGCATGTTCAATTTTCACTGATCCACTCAGTCTGAATGGCTGTGTCCCAAACCACACACTTGGACACTTTCCTACAAACTACATTACTGAATGTCAGTGTCTACATACTGTTTCTCCCATTATACACTGGCTAAGTGTGCGGTTCGGGATGCAGCCAGCTGCATCAACAGCTAACGAGAGCTAATAGGCTTTCTGATGAAATGGAAGATTTATTTTCAGTTTAACAAACAGATTTTGGAAAAGGAAAATGTCCTAATTACAGGGACAGTTCCCCTCTGGAGCAATTTAGGGTTAAGGGTCTTGCTCAGGAACCCAGTGGTGATAGTGCTAGAGGTGGGATTCAAACCTGCAACCTCTTGATCCACAGGCAAGTACCCTACCTAGTGGTAAAGGAGGGATTCTCCACAAATTAAGTGCAGACTCTGCTGAAGCTGGGCTCTGGCAGGGACTTTGCTGTTATTGATTGTGGCAGCTGCTACGTAGGGATCCAAATGGCTAAAAAATTGCTTTGTTCTCTTTGTTTTTCTTCGACTGATCGTTTTTCTATATATTTGTTTGTTTGTGAAGTAAACTGTACTGGGCAGGGCTGAACCTTTGCTGGGTTTTGCCCTCCAGGGCTCTGTGTGAGTCCCGTAGCTGAAAACTATACAGCCCCGGAAAACAGTGAGAACTAACAGCCAGTCAGACATGAGACACGGCTAAGAGAGAGCACTGTTAGAAAACACCGCCGGGGCGACGTGAGCTGCTGTTCATGGTTCATCTCTTAGCAAAGAGGTCAGAATGAAGCAGAGTGTTACCGGAGAGCAGCCTGGAGCAGCAGAGATGATAGTGCACCTGGTACGGCCTGGCTTGGTTGCCTAGCAACAATGCGTACAATTCTCAGGGTCCAGCTTCGCATCTGAAATCATCCGCTCGTTTACGGACAATTACTCTTTTAAGCTAATATCATTTCCCCATATATATATACTGTATTCTATATAATCACACATATATTTAATTACATATATGTATGATTATAGCAGCGGCCTAGTGGTTTGGGACTAGGCCGCAGGATCAAAAGCCCTTGAGCAAGGTATTGTCCCCATCGCTGCTCCCTGAGTGCTTGCTATGGTGTTTGTGGGGGTCCAAAGGATGCATTTCATTGTGTTTCACAATGGCAAATAGTCACTTTCACTTCATATATCATATGTATATGTATCATCATATGTATTATATATATATATATATAAATTGTTTTAAAAAGCTCACCATTGTAAAGATTTGATTTCACTTATTCAAATGACGCAAAGTATCAGAATAATTTAAATAAACTCAGTAAAATAACATCTTTTTGAAGTAGTTTGGAACTTTTGAGCTGGATTTAAGGACACAGGTTAAGATCCTTAGTTCTCCTTGATGCTCCGTCACACAGTAAACTCTACTCTTCCATCACAACCCACCACAATCCTGCCCCATCTGTGTAGTTAGCACAGGATATAATTTTGGACACCGGAGTAGTGGGACAGTGTGTATTCTTCAGGTCTGCAGACGTCTTCTTTCTCTTTTCTATTTAATTTTTATATTTACAGTATCTCACAAAAGTGAGTACACCCCTTACATTTTTGTAAATATTTTATTAGATCTTTTCATGGGACAACACTGAAGATATGACACTTTGATACAATGTAAAGCAGAACAGTGTAAATATGCTGTCCCCTCAAAATAACTCAACACAGCTATTAATGTCTAAATCATTGGCAACAAGGTGAAATGTCCCAGAATGCTGGTTGGTGTTCTTATTCATATTTACATTTACATTTGCGGCATTTAGCAGGCGCTCTTATCCAGAGCGACTTCCATGTCCTGATTACAGGGACAGTCCCCCCTGGAGACACTCAGGGTTAAGGGTCCTGCTCAGGGACCCAGCGGTGGTAGTGCCAGAGGTGGGATTCGAACCTGGGACCTCTTGAGCCAGAGGCCTGTGGGCAAGTACCCACCACTAGCGGTGGTCCCACACGATGATGGGAGGACGATCTTGTGTCCGAACTGTTCAGCTGTTTGATGAGTTTGATTTTTCAACAGCTCTGCTCCTCCTGTCCTTTCAGGAGAGCGGAAGTTACACTAAACCATCACGAGGGGGCGCTCTACACCACACAAACTGAAGGAAACAGGAGCGACTCAAATACCCAAATAGTTTAACTGCCTATATTATTATTATTACTATTATTATTATTATTAATAATAATAGATGTTTATTTATTATACATTATGAATAATTAAAACAACGCAATATTCTTGGGTTAATGAATGAGGGAATTAGGTAACAAGCTCAGCTGGAAAAACACATTAATTAGAACCTCCTAATAGACACAGACAGAGAGACAGATAGATGGATGGACAGACAGACAGACAGATAGATAGATGGATAGACAGACAGATGGTGTATTGATGTGTGTATTTATTCCACCACTGTGTGAACACACTTCTTGATGGGGGTCTGTGAGTTCTGTCTGTTCCTCATCACACATGCAACGCCAGCCCCGCGTGTGTGTGTGTGTGGCCCAAGAGCGCATGCGCAGTGCAACGTGTGTATGTGTGTGAGTGTGTGTGCGCGCCGGGCGTTGTGGTTTCGGTTGGCTGGGAGAGCGGGGGAATACAGTGTGTGTGTGAGTGTGAGTGTGAGTGTGAGGAACACACACTGCTGGGAGCGGAGTGGATGTGTGTTGGATCGCGCGCGCACTAAAGGACTATTTACACGCACAGGCGCGCGCGCGACCGCCGCTGGACCCGGAGCGGTTCTGCTCGTCCGGACTGTGGAGGTGAGTGTCCGGAGTCCGCGCCGCGGAGCTCGGTCCGGGTCTCCGGGGTCCCGCTGGACGCCGCTGAGCTCGGTTCGGGTTCGGCGTCTTTTTTACTCTTTCTTCTAAAAACCGCAAGAAAAGAGAAAACCGCGGTCCCTTCCTGGTCACTCAGTGCGCACGCGCAGGAGCGGCCAGCCCGGAGCTCCGGCTCACCTTTACCTCTCCTGCAGGTTCGGTCCAACAGAACCTCCACACTGATCTCCCTGTCCATCCAACAGACCTGTGGGACCTGGAGACCTGATTACTGGATGTGTAGAGAGGTGTGGAGATCTAGGAGGAACTGTATGGACATTGAAGGAGATCTGGTAGAGCTAGGAGCAGTTGTGAGAAGATCCTAAAGATCTAGTAGGAGTTTCAAAGAGATCGAGATCTAGCATGAGAATCAAAATCTAGTAGGTGTTGTATGAAGATCTAGTATGAGTTATGCAGTGATCTTGTAGGAGTTGTATGAAGATCAAGATCTTGAAGATTCATGAAAATCTAGTAGAAGCTTACTGGTGATCTAGAAGATGTAAGAGAATTTGGGTGAGAATCTAAACAATCTAGCGGGACTTCTATGAATATCTGGAAGACTGAGTAGATTTAGCAGAAGTTCTGTGAGGATCCAGTCAGAACTGTATGAATAAGTAGATCTAGAAGAACTAGTAGATCTAGGAGATGTTGTTTGAGCATCTAGTAAGAGTTGTTCCGAGATCTAGAAGCTCTAGTGGGTATTTTTGGAGATTTGGGAGATACAGCAGGAGTTGTATGGAGATCTAGATTTGGTAGGAGTTGAGTGAAGATCAAGAGAAGTCGTGTGAAAGTGCTTTCTTATGATGGGTCACACTTTGCATGTGAGGAACACTGAGGAGCCTGCTGCTGTTTTCACTGCGTCGCCGTGTACAGTGCGTTGTTTTTCACCAGTCTCCTTCCCTTTGCTCTGCGAATGAGAAGAGTTGGAGACAGTGTGAACAAAATTATGGAGGATTTCTGACAAGAACTTGTTCTTGTATTTTGAGGTTGGTTTACTGCTGTTACTTTGTTTGGAGCTCCAAGGAATGGCTTGCATTGCATTCGAGGTGCTTCAGTTTAGAAGATGGTGAAGATCTGTCCTCCTATCAGCCAGTAGCGATGCTCGATTGTGGCAAAAGTCATAATCTTGCTCACTTTGATCAGTATTGAGTTGGGTTGATAGAGAGCTAGAGATGGGTTGGGTTGATGGAGATCTGAGCCACTTTCACAAGAACCTGACTGGGTCAGAGTATCTCCAAGACCTTGGTGGGTGTCCCTAGGAAGCAGTGGTCAGCATCTTTCAAAAGTGGTCTAGAGATAGACTCACGGTGAATCAGCCACAGGGTCCTGGGCTTCAAAACCCAGGAGCTGGATGGGAAGCCCGTCTGATTTCGCAGTCTGGATCACTGCTTTCCTTTGATTGGAGCGCTGTTCCCATAGACTGACCCAACTTCTCTTTAAGGGTTTTGTGGAGTCCATGCTTCGATGAGTCGCTTTGGTGGGTTAAGGTGGTCCTGCATAATATTAGGTGGTTTTAATGTTATGGATGATGGTGTATGAACAACACTTCTTCTTCTTCTAATCTATGTCTGAAAAATATTCTAGTCTTTTTTCCAACATATTTTTAAGGGAGCTAAAACTTTTACACATTTATTTTACGTAATAAAATGTGTGTGAACAGGGTTAGTTAAACCAGCACACCCGGTGCAGCAATGTCCCGATATAAGAACGAGTGTCTCCTCTGATCTCCGCGCTGGACGCTTCCTCTGTGGTTCTAATGTGATCAACAGACCAGATTCGATGTCGGTGGTTCTGATTGGGCCGCTGATGATCTGCGTTCGGGTCTGGAGGAGACGGCCGTGACCCGATGGCCGGTTACTGCTGTCGTTTGCAGCTCCCTTCCTCTTTAAGGAAATAACATTAGAGACACAGTGCGTGTTTGTGAGGATTTGAATGCCGTTGTAATCCCAATAACTGCTTCCAGGTGTTTGTTGGAGTTCAGAGTTTTCACCGCTTTCTTTACAGTAGCTCGTCTGAGTGTGGAATTTCTGGCATTTTTGGATATTTCTCAACTTGGACGGTTCCCTGCTTTGAAAAGAGACTTGTTGTTCTGCATTTCTGTTTACACACACACACACACACACACACACACACACACACACACACACACTCACTCTGTATTGTTTGCTGTCTGCTGGACCTCGGTGCCAGCTGTAAGTAGGTTATTTTTCAATCAATAAACTCTGCCAAGAGTTGGCCGGCGCTGCCTGTGGGATCCATGTGTGTTGTCATCTTCAGCTCTCTGCTTTTGCTCTGGGACGATTATTGGATCTGTGTATTTCTGCTGATGGAGTTGTTAACTCATTGGCCCTCACGGTTCAGAGATATTGACAGAAGAGAATTCAATTTATAATGTCCAAGAATGTTGAGGATGGAGCTGCCAGGAGAGAGGAGAGCAGGAGGACCAGAGAGCAGGAGGACCAGAGAGCAGGAGGACCAGAGAGCAGGAGGACCAGAGAGCAGGAGGACCAGAGAGCAGGAGGACCAGAGAGCAGGAGGACCAGAGAGCAGGAGGACCAGAGAGCAGGAGGACCAGAGAGCAGGAGGACCAGAGAGCAGGAGGACCAGAGAGCAGGAGGACCAGAGAGCAGGAGGACCAGAGAGCAGGAGGACCAGAGAGCAGGAGGACCAGAGAGCAGGAGGACCAGAGAGCAGGAGGACCAGAGAGCAGGAGGACCAGAGAGCAGGAGGACCAGAGAGCAGGAGGACCAGAGAGCAGGAGGACCAGAGAGCAGGAGGACCAGAGAGCAGGAGGACCAGAGAGCAGGAGGACCAGAGAGCAGGAGGACCAGAGAGCAGGAGGACCAGAGAGCAGGAGGACCAGAGAGCAGGAGGACCAGAGAGCAGGAGGACCAGAGAGCAGGAGGACCAGAGAGCAGGAGGACCAGAGAGCAGGAGGACCAGAGAGCAGGAGGACCAGAGAGCAGGAGGACCAGAGAGCAGGAGGACCAGAGAGCAGGAGGACCAGAGAGCAGGAGGACCAGAGAGCAGGAGGACCAGAGAGCAGGAGGACCAAAGATGCTGCAGTTGGTTTGAAGGAGGAAGATGCAGTGGACAGGAAGAAATGGAAACGGATGATCCGCTGTGGCGACCAGCTCTGTTCTGGTACGGACGCCGTTTGGAGCATTTTGACCAGGATTAAACTGGTGCGGAGCCTTAACAAATGAGGTTCTAGAACAAAAACACTGTTAGTTTTTCCAACGGGACCGTTAGTGGTTCCATTGTGTCGCTCCTCCTCTGCTGACGACACATCCTGGATTACAGGTTCTGCCCCGAACGGGTGGAAATGTGGGTTTGTTTGTCAGATGCCACCAGTGTCCTGAACAGAACTGGTTTGAGAATCAGTCTTCCTTTGATGGTCAATCTCTGGATGATGGAGGCAGTTTGTCCGTTTCTGCTTTTTGTATCTTTAATGCGATGATATTATGTATTCCTCTGGGTCCACATGGATCGGAAATTGATGCAGAGGCAGGCCAAAGCCCCAACATTAGAAACATCTCATCAAGAACGATTATGCATGCTGAAATGGAGACTAAAAACCTTTTTTAAACCAATCAGCTTCATAAAGCAAACACAAACACTCTCACTTAAATACTTGCTTAAAGTACTTTAAAGACTTCATGCTATAAACAGACGCGTTTAAAGCTATCCAGCCTCAGTGTGGCCTGACCCGTTCACTTTGAGTCTGGCGCTTACACGACCCGTTGCCAAATAAAGCTCATTTTGGACCAGAACCAGCTTCACGATGTAGCCTAACCTGATCGGAACCGAGAGAACCCGTTTCTAAATCCATTTTAAAGGTGAACTGCAGACAAGAGGTTGAAGGGAGTGAGCTGAGCACTTCTCCAGCGCTCGCTCCCTCGCTCTTCTGCCCTGTTTGGCTGGAGTAAATATAGCCTGTTTGGTTTTTGCTGGAGGATAAACACAGATGTCGAGTAGGCCCGCCTGCCGCAGCGCGTTCAGACCAGGAGTTCCTTCCTCGGAGAGGGAACGAGAGGGAGATTGAGAGATTTATCACTTGGGGAAACACTTTTTTTGTCCTTTTTTTAGCCTTTCCTGTTGCTTTTGGTAGGCCGCACCTCGTGTTTATGTAAAAGAGACACACGCAGATGAATCAGTCCATCATGTGCGTCCGAGACGCGTCCCGTTGGCAGGTGATTATAGTGAGTTAAGTTAAATTTCATCGCCATGCTGCAGACGGCATAACGTTAAAGCACTGTTGCCATTTCCACGTCACTAACCGGCTTTGCTGCATGTTTGCCTACAGTGTGTGTGTGTGTGTGTGTGTGTGTGTTAGGATGATCAGCAGCACCTCACAGCAGCTTAATACACTTAACGGTCAGTGTTTAACTCCAGTACCGTGTAACAGGCTCGTTGTAATTAACGTTGCACATTTTTTAAGTTTTAAGAGTGGAAAAAAGTCAATGTGAGGACAGATCATGCAGCTCAGTCATTCGATTGAGAGTTTTTAACAGTTACTTACAATCCGAGCAATGTTTTTAATAGCTTAATATAAACCATTAATAATCAACATAGAATAAAAAGCACTGGGCCTTAATGCCGTCGGACGTGGAGGAGGACAGAACTGTCTTTTTTCTTGTGCAGCCAGTCTACAAAAGAGGAAGAAAAACCGGATGAAACGAGTAAATGATGAGCGGTAATAGACGAAAATAAGAATTAAAAATGAAGCACACAAGCAGAAACTGTTGGAGAGGATTATTTAGGCTCCTGTCGAGACATTTGCCTCCACCTTTTTTTTTGTTGTCCAAAAAATGAAAGAATAAAAGTGGCTTTTTGCTCCTCCTTTCTGCTGCTGTTAGTGAATGGATGGAAGACTTCTGTCTAAAGTACAAAATAAAGGAAATAAAGGTGTTTACTGGCCATGCCTTAAACACACGCCACTAACCGGCTTTACTGCATGTTTGCCTACTGTGTGTGTGTGTGTGTGTGTGAGAAACGATCAGCAGCACCACACAGCAAGTCAACACACTTAACGGTCAATGTTTAACTCCAGTACCGTGCAGCAGGCCTGTTGAAATGAGATTTTTTCACCCAGTTTCATGATCATGCTTCCACCTCCTGAGCAATAAAACAATGAAAAAAAAAACAAGTGTCAGAAGTGAAAGCAGGCCTGCGTTCCACCTGTGGAAGTTTCAACTTCGCCACCTGTTTTGTTTTTCATGCTCTTAAACCAGTGTGACCTGACTGGCAGGAGAGCCGCCATGCAAAACAGGTGTTTTTCTCAACTCCTCCACTGATTGGACCCTACGTTTGGAACGGTGAAGGCCTCGCAGCAATAGTTCAGCAAGAAAGGGTCAGTTTAGTCCAAACGTACTCCATCAGCCTGGACAGGATGTGTCAAGTTTCTTTATTTTAGCCCGGTGGCCTAATGGAAGCTCATAACCTGCCTTTGTGCCGAAGTGACACTTTCCTCAGAAGACTTTCAGCCTCTGACTCACTGTTTTCTATAAACAGATGAAAGCAAGTCGTGTGGCTTAAAACAGAATAAGCAGCAGAATTATCGCCAGTCTGACTTGAACGTCGAATATGGACACTAAAAACGGATGTTCTTTAGGTTCCGAAAGGCTGAACAGGAGGTCTGGAAGCTGGGAAACGTAACGAACTGAACACTGAGCGAGTAATGAAGGTCCGAAATGAGAGAAACTCTGCTTGGAGCACGTTTTCTACATTATTTCCTTTGATTAGCCCAGATGTTACGGCCTACACGGTGGAACGGGGCCATGGTCCGTCCCGAGAGAGTCTGTCCTTCTCAGCTTTCTGCTCATTTGGAATTTCCTATTGATCTGCTGAGGCGATTTATTCCCCTCTGCGGAGGCGCTGCAGAGGAAGCGAGGCGTCCAGAGGAAGTCGTCGGAGCGGCGAGGGGGAATCCTTGACTTCAAATAACGTGATAGAGGAAGGAAGTGATGATGAATGGGTCACATGACTCACCCCCCTCCGTTCTCCCGGCAGGTCGCTCCCACGGGGTTGGTTCAAAACATCCAATCGCTCTTTGTATGAAGAAGTCAGCAGGCTGTGAAGCGAAGCCTCTTTGTGTGTCCAGCCGTACCTGAAGGGGGGACTGGTCTCCACATCGCGCTGGAACTGGGACTGATCAGCCCTCTCGGGGTGGACAAGATATAATCCAAATCTGGGCGAGATCGGAATAATTTGAAAACAATTATAGTATGCATTTAAAATGACATGCTAATGGTTCACCATTAATTATAATGCTTAATTATTCACAGTCCGTGCCGTATTTTCAACACTTATGTCTTATAATAGCCAAATATAATCCATTTTTTGGGACGTTTGGAGGGGAAAGAGCACAGAATTGTCATTTTTGATGCATTTAAGCTACAAACACGGCGAAAAACCAGACAAAACGAGTCCCATGCTGGGCCTTAATGGTCAAAAAATGGAATAAAAAATGGGACATAAAATGAAACTTGATGCTCCTGTTGAGATTTTTCTCCACCTTTTTTTACAAATTAGAACAGAAGTAGCTTTTTGGCTCTGGGCTGCGCTGCTGGGAGTGAATGCTAGAAGACTTCTGTCTGCAGGAGTTTGAGTCAGTGCTGTTAAAAGTGAGGAAATAAAATGTGTTTCGTGATCTTGGATAAACGTTTGATTCGAGTAATTATTGATAAGGTTTTATTACCCACGTCCCTCCATCTGGCCTTCACGTTGGCTCTACTCGGACAGCTATTGGCTACGACAAGCAGGATATGAATGTGGTGGGATGACGAGCTTGTGAATCACCCCCACAGGAGGAGACGGATGAAGAACACACGCGCACACACGCACGCACACAGACACACACACACACACACACACACACGCAAGCTCAAGTAGGCCAAATGATTAACCAAGGAGTGCACAGTTTACACACAATATGGATCTTGGCCTCTCCAGTTCATGCATTTCAATTAGAGACGTTCCAACTGAATCCCATCCGAGTGCTGCAGCCCGGCTGATCCAATGAGTAACTAATGAATCACACGACAGACATTTCCTGTGAGATGTGGGCACTCGGGCCAGATATTTCCTCTGGATTCTTTTGCGCATATTTGTAGGATCGCACTCTGCTTTAGGGCTGCTTTCAGTTTCTAATCTCTCAGCGTCAGTGGACATTAACAGGATTATTCAGGACTCTGTCCAGTGTCGTTTCTCAGAGAAGCTCTGTGTCTTTACTGTCTCCTAACAACTGTCTCTCTTAAACCATTCATCATTTTTAGTTTCCAAACTCACAGATATATTTTTTTGACAGAAGAGCAGACGTCCCAGAGTGGGAACGAGGGATCGGCTGATGCAGGAACTGTAGGCCAATCTTGATCCCCAATATCCGTAGGTCTGTCCATGACCGTTCAGATGTCTTCATGCGTCTCTTAATAATGGAAGGATGGATAACGTATGAATGGACAGGTGGATAATAGTGATGGATGGCTGGAGAGAAAACAGATATAAAGATACTGTAGATGGAAGGACATACAAGGTGCGTCTAAAAGTTTGGTCCAGTAAAGGTCATTTGTTTGTGTCTTCTGTTTTTTTCCTTTGTACAGAGGGATGGATGGATGAATGGATGGATGGGTGGAGGAGGAATGTTTCTCATTGGTTGAGAGGAGCAGGAATGACCAGCCAGATCCAATATTCTGAGGGAGCACACTTTATGCATTTCATAAAGTGTCCATTTAATTCTGACCATGACCAAACGTAAACAACACTGAATTTATATCATATCATAGACCAATATACCATCCAGGGCCTCTGGTTGCCACGGCGTCACTTCCTATTCATTTTATTTTGTATCTGAATCCAGTCTTTCATCCCAGACACTCGAGTTGTAAGGATAAAGGCCTCGGAGAGAGAGAGAGAGAGAGAGAGAGGGAGAGAGGAGCTGGAGAGTGTACCGGCTGAAAGGATGAAGATAGGCGGTGTAGTTCATGCCTGTACGGCTGGTTGGTCTATTTTAAAGCGCGATGGCCTTGGCGTCGGCTCACTGCGCGTATTGATTTGAAAGCGCTCTGGTTTGGAGCGCGTCTCTTTCAGGAAGGCTTTGGCTTCGCCTCTGCTCGGAGCACTGATGTGGTCGTAACTGTAGGGGCTGCACTTTTTCCATCCCTCTGTACACCCACACACATGCACACACTGGTGTGGCCTACACACATTCCCACTCATCACTACAAGCTGCGCGGATAGCCTTTCCTTTCTCGCTTACACACTTTCGCACACTCTTGCACAGAAGTGCTGTTCTCTCCGGCTGCTTTTACTCTCGGAGCCGTTTTTCAAGCTCCGTCCCTTTCCTTGTGCACAGTCGGCTGTGTTTTCCGACTTGTGCACCTTGGGCAGCGGTGGCCTAGCGTTTACAAACCAGGTCCCAGAATCGGGTCGTGCGTTCGGATCCCAGACCAGTAGGTTGCCCTGAGGCACCCTCGAGCAAGGTACCGTCCCCATCACTGCTTCTGGGCGTGGCTGTCCGCTCCTGCATGATGTCTGTGGGTGAAATGCAGAGAAGCGTTTTTTTTTTTTTTTTCTGTGGTTCGCTGGGCGCTGTTCACAATGGTGAGCAGTCACTTTCACTTTCACTTCATCTGGTATCCAGCGTGGCTCTGTACATCTCTAGGACACTTTGTAACCATATCATAGACGATCATAGACGCACCCTCCCATGTACTGTTTACCCTCCTGCCACCAGGAAGAAGGTACCGGAGCATACGTATGGATGTTGGTAGATGTCCTCTGGACCTGTAGTGTCTCGTTTCCTGTAAGCTCTTGGACACTGTGATGCTCCTTGTCTCTTGTGTAGCTCATGTAGCTCATGCTCCTGGAGTTTCTGGAGAACGATATTCAGGTTTCTTCCATGTATAGATATAGACAACTCTGTGGATTTATGAACATGAGACAGCGATGATGTGGTGACGGAGGGGAGCTGAGAAAACCGGAAACGTTCCTTTGAGTTGTTACCTGTGATTAGGGTGACAATGTGATGATTTACGTCATCATTCCTTCATCTGCGTTTGTGTTTTTATGGCACTGCTGCTCTCTCCTTCTCCAGTTCTCCTGAAATGTAAATATATATCATCGTGAAAATGATCAGGATGTTCTATAGTTTCCATTTCGCCCACACCTCCTTTTTGAACTTTTGAACGGTGCTCCTTCAAACTGACCTGGATTCCTCACAGTGTTTCAGGTCATCGAAAAGCCCTTTCCAAGCTGAAAGGGGTGTGTCGCAGCTGGAGAAGCACCAGACTGTCCAGAGCGCAGCACCAGGGTCGGGAGCCGCTGGAGAACTTGAGCGTTGGCCGAGTCTGAGCTCAGCCTGGAAAAGTGCTTACGAGTTCATTAGTCCTGCGTCCAGATTAGCAGAGACGAAGTGTGTTGTTAGTAAACGGTGGACTGGGAGGGGGCCCCCGCAGCGCTGGGACGTGTCCCGCTGTCAGCACTGTGTCCCAGACAAAGCTGCAGATTGTCTCTCCAACTCTGGAGTGCCAGGCTTTGGGTTTAACGCAGACACTCGTGCCAAAAGCATCAGGGCCTCTTTCCTCACCACTCCTGCAGACTGGAATGATCAGTGGAGGAAGACGTGTGTGTGTGTGTGTGTGTGTGTGTGTGTGATACTCAACATGACAAAGATAAAAAAAGCTTGACTGGCAAAAATAATGTTTCTGCACCAAAAAAGCTGATTCTCTGCTAAATATAGTGGCTTAATACAGTGCTATATATGAATATATTATTCCTGATATATGTATGTATTTACTGTCAACAATGCCCTGGATGGGTGTGTGTGTGTGTGTGTGTGTGAGAGTGAGGCACTCCGTTCAAACCCAGTAACTGTGGCTCATTGTTTTTACAGTAATTGAGTTTTTGTTGGGAATCCCATGATGCTCGTTGATTCACTAAACTTTTCTTTCCATTTTGGAGCAAGTTTTGTTGGATGGGGTTCATTTGTTTGGTTCACCACTTCCTGCAGTGTGTAGTAAATAGTTTAGTGCTGTTAAAACCTATACTTTTAACTATATTTAACGTGTGTGTGTGTGTGTGTGTGTGTGTGTGTGTGTGAGAGAGAGAACTACACACACACACACACACACACACTCAGTCTTCAATCTTCTGTTCTGTTGTGATATCGGTCTCTGATATTGCAGTAGTCTTTGATTTGCAAATGAGCTTTGCCGACAGGGTGACCAATCAGAGCGTTCCTGGATGTTTCGATGAGTTGAGGTGAAACTATTTTGGCTTTTCTTGGACCACTGATTTGCAGAAGTGTTTTTAATTTAGAACTTTCTGACTTTTCCCCCCCGCTTTTCCCATTTGGCACGGGCCTTTAACACTGATATATGTAGATGATCTCTTTTCTGATTGGCTGCCCTCATTTAAAGGGCAGCATGGTGAGGAAACGGTGTGAAAGGAATATGATTACATGTTGTGACATCACAAAGACTTTGATTTGAAAACGAGCCGTTATTGTAGGTTATTTTTTTGTATATGAACTGTATGGATGGATACACGTTTTGGAAACACTTTAATTATATTTACATGTTTTATTTTTGTTTCAGGAAAAGGAGGAATTTTGCCCTTTAATTGATTGAAACAGCACGAAGCAATAAAATGATGAAACGTGGCTGAGATATCTGCACATGTAGCTGTGTGTGTGTGTGTGTGTGTGTGTGTGTGTGTGTTAATAAGGGACTCTCCTATGTCACACACTTGCGTGTGTGTTCACAAACACCCTTGTTTGTTTATTCTGCCATGTATTTGTGTCTCCCTTATCTGTGCTGTGTGTCTCCGTAGGGAGTTCGGCCTGCTATCAGTGTGTGTGTGTGTCACACACACCACACACACACACACACACAAGCACACAAAAACCATCAACTGCTGCCCTTGAACCTGGTGCACACTGTGTGTGTGTGTGTGTGTGTGTGTGTGTGTGTGTGTGTGTGTGTGTGTGTGTTGGTAGAATAAGGGAAGTGCCATGTTTTCTCTGAAGTGCAGGGAAGCCCTTATCATCGTGGGAGAAAGAGAGATGGAGTGATGAGGGAGGAGGAGTAAGATGAGATGACGGTACCCGCAGAGAGAGAGAGAGAGATAAGAAAGAATGAGCGGGGAGAAAAGAAAGGAACGAGGGGAAAACATAGTTCGTGTGTGTGCTGTGCGGCTTTATCTGATTTCCGTAAAGATCCCTGTTTCATTCCCTCACTCCTTTTTGTTTCCTTCTCTCTTTCATCCTGCTCTTTCTTGCTCTCTTTGTTTCTCTTGTTTTTACTTTCTTTTTGTCTGTCTTACTTGCTTTCTTTCTTTCGCTCTGAATGTCTGTCTTTCCTTTTGTCTCACTTTTTGTCCCGTTCTTTTCTCTTTCCGCTTTCTCTCATTCTCTCCGTTTCATCTCTGCATTCCTCTCTCTCTCTCTTTTTTGAACGCCTATCTCAGCCCCCCCTTCTTTTCCTTTTATTAACCCTATATATATATATTTGTCTTTCTTTCCTCTTTCTCCTTCGCTCGTTCTCATCCCCTCTTTTTTCCATCCCTCCCTTCTCTCTCTCTCTTTCTCTTCCTGCTTAGATCATATCCTCCTGTCTGGTCACCCACCTTCTAGCATAGTTTGACTGTGTGTGTGTGTGTGTGTGTGTGTGTGTGTGTGTGTGAGACCATGCGAGGATGTGTGTATGTAAATGCAAATGAGGGAGTACTTGGTCAGCTTATGTCTCAACAGTTCGAATCACTTACCTGACACTGTGACTCACCTGTTCACTTTTACATTCGGTTTCTTTCTGGCTCCTTGCGTGCCGTTGCGGGACCGTCCCACGGCCTGTGCATCAGCGAATCCACAGAAAACTGATTACAGGATCCGGGCTGATATCGGATCAGTGTCTGTCGTCAGATATTCGTTTGGAAAAAATTAATCTCCCCTCTGAGCAGACTTGACTGATCTTTCGTTTTGAAGCTTTAAACATGCTGAATGAATCTTTCATTTGACCTTTTGTTAACGAATTTTGATCCGATAGTAATTAATATGCAAATTATATGATGGCAACAGATATAAATGTAGTGATCATTTCTGCATTTTTCTTTGAGTTCTAGTGTTAACATCACCCGTATCAGCTGTCAAGGGCTGAGGTTTGTGAGTTTATGTTTCTAAAGTGGTCTGGTATTCGAACCCACAGCCTGCCGATCATGGGGCCTCGTCCCGGCATAGCAAAGCGAATAAATTGGGTGATGTTCTGGGGTAGCATGCTCGGTCTCAGGTTCGAATCCCACCTCCAGCACTACCACCCTTGGGTTCCTGAGCTGCTCCGGGGAGGCCGTGTTTAGGAAACGGAAGTCAGTCTGGATCTGCTAAAGGGCATAAATATAAACGTTCATTTTGGACCATTTTCATTTCATGTCATCACAAAATGTTCACACAAGGGGGGGAAAAAAGTACTTTTTATAGAAATTATTTAGTTAAAATACCCGAAAGATAATAATGAGATTTCCTTCCGACAGTGACGGAACACGAAATGACATCTGAGCCTGCGGCAAATCCGACTGATAAGCATAAGGATTAGAACGGACCGCCGGTTCATGCCGGGTCCTGCCGGGCCCAGGTGGGGCGGCCTCCCTGCGGCGTGTGTGTGTACGTGTAGAGCAGAGATGTGGCCTGTGGCAGACAGATGCTTTTCTCGGGATCAGGGTCACAGCAATAAGTGGCCGACTGGCCCGTCTCGCCCCGACAGCTTCACACGACCTGCCGCGGTGGGTGGTGTGCATTAAACATGACGGGAATTTAATGCGGTCTGACCTCGTGCCTGGAAACACACCGGATTCCTGCTCCGTTTAAAACACACACATTCCTCCTTGCTTATGAAGGGGTGTGTCCTTTCAGACCGGTTCCCACGTCTCAGTCTGACAGGAATGTTTTGCAGCCCCATGGGGAGTCTACAGGCGTTTACCCTGCACCCCCCTCAACCCCCATCATCCCCCCTCCTCCCGCTCCGTGCCCTCCCTTCCCCTTCCAGACCCGTTCCTGCCTCAACACCCGCTGTTAAAAGAAAAAGAAATTAATGGAGTGCCCTGGAGTGTCATTATAAATTAATGTGTTGAAGGAATGAGCCGGTTCTCTTTGGCCGGAGTGATAAAACATCATAAATTATTGACCCCCTTCAGCAACAGCTGAAACTGGTCCAGCTTTAGAGCCAGACGTCCAACTACCCGTTTACTCCGACTTTGGACCGACAAGCAGGGTCGTCATCATCCATCAATTCTCTTAACAGCATGTTAGGGCTCATGATCAATGGCTTGTTTTTAGAACAAAATTGCAATTTTTAATTCAGTGAATGAAATTTTATCTCCGTCTCCCGCTCCCTCCCGTTAACAAGTTCTAATAGGGCAGTTATATGTAGATTTTACAATAAGATTTTATAATGATTGGATTTTATTGTCATCATTTATTTTCTGTGACTCGTTACGCTTCGTGCTGAAGCCTCAGGATTTAAAAGGGACTTTTTGGCCAGAGAAGGGACTTTAGACTAAGTCTGACCTCAGCAGGAAGAAAGGACCACCTTCACACGTCCCAGTGGGTCCTGAATGGGGATGATCCCAATCAATCGACCTTTGATGGAGAGTGTGTTAAGAAGGAAGCTACATGGCCTTTACTGCAGCGGAGTATTAGAAACATGTGGCCGAGGCCGAGGGGGGCGAGGAGAGGAGCCGTTTTCGGGGAAGGGGACGCTCCGTTGCTTTCAGGGTCCTGAATTTGTCCCGCTGAGTTGAAGTCGTCCGTCTCGAGCAGCATGACGAAAACAGACCGTCACGCTGCACCGTATGTTCACTGCGTCGCTTTTAGAAAAATCGAAAGTGACAGAATGTGGGAGTAAAACAGGGACGCTCTTCTTCCAGAGGGACCATAATCGTACTTTTTATTCCCTGACATTTTTGTGGTTCCTGTTCTGAAATTCATCTCCTCGTGACCATTTCCCCTCCTCGTTTTATCCCTTGGAAGGAAATCTGGGCTGATAAATGTAAATAAGCTCTCTTCTGATTGGCTGCCCTGTGTGTAGCGTTCAAATGCTGGAAGTTGAATAGGCAAGTATATGCAAATGAGGTGGTTTTTCATTCAAAAACAGCCCATTCAGTGGGGAGTGGGATGTTACTTGAGCATTTCATTTGCTGGGGGTTGAAAGAAGCGTTCTTACAGGTTTACGGCAGAGTTTTTCAGTATGTGTGCACTTTAAACGTCCTGTAAAGATCTACGGGCACAGTTAGGGCTGCTACATCAGTTTATTTTTTACATTTTTAAATTTTGTTTCCAATTTTGACCATTATGAAAATAAAATAGCATAAAATATTAGCTGTGAAAACCAGAGAATGGAGATGGACTCCCTCGACGGTGGAGGGAAATGTATTTAGAATTAGGACTTTAGATGTTTTTAATAGCTCGCAACGTGCACGCAATTAAACGATGCAGATGTTTATTCATTATTAATTATTGAGAATTGAAAAGTGAGTCTTGATTCTGTTATTTATAAGAATGAATTCAGTTCCAAACAAAACGAATTCAATGCTTCTAACGAGTCAAGCTTAGAAAACGGTTTAATACATGCCCGATGTTTCCAAATTCAGAGTAGTCGTGTTCAAATATCTCAGTTTTTATCAAAATTTTCAGGATTGCGATTTCATATCACCCACCGTTAGCGCTCATTAGAGCTTGCCGTTGGGACGGACCCCTCAGCTGGGACAAAGGAACGAGAATCTTTCCAGTTTAATTCATTCTTCTAATCATATCCACCCCAACACACACACACACACACACATTCGGTGAGATGTGGTGTTGAAAAGCAACCACACCTTTCTCCTTTATGTCTGTCAGTAAATACAGGGCTGCCTTTGTTGGCCGGGATGAACAGACCCGAGCCTTTCACCTCAGCAGGCAACCACCTGGCACGTCCCCAACGGGACAGAGGGCGTGGCCGCCCCTCGCCTGGATCTGGCTCCTATACCTGCACAATATGGGCAGAATTTTAGATTTGGGTTTATATCTGTATACCCTGCCTTTGAGATTATTGAGCACGTATCCATTTTTTGTCCCATCGAGATGCATCTCTGACCTTTGAATGACTTTGGAAGTACCTTCATTTTTCAGGATTATCTTCATCTTGTTTTTTAAGGGACTGAGTGGTAGATATAGAAATTTTAGCAGCGTTTATACTCTCACAGTCATTCTAGTTCAACCCAGCAGATGTTTGGTGTCGTCTACGATCAAGAATGAAAACTTTAAGTAGTGTTTTGTTGGGCTAATGTGAAAAAGGGCTCAGCTTTTATTGTTTAGACCAGACATTTTCCTTTATTTGCAGAAATTTGCAGTCGTTTTCAAAAGCCTGTGTCTTTACAAAAGCCAAGACGCTGAAAAAAAAAAAAAACTTTGTCAACTTTAGGCCTAATTCCTATGTTCCCAGCTTAAGATAGGAAAAAAGAAATAAGTGTCCCTGTTCCATATTGATGGCATATTTCAAAGGCTGCATCTCTGTCTGTGTTGGAGGAATGGCCATTAAACTCTTTGGGCATTTATTCATTACTCCGCCCTCCGACTGCATGTGGTATTTTCCCCTAGTCTAGAAGAGGTTTGCATTTTTGGACACTAAAAATCAAGATGTTCTGAACCGGTGGTCCTGCCCCAGTCCCAGAAACTCAAGGGCTTTTGCAAGGTCACCTTTAAAACATGTATGTTTTTTAAAAAGTGGTGTTTTAAGGGTTTTCTTGAGCTCCGTATTGTTCCATTTCAGCGCCTGGAAGCTCAGTAAAGCTAACGAAACGAACCTTTTTCAGTTTTGAGATGTTTGAGCATGGACCATTCGTTGAGTTGAGCCACAGTGATTCTGTGTCAAACGTTTTAGTCTAAAAACCGGGGATTTCCATGGCCCTCAACAGCCAATCAGTGTGAGTTTTAAAATCTATTTATCGGATGAGGAACCTGCTTTGATTCGTCCAAACATCTGCCGAAATTCACATCACAAATGAAACCCATGACTTGGGTTTATAAATAAACGGTCAAGGCAGCCAGCATTCCTGTCCCGAAGACCCTGAACTAAGACGGGACGGGCCCTCAGATCAACTTCCCCCGCCCTGCTCCCCTCTGAGAGGATTACAGCCACCATGTTTTGTTTGCTCTCCTCCTCCCTGCATTTTATTCTTCAGCTCCGTTCAACGTCATTGTCCTGTTTGAATACAGTGCCCTTCAAAGTTCCCCCTCGGAATTACAGTGATCAGCATTTCTGGAGGGGAATGAATGGCTGATATTTGATCCAGTAATAACTCCCATAATGTAGGTTCAAATACTTCTGGGAAGGGACGGGTTACAGGATTAATAATGGACTGTAATTACCCGTGAGGCGGGGCCAGATTTTCAGATTGGGCCATAAAGTTTTGAAAATTGTGTGTTAATATGTGTATGTGAGCTCGAGCTGTTAAAGCTAAAACGCAGCTAAACCTGTTCAAATGATACTGGTTACCGTGGATACAGCCGTGTCAGGGGAGATGTAGAATAAGATGACTGGAGGAATTCAGAGTTGGGATCCAACTTCAGGACACTGTTTTCGTTTTTTTTTTTTTTTTTTTTTTGGTCCCCAAGTTCTGCTGAACGCAGTGGGGATGTATCTGGAACTTTCAGAAGGCCGGGAGGATCTTTTTCCTTTCAAAACTGATCCCAGTGTTTGGAAATCAGCATCTAGTGTGTGTTAGTTCCCTGTTGTATGAGGTTAATATGATTTCCGTCCAGATCCTGAAGCCCAAACCAATAAAACGGCTCAGCTGGCCGCGTCTGCTGAGACACCACACGGTAAAAAGTCCAAATTGGAAATTTTTACGGGCTTTTAACCCCTTTTTTTAACAAAACTTTGAATAGTACTGCTACTGATGCTTAACAGAGCCTCACACTCTCCAAAAAAAAGGGGGGTTGGTGACTCTGTGACGTGAGAATGATCTGAAAGTTACAGTTTTATCTCCTCGAAAGGCCTAAACGTCATTAAAGGTTCCCCTTTGCTATTTACCCCTTAAAGTATTCATATGGATATGAGGGTTGTGGGTGTTATTTTATCACAGATTCCTCCTCTGTGCTGGTCTTGTTCATTTCCCGTCTCCTCCGCTCCCGTCTGCGTCGTGCGTACGGGCGTCTGAATCCTCGGCGTTTGCCTGCTTTTCATCGATGCGGGGAAAGGTTTGAGTGGGGACCTGGGCCGAAGTGTGGGCCTGTAATAAAGCTTTTCAGCGGAGTGTAGACGCTAAAGAAAGCAGCATTCCTCTCTCCCCTCCGCCTGCCCTACTTCTCTTCTCTGACTGTTTCTAGTGTGTGGCCTTGGCAGCAAACAATGCAGCAGTGTGTCCTCATGTTACCGCTGTGTCGTGGCTGCAGTGTGAGAAACGGGGACTACCAACAAATCAGCTTTTACGTGTGTGTGTGTGTGTGTGTGTGTGTAAGCGGGTATATGAGCATGTTTGTGTGTATGAGTCTGTCTGTTAGCGTGTCTTTTAGTGTGATTGTGAGTGTGCATTTCAGTGTGTGTTAGTGTGTGTTTTTGTGAGTGTGTGTGTGTGCTACTGTGCAAGCATGTATTTGTGAGTGTATAAGTTATAAGTGTGTGTGTGTGTGTTTGGACTCCTGAGAGAGTGTTCAACTGTAAGTGTTAGTGTGTACTACTGTGTGTGTGTGTGTCTTAGTGAGTATTAGTGTGTTAGTGTGCAGGCATGTGCGTTATTGGACCCCTGAGAGGTGTTTGAGTGTGTGTGTCTGATAGTGTGTGTGTGTGTGTGGGTTATTGTAAAGCTCAGTCAAACAGTAGGGAAGTTTTCACTGTGACTCTTAGACTCGTGTGTGTGTGTGTGTGTGTGTGTGTGTGTGTGTGTGTTTTGTTTATGGTCACTGCATGTCCTGTGATGTGACATTAAAAAGTCTCGCTGGTGCAAAACATTGTATGTCCAAATGGTAGCTTTAGAGGGATTTGTGATTACATTTTTTGAAATGATTGTTGTTGCCCAGTTAGTTTTGGATTATTTATATGGTCACGTTCACTCTTTATGTTCCTAAACATGGTAAAGGCAGATGTGCTTTTTAAATAAAAAAAAAATGGAGATACAAGGTTTTTGTTTTGGATGGTAAGAAGACTAAATGGCTGAAAAAGACTAATCCCCTGGTCTTTCCAGCTGAAGCTCTATAGTCGTGTAAAACGGGGCAGGATCAGACAGGACTGTTGTTTTTCTGCAGTAGTTCCTGTCCAGGAAACAGAAGCACAAACATGTTAGTGTTGGGACGTCCAGAGTCTAGAACCACTTTTCCAGACTAAACAGTTCCACATGTCAGAGAGAGACAGCTCTAGCTCTTTATTTCAGTGTCAGGAACGTTAAACAAATAACACCCTCACGACACAAAAACCGCAGAGAAAGGAAAACTGGCTCGTCTGTTTTTCACTCTGCTGTCCATCAGGGGGGTGACGCAGCGGCGAGGGTCAGACCGAGGGACGGTGAGAGAGAGCAGGGACTCCTTTTTGGGGGGACAGGGAGCGAGAACAAATGAGGGAACTGGGGATGGTGAGGAAATGCAGGGATGATGGTGGGACAGGAGAACGAGTGAAGGATGAAGTATGAGATGAGAAGTAAGAGGTAGAGCACGCAAAAGTAAAGGAGGAAGACTGAAGGAGGAATAATACGGGATGGTGAGAAATGCAGAGGGAGGAAGACCGAGTAACAGTGGGAGAAAGCGAGGGAAGAAAAAGAAGGGATGAAGAGGAGTAACTTCAGCTGCTCAGTAAAAACCACAAAACCTATGATCGTGTGTGTGTGTGTGTGTGTGTGTGTGTGTGTCTGTGTGTCTGTGTGTGTGTGTGTCTGTGTGTCTGTGTGTCTGTGTGTGTGTGTGTGTGTGTGTGTGTCTGTGTGTGTGTGTGTCTGTGTGTGTGTGTGTCTGTGTGTGTGTGTGTCTGTGTGTCTGTGTGTGTCTGTGTGTGTCTGTGTGTCTGTGTGTGTCTTTGTGTGTGTGTGTGTGTCTTTGTGTGTTTGTGTGTGTGTCTGTCTTTGTGTGTGTGTGTGTGTTTGTGTGTGTCTGTCTGTGTGTGTGTTTCTGTCTTTCTGTGTGTGTGTGTGTGTGTCTTTGTGTGTTTGTGTGTGTGTGTGTGTGTGTGTCTTTGTGTGTGTGTCTGTCTTTGTGTGTTTGTGTGTGTGTCTGTCTGTGTGTGTGTGTTTCTGTCTTTGTGTGTGTGTGTGTATGTGTGTGTATCTGTCTCTGTCTGTGTGTGTGTGTGTGTGTATCTGTCTGTGTGTGTGTGTGTCCCATATACTGTGTTGTATCCAGCCGATTCACAAAAGAGCTCTTTGATGACGGGTCTGGTTTGACAGGACGCTGGGGTGTGTGTGTGTGTGTGTGTGTGTGTGTGTGTGTGTACTTTAACCCACTTAGCGCTCTGTAAGCACCGGAGCTGCTGCCAGAGTTTGTAGCTCAGGCCTTTTAATCCCTTTTCCTCAGCCATGCTGCTTTGCTTACCTCTGCATCAGAGAGAGAGAGAGTGTGTGTGTGTGTGTGTGTGTGTGTGTGTGTGTAGGGGTGTGATTGTGGCACATTTGTGTTTGCACCTCCATTAATTGTTTCCTGGCAATAAAACACATTGCCGTTCCTTGTTTGGGTCCGACACGGCCGGTGAGGGGAACCGAACAGACCTGCTGACTTTCATCCTCCCTCCGTTTCTGAGGTGCTGGAGAGACGGAGAGACGGAGAGACGGAGAGGCGGAGGGGACGTCCGTACTTCGAGCAGCCATTAAAGGAAAAGTTCTGCCAAAAATCAGATGAACCCAAATTACCCCTCCCCCCTCCACTTCTCCAAATGTGGCCAATCAGACAAGACGTGCTCGGTGTCTGAGGCTTTGCACTGGAGCCTTCAGCTGTGTGGAGATGTTGAGAAAAGACTGGCGAGATGAGATGAAATAAAATCATTTAAGATACCTTTTCCTCTTCTTCTTTCGGCTGCTCCCGTTCGTCACCACGGCGGATCATCCGGCTCCATTTCTTCCGGTCCTCTGCATCTTCCTCCTTCAAACCAACTCACTGCATGTCCTCTCTCACCACATCCATAATCCTCCTCTTTGGTCTTCCTCTTCTCCTCTTTCCTGGCAGCTCCATCTTCAACATCCTCCTCCTGATATATTCCTCATCTCTCCTCTGGACGTGTCCAAACCAGCGCAGCCTTGCTTCTCTAACTTTGTCTCCAAACCGTCCAACCTGATCTGTCCCTCTAATAGACTCACTTCTAATCCTGTCCACCCTCGTCACACCCAACGAACATCTCAGCATCTTTAACTCTGACACCTCCAGCTCTGATGCCTTTTCATCAGCACCACCGTCTCCAACCCTTATAGCATAGCTGGTCTCACTACCATCCTGTAAACCTTTCCTAGACTCCTTTATTTCAGATCCTGGTGTCTAAAACCGTGATGCAGCTTTAAGAGAAATTTCTGAGAAGTTTCTGTTTGCAGAATTAGATTTTTAGCAGAGCGTAAAGCAACATAATCGTCATGCATGACCTCACTTCCTGTTTAAGAACGAAGAAGCAAATTCAGACGCCAGACATCTTTCCATTTCAGGGGAACTTTTCTTCCTTAGTGACACATCCGTTATGAGAATGGAGGGATGATGCTGATTATCTGATTCCTCCACCAGTATTGATTCATAAGGATTTAGAAAAAACATAATAAGATGTTAATTTAGTTTAATCCTGGGCTTTTTTATCCAGTCGTTACCTCCTTAATTTGGGTGGAGAAACAACCTGGATGGGTCAGCAGTACATCATAGGGCACACACACACACACACACACACACACACACACCCATAGGGGTCAGTTCAGCATCTCCAGTCCACCTGCATTCTTGTCAGAAACACAAATAAGCAACGCGCACTTTTGGCTGATTGCACAGACTGGGTTTTTTTTTTGTTTTTTTTCCTCCTGGTTTTAGTCATGGTTAGATCTTCCCCATCTCACAGCTCTACCAGGACGGGAGGGTGACGGGAGGTGCGCTTCCTCCCCGTCACATGAATTTAAAGCAAAGTCACTGGACAGCTGTGTTACTCTGTGGAGGAAAGGTAGGATCACACCGTCCACCCAGACAGATCCGATGTCCTGGACTCCTGGACAGCCGGGGACGGAGAGTGTCCCCCTGTCTTGGTTGTTTTTCAGGAAGAATGATCATGTTGCTGTTGTGTAGTTCTTCTCAGCATCAGTGTGGAGACAGCTCTACTTTAAATGTTCTTATTAATTGTTGTGATGTTGCCTTCTGGACAGAGCGGTCATTTGTGTGTGTGTGTGTGTGTGTGTGTGTGTGTGTGTGTGTGTGTGTGTGTGTGTTTGACTGAAAGTTTAGCCATGTTGTGGTCTGAGGGTGTTTGACTTTACTACTAAGCTCTGGAGTAATGAGGCCAGACCGTTCTCTCTCTCTCTCTCTCTCTCTCATTTTCTCATTCTTTCTTTCTCTCACATTCTTCCTCTCCCTCTTTCTCAGTGTCTCCTGGACCCAGTTGAGCCAGACTGGCTGTGAATAATCAACAGAGATTCATAATTAAAGAGAGATGAATGTAGTTGGGGAGAGAGAGAGAGAGAGAGAGAGAGAGAGAGAGGAAGGAGATGGAGTATAAATGAGGTTTACTGGCACATGGCCTTTATGCACATGGTGTTTCTGATGCCGTGTGTGTGTGTGTGTGTGTGTGTGTGTGTGTGGAGTGTTAAAGGGTAAAAGAGTCGTCAGCACCGTAACAGCGAGGCTGAGTGACACTGACGCACCAGGAAAGCAGTGACGGGCGCATGGAGAACTGCGTGACCGTGACTAATGCCGCTCCCACAGCAGTTCGACTTTGCGTGTTAATATTAGCCCCGTTACTCAATTACAGACGTTCCGAAACAGCCTATTGGACAGGGAGGGGTCCCAGCAGAAATATGATGAATTCGTCACATGATGTGAATTTTGTCCGTATGTGTACTCTAAAGCTGAGAGCCGCAATAAGCCTGTCCTGCATCACTTTTCTGGAATTAAAAAATTGCTTGAAATATTCTTTCAATTCAGCGCAGCCAATCCGGAAAGAGATTTACTCATCAGTCTTCCAGGCCTGTTCGATTCAGAGTTGGAAGCTTAATTCAGCCTACCTGACAATTTTCCAACTTGTGATGAATCATGAGGTACACAGACCCCACAAGCACACAATGGGGCAGCGGTGGCCTAGCGGTTAGGGCGTTAGCCGCATGATCGGAGGATCGGGGGTTCGAACCCCTTTCCAATAGGTTGCCCTGAGGTACCCTTGAGCAAGGTACCGTCCCCGTCACTGCTCCCCGGGCACTTTCAATAGCTGCCCACTGCTGCACGGGTTTGGGTGTGCATGGGTTAAATGCAGAGGTCCAGTTTTGTTGTGGTTCATGTGTGTTCTCACAATGACAAGAATAGTCACTTTCACTTGTTCACTTTCAAAACAAAGGGATGGGATAAAAAAAATAAAAAAATTACCCTCGTCACTACATAAACATGTGGCTCAAATCAGGCATTTTGGTCAGGAAGTGGACGGTCTTATCACACAGCCGTGTTTCTCAGCGCTGCCAAACATGGGGCAATAAAACTCGCAGCAGTAGTGACCGGTTGCAAGTGCTCATGGGAATTGGAGTTCAGGACAACAGGAGCAGACGTGGCATTAAAGTCTTTGTCTTTCCTGACATAAATATTGAGACACCCCTTGTGGTGTTCTCAGGCTATAAACATCATTAGGAGGCTTTGAATTTATGTAAAAAAAAAAAATCGATTATCTTTTTTTCTTTGGTCCATTTTTAAACAACCGACTAATTGATTAATTGATGATCAAAATAATCTCGGTGTGTGGCGTTGAAAGATAAAGTGCCTGGCCACAATACAGGATCTTAAAAGCATTTTGAAAACAGTAGACTCAACACATGAAGACATTTTATGTCCTTTTTTTTTTCATTTTGTGATTGTCCCGAGGGGCAAGTCCGACTCCGAGTCCGCTCGATTGTTTTCTAGTGTTTCCAGGCGCTGACCGACTGGGAAAGGGGGTAACGCACCACTTTGAATTCCGATCACTTATTGAGAAGATGGCCCAGGTCTTCTCTGAGTGGCCGTTACGACTGAAAAAGTGAAAGTGACTATCTGTCCATTGTGAAACCGTGAACCACAACAAAATGCGTTCTGTGTTTCACCAACACACACCGTGCAGCAGGGGGCAGCCATATCCAGCACCCGGGGAGAAGTGATGGTGTCCGTACCTTGTTTCAGGGTACCCCAGGACAACCTAGTGATAGTTTCTGCTCTTCTTGATAGCTTTTGTCCTCTATGAGGTATTTTTGAAGGATACTTTGTTGCCTTTTAAAGTCGAAATTGAGCTTTTCTGCCTCCTAAATCTACCGCTTCTGCGTCAACATGAGGAACGTCCGTTGAGATTTTCGAGTCCAGCCCTAAACGCCAGAACCCAAGCTTGTCTCCACGCCTGCTTCATTTACATGAACGTGCCCAATGCGGTGGTTGAGTGTAGGACATAAACAGGCCCGCGGTGTCCCAGGCTGGTCAACAGGGTGGAGCCCTTTAGTCTGACTGTTCCTGCTGCATGGCAGCTGGCGTGGCCCTGGAGAAGCCACTGAGAGCCAGGCTGGGCACAGAGTGCCATCTGGGTCATCGTCCTTCCAACCTCTGCTGCAGACTCTCCATCCACTAGAGGGGCCTTCTTCAGCCTGGGGCTCCAAGACGTTTAAGTCCGAAGACGAGGCCGAATAAAGCCTCTAAAGTCAGCGTTATTTCCAAATGCATTATTTATACATTTCACGCTGAGAGGAGCGGGAATGGAATCATTGCCAAATTTCATTGTCAGAGCTACTGCTTATTGAACACATAAAAATAAAATAGATCTAAAAAAGACTTGAAACTGAAACTGGACTGAGCTGAGCTGAGCTGTACTGCCTTGGCTGCACTGGGCTTCAGTCTACAGGGCGGGGCTGAGCTGTACTGTACTGTGGTGGGCTGGGCTTGGTGGAGCTGGACTGGACTGGGCTTGGTTGGCTGAGTTGTACTTGAACTAGACTGGGCAGAGCAGGGCTGGGCTGGGCTTGACTGAACTACACCATTCTAGGCTAGGATTGACTGAGTTGTACTGAGCTGAGCTGAGCTGAACTGGCCTAGACTAGGCTAGGCTGAGCTCTACTGTAATGGACTAGACTGGGCATGGCTGAGTTGGAATGGAATGGACTGGGCTGAGCTGAGCTCTTGGTCTGGGCTGAGCTCTACTGCTTTGGACTTTTTTGGTGAACGCCAGTCACCGGGCTCTGGCCTTGTGCAATAAGTTTGACTAGACTGAGGTTTTTGACCCGGCGGATCACCGTGGCCTGCCCACCAAGCCAGAGAAGACGGAGAAGCCATTGCAACACGGCACCAGTAAAGCTGTGTGTTGTCGGCTGCAGGCTGCAGACACTGCTGGAGCTTCACTCTCAGGGCTGACTGTACACACAGGCTGTTGGGATTCTGCTGCTCCCAGTCAATATTTGCCTTTGTTAGTTTCTAGCTTCTGGCATGAGAACAAACCAACGGATGAGTGAATACCCGAAAAAAGGGAAAGAACGGGGGTGTATCAATAGTGCTTTCACTACTGTATAACACTCCATCACTCAGATCTCCTTCTTATTACACTGAAGCCTTCATGTGGGGTACGTTACATTGCATTATATCATATTTCATTACAGTTACATGAGCTGATCCGGGCCCAGACGTGAAATATTATTTGGGCTGAAATGAAACTGTTTTATGAAATGGTTTGGCATTGTCCAACGCTTGGTACCTTCTACTGTTTTTCACTCCTGGCAGAGAAAAGATGCAGAAAGTTCTGCAAAGTTTCTCAACTTTCACTTTAACAAGCCACATTAACTTTATTCATGTCTTTGTTTTTCACAAGATTTTTTGTCTTTTTGGACACAATCGGACAAACTGTCCAACTGAGTTGGAGATGGACATTGAATGCAACTTAATACGATGTAATTGATCTAATTTAACTTTTGTGCTTATTTGTGCTTATATGAAATGTGTAGCAAAATGACTAATATCAATGCGCCGTTGCTTTAAAAAAATAAATAAATAAATGTTAAGGTTAAAACAGATTTTTTTTTTTTTTTTTGTGCCACACATCCTAAACATCTTAAACATGTATTACACTTTTATTTCAACACACCTGGGTCATTTTAATGACCATAATCTCCTAAATAAGAAAACTTTAAAGCTTTAATCTCCTGGAACTATTTTTTGAGAAGAGGAAACTGCTAGAGTTTCCTAAACTGCACAGTCTCCTCTAAAAAAAATTAGGCCACGCACTGAAAATGTAGAAAAAGAAGAATCCGAGATGAGTTCACTGGATGGTCGGATACAAAAGGTGCTCAACTCCATCTCATTTTAAAAGAAACAGAAGCTGAAAGTGATCTCTCACACTCATCGTCTGATCTCAAGCCCAGATGTCTTCAGTGCACTCCATTCACAAATGAAACGGCTTTGCTGGTCCAATACTTTTGGAGGGGGCTGTATATTTGAGAGGTGAAGGGAATTAAACGTTGGCCCATACGTCAGGGGATGACATTCATCCACGGCCAGTCCCGCCTGGGTGCATCTGCCCATCCATTAATCACTGGGATCCTAGCCGATGCTGATGGAACAGAACCGGCGGTTAGTGTTCTCCTCCAAGCGTGCTGAGCTGTTGAAGGAGTATCTGAGCTCATGTGGTGGCACTTCATGTGTTTTCGTGCAGACACATGCTGGCTTTCATCTTCAGGGCTTTGCAGCACGTTGTAATGGGAGACCAAGTTGTTGGAAATTGGGTTTTGTAACATTATCTTCCAGCGCTATGCAACATATGAGAATTAGAAAGTGGGATTAGGTTTAAAGGTAAGTAACTAGAATTTATTTCTAAGGAAAGGTTATAAATGCAGATATTTTAGCTCCCTGATCTTCAAAAATAAGTCTGAAATATTGATACAATTCTAAACAAAGCAGTTTATTTTTGGACTGGTTATTTTCCAACACTGATGAATTGAGTTTAATTAAAAAAAAAAAAAAAAAATGGTTTTAGCAAAGAAAAAAAAAAGCCATGAAATTCTCATGATCGCTCGCTCTCGCTGGTGTTGTGTTGCTTTTTACGCCGGATTTTCGACGTCAGCCCGGCGTCTCTGTTTTCGCCTGTAATTGTTAGCAGGAGCAGCATTTGCCGGTTCTGTGCTGACGGCTTGGGCCGGGGCCACCCAGCGCTCCCTCCGCTTTACTCTTCCTGCCTCGTCCATCTGGCTGAGCCTGAGCGAGGGTGGGGGTGCTGCGGTTTTCGGCGCGGGGCTGCTCAGTGCTGTAAACGTAAGGTTTTAGGGGAGCTTTGAAGTGCGTGGCTGTCGGGCATTGGATGTGCGCCGGGGTAAACGACACCCGTCCCGGCTCATGTTACTCCCTGTTGAAATGCAGTTCCTGCTGGACGGATGACAAAAGGAGCTGGTCTGTGGGAGAGATCGAACAGGAGCTGCTGGTTTCGTCAGGAGGCTGTTCCAGTTCAGCCCTTTGTGTCAGAGATCGGTGCTGGTTTCATTTGGAACCAATCCAGAGCCGTCGTTTAGGAAAAATTGTGAACAGTAGCTAATTCATTCGGTGCACCTCCTAAAGTAAAGTAACGCTTGTCCATAGAAGCCCCAACAGGGCAACTTCCAACCTGGTGATGCAGGTCACGACTAAATTACATAAACTAGTAAAAAACTATTACTAAATTAAAAGTTATTAATTGTGATGCTGTTCAGAGATGCACTGTGGTGTTACAGCCCTAATCTAACCATCTACTAAGTGAAAGTCTTGGCCAACACCTCATTTCTTCATATTTTGCTTCCAAAGAGTCCGACATCTTGTATTCCTAATGTGCTGTTGAGGAACAGCTCTCCAGGCTTCAGGGCAAAGTTTTTGGCTCTCATTTTCAGTGCAGTCCCTGCACTTCTTCAAATGAGCCACAAGAGCTTGAATACTTTCTCCAATGTTGAGGTTTCTGGTTTCCTCATGGAGGCACGGGTTCAGATCCCACTTCTGATCGTTCGGGGCAACGATGGCCTAGTGGTTGGGGACTAGACCCCATAATTAGAAGGTTGTGGTTTCGAGTCCTGGACCAGTAGGTTACTCTGAGGTTGCCTTAAGCAAGGTACCGTTCCGATCACTGCTGTGCGGTTAAATGCAGAGGTTATTTTTGTGAGAGTCTATAGGTAAAGCAGTTTGGTGACCATGTTAACCAGGTATCCTTGCTTAATCAGGCAAATTGCTTAATTAGCTTCGTTATGTAGATAACGAAGAATGAGCATTACACACAAATGCTCGCTCATACACAAACTCTTGAACATGCACGGCCCGTCGTCGGTGCGGTGTGCGTTTAAAAATTCACCCGGTGCTGCAGACGGGCCGGGCTGGGCCGGGCCAGGCCGGGCCAGCAAGAACAATACGTTTGAATGCTTCATACCCGAAACGTTTCGGAGTGAAATGCACAGCTGTAGCGTGTGTGTCAGGAGCTCTGCTGATGGTGCTGCAGACTAAAGTCAGACTAATGAACCCCTGTGTCTCACTCTGCCCTCAGTGAGCGCAGGATCAGTGTGAGCGCAGGAATAATGTGTGTATATATTTAAAATAAGGTATTTCAGAAGCAGGACCTCAGACTCTTTCACTTTAGTGCATTTCACTCTCCCTTTCTCCCTTTCTTTCTCCATCTTTCCTGCGGTCACACTATATTTCTAGATGCATTTCTGTAGTTCTTGCACACTCTTTCTTTCTCTTTGTCTTCCTGTCTTGCGCTCTATTCCCTGTCTGTCATTTTCTTTCATTCTCTCTGTGTTAATTTCTCTCTCTCTCTCTCCCTCCTTCTCATTGCTGTGTTTGGGGCTGAACCAGCTGATCCAAAAAGCCACAAACAGAACAAGCCCAGAGAAGAGGAGGGGAAGGAGGGAGGCCTGGGATGAAGGAGAGAGAGAGAAGGGAGGGGGTTGTTAGGAAAGGAATGAATGTTATTCTGTATGCGTGTGTGAGATTCTTGTTCTCGTTCTCTCTCTCTCTCTCTCTCTCTCTCTCTCTCTCTCTCTCTCTCTCTCTCTCTCTCTCTCTCTCTCTCTGTCTCTCTGTCTCTCTCTCTCTCGTTTCCTGCTGAGCTGAGTGTGTAACAGGTCTGTGTCATCACTTACTCAGCTGCACCTTCCTTTTACCTGCACGGCCGGCAGCTTTTCGCTGAGGACAAATCATGTACACCAGCCGTTTACTCCACAAGACCTGAGACCCAGTTACTCAACCTTCGCTTGTTTGTATGTTTAGACTGTTGAGTGGAGGGCTGCGTTTTGAAAGAAGCGATGTTCTCCCTCGGGACTAAATACCGTTCGATCGAAGAGTGAGGCTTTGGTAGCGGTTGAGCTCAGAGGGACCGTTTGGCCTTCAGCTGGCACAACGGTGGCCTCGTGTTTAAAGGTCCAGGATCAGAAGGTCGTGGGTTTGAGTCCCAGACCAGTAGGTTCGCTTGAGGTACCTTTGAGCTAGGTACCGTCCCCATCACTGCCCCCGGGGTGCTGACAATTAGTCACTTTCACTGTATCTGCAAATCCAGAAACGAAGGATTTAATGAATTAAGTCTCTCTCTCTCTCTCTCTCTCCCACTCTCTCTCTCTCTCTCTCCCTCTCTCTCTCTCCCTCTCTCCCTCTCTCCCTCCCTGAGTCATTAAAGTTAATGGGGCTCTTTCATTTTGAATAGTGTGTTCCTGTTTTCTAAAACCGGAGGAAATGGAAAAACGGGAAGGATGAGAACAGAAGAGTCTACTCTCCATCTGAATTACTGACCTTTTTTTTTCTTTTTCTTTTTTATCTCCTTTTCTCTTCTCTCCTGATTGTAGCTGCCTGTTGCCTGCCAAGTTATTAGATAAAGCTATTAATCAGCGCTTAACGGAAAACATGTCCACGCAGCAGAAGAATGTACATCTGCTTTGGCTGGAGGACCATCAACAAATGTTTGCTGTGCAATTAAAATCTAACCAACAAACCTTAATATCCCCGTCAGCTGCCGTCCTGCAGCCCAACAAAGCCAGCGCTTTCACTGCACCGTCGCCACTCTGGCCCTCTGTGGCACAGTCGCTCCTTTTAGCTTTCCAGATCAGCTTGGATCTCTTCCACCAGCAGCACTTTAATCCTTATTAAACTCCCCCAAAGTTGCATCGGAGTTGCTTTTCCTAGGAGGTCTAGGGGGATTTTTAATTAGGACTTTAATCTGTGACTGACCTGGCATTAATCTGGAACGAGAGACTGGCTGGAAGGAGAAGTTCCCACGCAGTGAACGAGAGCAAAGACGGGAAAATATAACATTGAAAACATCTTCAACAACATTTACTTCCAGACATTTAAACAGAACGCACGCCATGAAAATCTGTTTGGTTTTACCCCGAAGTAGAAGAGGAAGACATTCTGTTTCGGTTCAGTTCAGTTCGGCTGATTTCTGTTCATCCGAGTTGAGTTAAATTGAGTTGAGTTTATTGCTATCCAGTTCAGCTGAATTGAGTTGAGTAGAATTTGGTTGTGTTGAATTGAGTTTACTTCAGGTGAGTTCAATTCAGTTGATTTTGGCCGACTTGGATCTGGTTGAGTTCAGCCGAATTCAGTTGAGTTGGGTTTGGTTGAGTTGAGCCGGGTTTGGTTGAGTTGAGCCGGATTTGGTTGAGTTGGGTTGGGTTTGGTTGAGTTCAGCCGAGTTGAGTTGAGTCGGGTTTGGTTGAGTTAATCCGGGTTTGGTTGAGTTCAGCCGGATTTGTTTGAGTTGGGTTGGGTTTGGTTTGGTTGAGTTGACTTGGATTTGGTTGAGTTCAGCCGAATTCGGTTGAGCCGGGTTTGGTTGAGTTGGGTTTGGTTGAGTTCAGCCGGGTTTGGTTGAGTTCAGCTGGATTTGGTTGAGTTGAGTTTGGTTGAGTTCAGCCGGGTTTGGTTGAGTTCAGCCGGGTTTGGTTGAGTTCGGTTGGGTTTGGTTGAGTTGAGCCGGGTTTGGTTGAGTTCCGTTGGGTTTAGTTGGGTTCAGCCGGGTTTGGTTAATGGGATTGACTGATGGTGCCACAGAATATGTGGAAATGTGGACTGGAATATCCGTTCTCACAGTATCAATAACGGAGGCGTTCTATTCTCCCTCAAGGCCTCGTCTCCACCAGAACGTCCTCTAAAGCTGCTGCTGCCGGACGCCTGCTGTCCGGCGTTTCCCTTCATCAGCAGTGTCATCACTCCTCATTAGACTGGCACTGGCCCTCTCCAGTTACCGGAAGACCCTCTGAAGTTTGAGCCCCCCGTGGTTTTCTGTCTTATCCTGAGAGCTCATAATGTCGGTGAACTTTATGCTCAGACTCAAATAAAATCTGGAAGGAGTCAACAGGGGGTCGCTCGTGCTGTTCACACTGCTTCTCCTTGTTCTGGACAACATGTAAAGGGACAATGTTCTACATTTTCCTCATATTTTTATATTCTCCCAAATGTTAGGGCAGATGTGGCATAGTGGTTAGGGACTCTGAATCGGAAGCTCATGGGTTTGAATCCCAGACCAGTAGGTTGCCCTGAGGTACCCTTGAGCAGGATACCGTCCCCATCATTGCCCCCCAGGTGCTGGATATGGCTGCACCCTGCTGCGGTGTGTGTCTGGGTGAAAGGCAGATGCATTTCGTTGTGTTTCACTGTGTTTTGGCAATGCCAAATAGTCACTTTCACTTTACCTTTTGAGAAAGAAACGTTCATCCAACCACGAGCACCAAGCAGCTTCCAGTTCTGCACTGGATTCTTCGTACAGTTTGTGAGGTTTTGTTCCTCAGTTCCTTATCAGTGTTAACTTCAGCTGCAGGCCAAACAAGTCCTCCAGGTTCCTCTCCCTAAAGTCAACCTTGAAAACACTTTTTTGGAACAAACACATTTCATTTTAAGACCTCATTTTCTCCGCTCTTCTCCCCTGTTTAGAACAGCAGCCTGTAGTGTGAAAACGCCCCGTGATGTTTTTACATTTAAACAAATGTAAAGTCTAATTATTTTTGGCCAGTTTATTCATCTTAAAAACACCCGGATGTTTTAAAAGGCTGTTTCTTGTGCCGTTGTCACTTTTTTAAATAAACCATTTTTTACAGACACATACAGTCATGACTTGAATTCACATTGGTTGTGACATCATAACCATCTATAGACAGTTCTGGCACACTAAATTTGTAACACTAAAAAAAGGCAGATCAAATTGGTTTTCCGTGACCCTTTTAGGACCCGGCCCCTTTAAGACTAAAGTGGGCTAATGAGAAGAGTGTGTGGGGACGCTTTAATTCTAGTTTAAGTGCGATTCTAACCTTTCAGCCTTCTAAAATTCTCTCCATCACGGAGTCGGTGTTAATAACGTGCAGCGTTGACAGCTCACCCATCGGCTTCAATTAATGCGTTCAGCACTGAGCATGACTCCATTATGTACACAAGTTACATGTTCCTAGTGTGTGTGTGTGTGTGTGTGTGTGTGTGTGCTGTACTGCATCAGCTGTAGGGATGTAACTCACTCCAGCTGGCTGACATCTTTGCCAGGCTCCTTGTGGAGAAGAGGCAGTGCAGGACCTGAGACTGTTCTCAGAACAGGAGGGAGGAAAAAAATCTGCAAAAAGGGGGCGTGGCCTAAGGAGATCAACACCCTCTATCAAGGTGCAGAGTTATTAGGAGCTTCTTCTCCTCTTCAGGCAAAATGAGCCAAAACGGTGAGAACTGACTCTGGAAAGTCAGAAACTGTAAGTCTCAGAGGGACGCAGCTCTCTTGAAGATATCGGGTCGTGATCGCAGAACCATCACGCGGTTTGTTGTAAACAGTCAACGGGGTCGCAAGGAACGAATCAAAGAATCAAAACGTGAAGCTACCAGGAACCCATGATCCTCCAGTGCGGTCATATCCCAGAACTGAAAGGTGTGATGGAGATGAGATGGGAGTGACACTAGATGGACGGATCCGTGTCTGGATCAGTACCGGGACAGAGCTCCACTTCCACTCAGACACCAGCAAGGTGGAGGTGTGGTACTGGTGTGGGCTGGTCTTATTAAAGATGAGCTGGTTGGACCATTTCGGGTTGAAGATGGACTCAAGATCTACTCCCAAACCTAGTGCCGGTTTTTAGAAGACCATGATTTTTCTGCAGGATGATGATCCATCACATGCATGGAAGTTCTCCACTGCGTGGCCAGTAACGACCTTAAAGATGAAAGAATAACGACATGACCTTCCTCACCTGAACTAAACCCTACTGAGAAGCTGAAGACCTTGTGGAGATTTACGGGGAAGGAGAGCAGTCCTCCTCTCTGATCAGAGTCAGGGAGGCTGTGGTGCTGCTCCATGAACGGAAGGATTATCATCGTTCTTGAAAAGAAGGGCGGCGATTGGTCACCGATTAATTTATTTATTAAATTATTTAAATGTCACATTTCTTTGTAATGTTTGAGCTGTTTATTTACTATTCTCACTTTAACAGATGAAAATAAACAAGTGAGAAGAGATGAGATTTTATTAACTCGTGTAATAATCCTGCACTAATAGTGTCCTAACAATTGTGCGCACACGTGTATCCCCTGTTCCGATAAAACATTCAGGTTTCGGGGTTTTAACGTTCTGGATAGACTGAGAGCTCTGGATTTGTTCCCGATTAAAATGAATCCTCAAAACACTCACTGCCTAATAACTGTGCACACAGTGTGTGCAAGTGCAAGTGAAAATGACTACACGTTGGAGTCAATTCCTCGAGTAATGGTTGGTCAGAAAAAAATCATTAGTTTCAGCTTTCGATTCGGCCATATGGGATACTGTAAGACACTCTGGGGAAAGCAGAGACATGTGCTGTGGGAACGTAGTGAAGAACGGCACTGTACGCGGCCCGGTTTGGGAAGGAAGGCTGGCTTGGTGTTATCTGGCTGGAGGCAGACAGCTGGAGGAAGTGGCCTGGATCTCTGCATTCCTCTTCTGGGTCAAACATGTGTCTGAGAGAACCTGCCAGACCCGAAGTGTCTGGAGATTCTCAGCAGAGTTCAAACAATGTGCCTGCATGAAGACCGGACTGGATGCACCGTTAGGCCGAGTCACTCTGATGGTAATCTCGCTCTCGGTCGTCGGAAAGAATCTCACGCTTTATCTGATTTCTGCACATTCAGCACATCGGCTCTTCAAACGGGAGAAGAGCTCGTGTTCAGAGCACAGAACAATGGCTGTCTGTTCTAATAGCTGGAAGTGGACGCTGTGAAAACCCCTTAGAGGGGAAACGGTGAGGCATGGAGATGCTGGTCCGGCCTCTTGACCCATGCGATTGTTCGGTTCAGTTTCGCAAAAGTTTTTACAAGGAATATGGAGCCTGAAGACACGGTTTATAAATGAGCCCATAGAACTGCAGAGATCCAGTGAAAGGGAAATGTTCAGAATTTGGTGGTGGTCTAGTGGTTGGATACTCACCTATGGACCAAGAGGTCACCGGTTGGAATCCCACCTCCAGCACCACCTCCATTGGGTTCCTGAGCAAAACCCTCATCCCCAAGTCCAGAGAGACTCCTGTAATCGGTCTCCTAAATGCTGTAAATGAAATTGTTGAAGATGGGGAATGGGACCAGACTAAGAGAGGTCTTCAAAAATCCATCTTCGCTAAAGTTCTGATGTGAAAGAGTTCCAGATATGTGTGCCTGAGACCTCGATTTGAGTTTTGATTCCTGAACAGCTAAATAATACCCCTCCATTGGAGTCAGTACGGTCAGGGGTTCTGAACATCACCAGTGTGAGGAAACACAGTTTCACAGCTGTTCATCATTCTGAATCTCAGCTCGAAGAAAATGTGAAAAATTGATGGACGTCCATCAAAAAGGCACCCCTGGACTCACCTCAAGGAGATCTAAATGTGTAACCTTTTATTTTTTTTGTAAGTTAAATATGTTTGAATGATGTTTTTGAAGAACCTCCTCAACATGGAAAAATTTAGAAAACTCCTTAAATGGGTTGCAATATATGAAACTTGCTTAAATCACCTAAAGTCACAAATTTCATGGTTGGAGCTCCCAGGACTGGTGTTTCTAAGGCATTGCTTGTTTTTAAGGTGCCCTTTTTTGAAGAGTGTGTCCTTGGTGGAAGCCCTGTCTGTTGTTCAGTGATATTTGCGGCTCAGTGTTTTAGAAGAAGAGCTGTTTTAGATCAGGGTGCTCAAATAACTGTACTACCTCCATTTATTTTTTTTTTGGCTTAAAAACAAACTTTCCATTTTGTGAAAGGCTCTCCACTTTCTGCTGTGATGCACAAGTTCAGCGAGGTCTTGTGCCAGCAGAAGTTAACCGAGCAAAGTGATATAAACGGATATTAAATACACTTAGATGTACAAGATTTGGCAGACGCTCTTATCTGGATCGATGGGCACCAGTGCTTTGTAGCTTCCAGCGTCCCTTACAATGCAAAAAGTCAAATTCAATCAAAAACTGCGATTAAAACGAGCCAGAATAAAGTTTCAGCTCCACCAGGTTGCACCGCGAGGACGCAGAAGATGCAAGGCGTGATGCGGTTTATGATCAGAAGTCATTGAAGAGGTAGATCTTCATGGTGGCCATCAATAAGGTCCTCAGCCATTCTGAAGGTTTGTTCCACCACTTTGGAGCTGGAAAAAAAGAGTCTTGATGTGCTTTTATGAAGCAGGAAATCAAACTGCGCTGAGCTCTGTGCTCTAAGAGATGGGATGTGTCCCATTTTTTAACCTTTTAAAAGTGATAAATTAAGTGAGATAAAAATCAATATGCACTGCTGTATCAGTATTCAGAATTATGGCTTAGAGTCCAGTCTCCATCATCAGAAAGTCATGGGTTCGAGTCCGAGACCAGAAGGTTACCCTGAGGTCGCCTTAAGCAAGGTACGGTCCCCAACTCTGCTCCCTGGGTGCTGCACTTAGGTGTGGTGGGTTAAACGCAGCGAAAGCATTTCACTTTGACTTCAGAGCATCACAACACTCATTTTTTCTGGCAGCAGTAGGTATAAAGGCACCGCACCGTTATGTTTTTCTGATTCCTAATGACTATATCTAGGCCAGCAGAGTTAAAAATAAACAAGAATGTGCAGCTTGGCCTTTAAATGCGACGTCTTGCGATCCCTCAGGGTTAGTAGTCACAGATTCACTGGGCAGATTGTAATTCCATTGTCACTGGATATAAACTGAAGTCTTTTCTGGTTTTAAAGCACTTTGCGGGGTCTTCTGGGGCAGTCGTAGCCGTTTGACTAGGATTAAGAATCGGAAAGGCTGGGGTTCGAATCCCAAACTTGTAGGTTGCGCTGAGGGATCCTTGAGCAAGGTACCGTCCCCATCACTGCTCCCGGGCGCTGGCTATGGCTGCCCCCTGCTGATTGGTGTGTGTGTGTGTGTGTGTGTGTAAACTGCAGAAAATATGGTTTGCTGTGTATTCACTTAGACAGAGTCACTTTCACTTTCATCTGCTGCTAGGCCTCATACAAGTCAAGAGTCTGATCAAGCGAAGAACACGTATATCCCACTCTTCTTCCCTCGTTAGACAGTCATGTAGTGTGTGTGGCTCTGCAGGTTGGTACAGCAGACAATAATCTAATCTCCAACCTGAGTGGCGCCAGCACTGCTGCACATGCGCAGACGGGAGGCGTGAACATGTGTGTCGTGTCAGAGTGAGTCATATCTGCAGTAGGAGCTTTGTCATGCCTGAGAGGCGACCTCAGGTTTTGGACCTAAATTCTGGAGTGGTACCGTTTAGTGGCGCGGGTCTTGTAGGGAGTGTGTAAAACAGCATGTAAGGGCTGTTTTTGCTGAGTGTGTGTGTGTGTGTGTGTGTGTGTGAGTGTGAGTGAGACACTGCCTGAGGCAGCAGGCCTCGCACATCAAAGCAGAGGTCAAGCTCAGAAGTCATCCTCCTCTCCCCTGGCCTTTTTTTTTTTTTTTTTTTTTCTTGCTCTGTACTTCCCTACCTTTCCCCACCCCGATGCCCCATCGACATTCCTCCTCCACCGAGGCCCATTCCTCCTTTTTTTGAGGGCGTGGTGAAATAAAAGAAATGCTAACGAGGTTAAATGAATGTGAATGGCCGTTAATTAACATTATGTGAGTCGTATCCTGACAATTGGGGGCGCTCGCTGCCGCGTTAGCCTGTTTAGGGCGAGCTTTAAAACACAGACGGGGGTTTAATGTGTTTCTTAGCCTTTGAAAAGACACAATGGAGGCTTTTATTGAAGGAACTCGAGCAGCATGTGATCTTATCAGGGAAATCAGCAGCCCACATACACACACACACACACACACACACACACACACACACACACACACACACACACACACACACCCACCCACCATAGTCTTACCAGAATAGTGCTGAACCCAGATCAGGGTACAGCACAGTACCCTTCCCAAAACTCCCAACTGTACAGCACACACACACACATACAGAAGCGCTCAGGAACTCAGTACACTGTGTTCGCATAGGAAGACTTTGGCCCCACCCCTCATTAGCATATAAGTAGGAAGGACCTCTTCTGGGCATCCCTGCTGTGCTTACACACACACACACACACACACACACACATAAATACACCTAATACATTGAGTTTTTTCATAAAGCACTTTTCATGGTCAGGAATGTTTAATGGTCATGCAGGTCAGTGTTTCTCAAGCCGCTTCTCAGGAACCCCCAGATGCTCCACATATTTGCTCCATCTCAACTCCCAGTGTGTAACAGCAGAGCAAAATTATGGGCTGCCTGGGGGACCCTGTGGACCTGCTGGTGCTGTAGATTAGCCTTTTCTTCTGAGTTTATTACAAAGTCGGGACAGTATTTTCCCTGAAATTGCACAGGCGCGCACACACACGCGCGCACGCTCTCTAGGGTGTGTTTGAGGGTCAGTAGTGTAGGAATAATGTATTTGGTCTGTAAAGCTCCTGAACTAAATCAGCCCTGCCCTGAGGAACCTTAAATATTTTTCATTTCAGCCCTGATCTTCTGGGTTTAACCCAAATCTCGCCCCGATGGCTGCTCCTTAAATCTGCGATGTGTTTCTCTCTCCGAAAAAGGCTTCTCAGATCTGTAGTGCCAGTCACATTTGCCTCTGAACTTGATGGAATTACCGATCCACAAAGTTCTGCAGCCCTGGTCTATTAGTTTAACCCAGCCCTTATTACAGGCTGGAGGAAGATGAGAGTTCAGGGGGGTTTTGATGTGGAGCAGGTCTTATCTGAGTGCTAACATCCCTTCTGGGATTCACCGCCCGTTCCTCGGTGTAATAGACCTGCAGATGTGGTTTCTGACACTGTATGACTTGTCAGAAGCTCCTTGTACCCTGAAGCCCATCTCATTGCTCTCCTGCTGCCGTCGTTCTGACTCGGAGACGTGAACTCCCAGAGTTAATGGCCATATCCGGAGTCTCATTCATTAACCAGGAGCCAGCGGACATCAGACACTCTGAAAGCGAGCTGCTCGCAGCCACTTTTTACAGTATTCATGCAGCGCGGTGGCTTTGACAGCTTTGGATCTCTCTGCTTTTCCGGTACCGTCAGGTCGAGGTATAAAACTCTGTCCTGGGGCAGTGGCGGCCTGGTGTTTAGAGAGTAGGTCCCAGATCAGAGGTTGTGAAAGTGAAAGTGACTGTCATTGTGAAGCACACAGTGAACCTTAACGAAACGTAACCTCTGCTTTTAACTCACACACAACTGGGAGCAGTGATGGGGACGGTACCTTGCTCAAGGGTACCTCAGTGCAACCTACTGGTCTTGGATTTGAACCTTCCGATCCTGGGGACGAGTCCCTGACCACTAGGCCATCGCTGCACCATGTGGGTTTGTTTCCAACGACGGTAGTTCAAGGTACCGTCCCCATCCCTGCTCCACGGATGTATGGTTGCCCACTGGTACGCTTGGGTGTGTATGGGAGAGAAGTCATTTTGTCTTGTGTTGACAATGACAAATAGTCACTTTTATTTCAGGCTTCAGCCTGACCTCATAGCATCGCAGCCATCCGGGATCAGCCACAACATTAAAACCACCTCTTTATTTTGTCCAGGTCTCCTCGTGTCACCAAAGCAGCTCTGGCCCATGGACTGAAAGAAGACGGGACCTCTGAAGGTGCGCTGTGGTACCTGCACCGAGACCTTCCCAGCAGAACTGTAAGTTTTCAAATTCATGGGTGAGACTGGTGCTCCTCAAACTATTCTTGATGAACATGTTTTTAAAGGCTGCTGCCATTAAAGAATACTGTTGATGTGAAGGAGCGCAAGGAAAAGTTACGTTCCAAAGTTACTTCGTAACCACCGAATACTGAGAACACCCCGTGAGACCTGCTGTGTTGGAGATGCTCATTCAATCATCTAGACATCACTATTAGGTTCTTGCCCAAGTTGCTCAGATCTTTTCCCTTCTTCCAGCACATTGCTGCCTAATGCCTCCCTCCTCGTGACAGGAGCCTTTCTGTCAGTGGTCTAAATGTTGAGATATAAAGGGGCTTTTTTCCTTCCTCTTTCAAAAAGAACAAGGGTTCTAATTTGGTCCAGCAACGCTGATTGATGTTCAGTCTTCTGTGAGCAATATTTAATTACGGTGTTCCGCGGCGTGTAATTAAGAGCCGTTCTGTGTTGTCACTAAGAGTTCTTCCAAAATTTGGAGTCCTCACAGGAGAGCATGCTGGCACCCTCAAAAACTGATTTCTTTGAAGCAGTCTTCCCCTCCTTCTAAACGGCGTCCGGAATCAGACGCTTGGCGTCTGAGCTTGGTTTTAGTTTTATGCTGGAGCTCACGGTGTGAATTAAACCCAGCTTTGAGGCTGTTCAAAGACCTCGTCAGGAGATCATGTCTGACCTAAAATGTATGGCACCCTATATAAGTGCCTTGGGGCAACTTTGTTGTAAAAGGCGCTATACAAGAATAAATTGAATTGAATTGAATTGAATATGTCTCTCACACACACACACACACACACACACACACACACAACATTAAAGCAGACAGAACATCCAGTGAAGCAAATGGAGCTGAATTGATCAGTATTGATGGGTGGAGGTCTATCAGACATTTTCAGTAAGACTGTGTGTGTGTGTGTGTGTGTGTGTGTGTGTGTGTGTGTGTTTAACGGGGACACTTTATACATTTCCATTGTACGTTATACAGCCTAATCATTTCCGCATGCATGAGCTGTGAGGAATGAGGGGTGAGTGTGTGTGTGTGTGTGTGTGTGTGTGTGTGTGTGTGTGTGTGTGTGTGTGTGTGTATAAACTGTATTAGGGGAACACAGGCAAGAGCAGCAGCTGTCAGCTCACACTCATCAAACACACTGCGACTCTATTGTCTGAGGAGACAGTGGGGAGGTGCCCGAGGGCCAGGACACACACACACACACACACACACACACACACACACAGTCCATCTACCGTTATTCCTCACAGGGATGTTATATCACACCACTGTGTGAATCCATACATTTGGCTCCTTCGCACACTTTCTCAACATCCCTTTCTGTTTCTCTCTCTCTCTCCATTCTATCTTATACTTTCTATTTCTTTTTCCCTCTTTTCATCACTTTTTCTGTTTCTCTATGCCTTCCTCTCATATCAGTGTCACTGCCACACACACTTGTTCTTTATCTTTCTTTCTTCTCCCCCCGTCCTCTCTCTCTTCCTCCTTTCACCTTCTCTCCCCCCATTCTTACTCACGTTTCTTCTTCGTTTCTTTCTCTCTCTGCCTTTTTGAGCCTCTTTATTTAGTGTCTCTCTCTCTCTCTCTCTCTCTCTCTCTCTCTCTCTCTCTCTCTCTCTCTGTTGTCACTCATGCAGGCTAAAGATAGCGCCCTGTTCCAGCAGTTTGTTGCTATAGCAGCAGGTAGCGACAGATGCCTGTTCAATTTTGTTTTAATTAATTTATTTTTAGATCACTGAAAATGATCATTTTGAACCTCCACCGATCCATACGCCTTCATGCTGTCTGATCAGCCCCCATCTCTGGGCCTCCCCCTCCCCCACCTGCCGCCCACACACATCACTTCCTGCAGCTCACCTGCTCCTAAACAACACCTTTACAGGAAATTCGACCTGAGCCAAAACAAACACAGGTGAAGGGGGGTATCAAGAGCTATTATGGCCAAAAGTGTCTAGACTCTTTAATTGGTGATACTATAAACAAGCCGCATAATAGGAAAGCAAGTGGGGCGTCCGGTTGAGGTGTTTAAAGCCCTCCAGGGCTGACGAGCCCTGTCCTCCCAGCACCTTCCAAGTCCACTGGGACGAGTCAGAGTAGACTTTGTGATCCAGAACAAATCCAGAACCAGACTAACGCTCATGTGGCTGAACCTCAAATCTTCATCATTTGGATGATGCATTTGTCCTCCACACAGCAGTGACACTGATACGGTGTGTGTGAGTTTTTAAAGACATCAATGACTTCATGCTCCGGAGGAGGACTAGATTATAACACCAAGACTGACCAGTGAAGAGCGGGCGGAGGGCACCGCTGTCCCTCGCCAGGCGTTCTGGTCTCCTCACCAACAGCAGGCTCTTGAGTGGCAGTGTGGGCTGAAGGACTGTTAAAGATTACGGTCTGATATTGCTTTAATCTCGTTAGTGCTCCAGATGACGACAGGTAAATCTCGGACGCTTTGCTATTATTTAATCACATCAGCTCAAACCCAAACGCACGTCTTTGCTGCAAATTTAAAGTACTTCCGCTTCAAACGGCAAATCCCAGCACAGCGGCGTCTCCCTCAGCGCCGAACTACACCCTCACACTGTCCTTCACAGGCGCAGTGGCCCACTCTGTTGATGCTGAGCATGGTGCTTCCTAGAAAACATCGCGCTCCGGTAAGCAGACGAGAGGCGAGAGCTGATGATCGCGGCAAACTAGTTCTGCTAGATTCTTTCTCCTCTGGTGAGGCACGCCACCAAACTTTAACCCCCCACCCCTCAACACACACACACACACACACTCTGACTGTTGTTTATGCACTAGCAGGACATGGGGCGATGCAATTACATCTTGTGTGTCTCTTTGCATCTGTTGTGTGTCTGTCTGTCTGTCTGTCTCTCTCTCTCATTTCTCCTGCTTTCTCTCTCTCTGTCTCCTGTCTCTCTCTCTCCCTCTCACTCTCCCTCCTCTCTCTCTCTGTCTCTCTCTCACTCTCCTCTCTCTCTCCTCTCCTCTCTCTCCCTCCTGTCTCTCTCTCTACTCTCTGTCTGTCTGTCTCTCTCTCTGTCTGTCTGTCTGCTCTCTCTCTCTCTCTCTCTCCGTTTCTCCTGCTTTCTCTCTCATCTGTCTGTCTCTGTCTCTCTCTCTCTCTCTCTCTCTCTCTCTCTCTCTCTCTCCTCTCTCCCTCTCTCTCTCTCTGTCTCTCTCTCCTCTCCTCTCTCTCTCTCTCCCCTCTCTCTCTCTCTGTCTCTCTCTCTCTGTCTGTGTCTCTCTCTCTCTCTGTCTCTCTGTCTCTCTCTCTGTCTCTCTCTCTGTCTCTCTCTCTGTCTCTCTCTCTCTCTCTCTCTCTGTCTCTCTCTCGTGAATCTGCATGTAATATGCCCAGTATGTGTATCTCTCCGTCTAATAGATGGATGGACAGATTCATACACCCGTTAGTGTTTGTGTGTGACCGTACACTCTATAATTATTGTTTGTAAATTCCTGTGTCATGATTTTCTGAGCTTAATCCAAAATTAAATGCTTGTCGTAATCGCAGTTAAAACAATGTTTGATTTTTTAAAGAGGGTTTTGTTGCTCCTAGAGGTTCGACCTGTTTTGCTGGGGTTTTACCACTAAACCAGGAAATGTTTGTCCTGTAAATAAATGAGCACAATATGTTCACACACAAACACCACCATGTGTGAGTGTGAGCGTGCGTGTGTGTGTGTGATACTTTGTTTTGTCTGCTGTGATGTTTTTGATGGTTTTCTGTGGGATTTTGTCGGATTTCTCCGGCCTGAGCCGACAGGTCTGAGCCTGTCGTGTGTTCGGGGAACCTGGAGAATGAAGCTGGTGTTTCAGGTTCACTAACTGCATTTCCTTCTCACCTTCCGCTCATCCTCTCCAGACCTCACCTGAAACCTCAGTCAGCAGTGTCAGATTTCCGTCGACGGTGGAACGAGTGCAGAAGTGTGGTCTGGCCTGAGCGCTGAAGAGAAGCGCCGCTGTGATTAGAGAAAAAGGAGTGATCTGAGCTATATTTGGATGAAGAGGCGATCTTCACGGGGGCTCATGAGGGTCTACAGCGGGACTCTCAGTCCTGAAATAGGAGCTGTTTAGATGTGGATGGTGGGAGAAATCCATCCTGAAGTTGCACTCCAGACTTTTTAGCACAAAATCATTTCCTTCTCGGTAGTAAAACAACTGGAAACACACTTCTGAGAGAAGCTACAGGGCAAATGTTTCAGCACCTGCACGTTCTCCTGTATAATAAATGAGTTCAGAGTCTGCTCTGAGCTTTACTGTGTCTGGGTTTACAGGAAAAGCCTCTCAGGGAATAAAGGCAGTCACTGAAGTCAAGCCTGGGAGCGTAACTGTACTATACTCCATGGCGGTTACATTAAAACATAAATATGCATAAAGTTGTTTTGACTCCATTCTCACTTTTCACGTAATTGTACCATCCTCAGTTTTTTGCAGTCCTCCTAGTGGCCATCCTGCTGCCAGACTGGAAGTTAACTCAAAGGATTGTTTCATCAATTTTGTCGAATTTTTTTTTTTTTAAACGTTTAAATGAAATGGCTTTGTGTGGCTACTGTGAAAAGAAATCAAGTTGTAAAATCTGGATAAATGACCCCTTTAAAGTTCTGCTGAGTTTTTCACGATTCTTCAAATTTGCCTCTAGCTTCTCCCATTTTGACCAATCACAGCTCGGTATGATTGAGCGTTTTCATGCCTTAGAAATAAACAGGCTGCTTATTGTTTTTTGTTGCTGTGCCTTTTAAGACTGATCTCCTTTCTGATTGGCCCGGAGCTGAAACACTGCTTAGAACATGAGCACGACGGCAGCCGAATAAGGGGATTTGTGTCAATAAGATGTGGCATCACAAAAACCGTGCTTTAAAAAACGGGCTCATATAATAACAATATAGTGGTAGGTGACTGAAGCGATATTTGCGAACTTTGAAACGTTTTAATTTCAGAAAAGTGACTATATGTGGCGGTACGGTGGTGCGATGGGTAGCGCCGTCGCCTCACAGCGAGGAGCTCATGTGTTTGATTCCCAAGCGGGACGGTTCAGGTCCTTTCTGTGTTCCGGGAGTTTCAATTTCCTCCCATCGTCCAAAGACCTGTACGTCATGTGGATTAGAGATGCTAAAGAGGTGGGAGAGTATCTGCCCTACTGTGGACTGGAGACCTGTCCAGAGTGTCCCCGTCTTTCGTCCTGTAAGAGCTGGGATAGACTCCCAGGACGAGCGGCTCAGAAAATGAGAACTGCAGTAATGATAATATCTTGCAACTCATCTGATGTGCACAGATGGCCCTTAGAGCTTCTTGGAGGACTATCATCCATGATCAGGGCCCTTTTTATGAGGCTGTGGTAGCTGGCTTTAAACATTAGGTCAAAAAAAACAAAAACATCCCTGGATTATTCCTTTAAAATGGTTTCTCATTATTTATAATGGTACATATCAGGTCTGTGCCAGGAGCTCTAGCATTGAGAAACCTGACCCTCCTCTGCAGCTTCTCACTTGGCTTAAATGCTCTCCAGCACGGCAATGAGTTAAGCTTTGCAAAGCCCTAATAAATCTCTTCTTTTTTGGAAACCACCGTTCGCAGACACTGCATGTGAATATCTTTCATTTCCCCATTACTTCTGTAGGTGTCACAAGGACCACCGTGGTTTTCCTGATTGTATTCGGTGTGGAATGGGGAGGAGTGAAGGGAGTGACCTTTATTTCCCATTAATTCTTATATAAATATGTGCTTGTAGAGACAGGACATGTTTTTACTGTTAGTCACTAAACTGCATGCATCAGTCTTCCAGCCTCAGAGGGGCTGCATCAGGGAAAACCCAAATTCCATTGTTTTTTTTTTTTGAAGAAACGGGTTGATGGGCTGAGAAATACTGATAACATTCTAAAAACATACCAGTCCAAACTCTCCGTGCATGCAAATAGAACTTCCAAAATAGACCACTTTGAATTTACTCTTTCCGTGAAGTCAAAACAAAACCAACACATTTAAATGTGCACGTTCAACCTGCAGGAGGAGTTTAGCTCCACCTCCTCTTAGAAAGTGGGAGTGGTTCTGCCACACACTCCTTATAATTATGGGCATATGTGCAAACGTATAAGTAAACCCAGTCGAAACACAGAGTTGAATTCTAACCAGCTTTCGAGTCAATATTCAGTTTGGCCACCGATATTCTTCAGCACAGCCTGAACTCTCTTATCTCTCTCAGGTACAGTTCTTCAGGCTTCTTGAAGGACGTCCCAAAGGTCTTCTTTGGATGTCAGTTGTCTTGTTTTTCTGGTCTCTGTGGAGAGGATCCCATCCTGCTTCTGAAACTGCTTAGGTACAGCGCCTGCACTGAACGAGAACCAAACCCTTTGAGCTTCAGGAAGCCGTATTTAATGGTAATGTGAAAATCTAAATTTTTGCTTCTTGGTGGTTTCTTAAAGTGGTTGTAATGTAGGATTTGGGACACTCAGCTGCAGACAAAGAGGCTGATGTCTGACTCTCTCATCTCTCAAGCATTAGCGCCATCTGAGGCCCTGAGCCAGGCAGTTAACTCCAAGTAGCTCCAGCGAGACTCTCCCTGTCATTAGTCAATGATCATCACTCTGGATAAGAGCGATGATGCTCCACCAACATCTGCTCACTGCTTCCCAGTCTGGGCTTTCACACAGCAGTGTACTGGGAATTTGGACAAGATTTTTAAGGCTACTAAACACTTTGTCCTTAGAGGGTCATTTGTCCTTTAAACATTGTTACTTTAAATTATGATGCTGAGCCGTGATGCTGTGGTACTTTGCAGGCTGAGGTTTTTACCCCTAACGCTCCCTCTGACCTCCAGTTGACCTCACTGCCTACAGCCTTCAGAGCATCCCTCTGCTCATAGAAGCCCCTTTGGACATGTCACACCAACACACGCGCACGCGCACGCGCACACACACACACACACACACACACACACACACACACACACACACACCCTCTGTCCGGTCCTTTTGCTCCTCGTTTGTATTTTGATAAACAGAGACAGCTACCGCCACTGGGTGGGTGAAGTGGTGGTGGTTCATTTAGATGCTCCAAATAACAAAGTGACAGGAAATCGATGGAGCACGCTAGACTATGATGGACAGCTCAAGTGCTGTCGGTCCCCAGCAAGTGCACACACAGTCAATAACTATAGGCTGTGTGTGTGTGTGAGCCACAGCTCAACCAAACACTCTGAGATGCACTGCTGTGGGACATCTAGTGAACGACAAACTCCCTAAAACTGGAGGAGGAAACATTTGGAGGAACCAAGACTCAGAACCTATCCTTGTCTGGTGAAGACCAGATAATCAAGAAAGCAAAAGAAGAAAATCTGAAAAAATGTCCAATATTAAGTTAAGAGAGTAAACAGGGTGGTTCAGCCTGTGCTGAGTAGGAATGTAGTTTGGAGTTCAGGAAGTAGAGGTGGTGGAGTTTAAATACTTTAGATCAGCAACGGAGAGTTTGGAAGAGAGGTGAAGAAGAGAGTGCAGGTGAGCTGGAATGGGCGGAGAAGAGTGGCAGGAGTGATCTGTTGCATTAGCTTCACTTGCACTTTTAAATGGTTAGTTGGGAAGCTGTTATATTGTTCAGGCTGAAACCAAACTATCGGTCATATCTGGAACAGGGTCATTCTGGACTCATCAGACCACATGACCTTCTCCCATCGCTCCAGAAACCAATCTTTATGCTCCTGAGCAAACAGAAGCCTTCTTTTGTGATGAGCCTCACTGATCAGTGGTGTTCTTAAGGCTACACAGCTGTTTAGTTCCAAACCCTTGAGATCTTTGGAAATGCTCTCACATTCACTATCGAACAGAGCCGTGAGTTCTGCTGTTGTTTTTTTATGATTTGATTTCATCAAACGTTTAGCTGATCGCTGAACACGGTCATTCAAGGTTTTTTTCCGACCACATACATCTTGTCCACGACCACAGGATGTGTCTTCTGACATGGTTGTTTAAGTAATGAGAAGCTACTCACTGCCTCAGTTCGGGTTAACTTGCAGCTGAAACATGCAGGAATTATCCAATGAGAGGCTCTTACCTGTTTGCTTTGTGAAATCCAGGTGGTGACCTTTTTGGTTTTTTTTTTTTTTTTTTTTTGGTTTTTTTTTGGACAGGCAGTGTATCTTCCAATTTAGATATGGTTCCAGTATCGACGTTCATCCCTGTAAGAGTGTGAACAGTGAACACGTTTCGTGTGTAAGATCTGAAATGGGCTCTGTCTTGATTACACTGTGAGTAAGGAGGGGCAAAAACAGGATTACACTCGCCCTGCACCGCAGGATAATCAGGGAAGAGAATCTGGAAGATAATTGGGACACTTTTTCCATTGGTAGGGCGGGGCAATGGCCCTCAAGGTCGTGTGGGCCAAGAATTATGATGTGCATGACTTGAGATTTAGCTGCACTTTGTCACTGGATGCTTCTGAAAGAGCAAAATGAACAAATAGTCAGGTTGACGTAAGAGATGTGGACGGTCAGGCTCTCAGGAAGCACTGCTGTGAGTGTGTGTGTGTGTGTGTGTGTGTGTGTGGGGTATTTGAGCTGCCGTTTCAGGAGTGTGATTGCATTGTTGTAGGAACTTGTCATCGCGGAGCCGCCGGACGCGGGTAAGAGAGCGTAATTGCCGTCATTAGTGTTCGCGTGTTCTGTGTGTGGTCACACTTTGAAGCGTGTGAATCAGAGACTGAACTAATTACAAGGTTGAAAATGAATTCTTTTTTTAAGCTCCTCCATATTTGAGGCTCGGCGTCCGCGAGTGCTGACGTGCTCTCCACTTATTTTGGAAGATTTAAGAAAGATTTACATGTTAACAGTCGTTCAGAGAGTCTCGGGAACCACATAGTGTACATTTACGCTCTCATCCAGAGCGACTTACATCGCTTCTTCACCTCCACATCTGATCTTCATTCTAGTAACCTACTGAAGCTCGGCAACAATTCTAAAAAGGACAAAAACAAAAGTTGCAAACTCATAAATCCTGTAACTGACTGAGGGGGGAAAAGAAATCATTATCCCAGATGTTCGATTAGTGCCAGAAGGTGATTTGATTGATTTAAATTTTTTTTTTTTTTTAGGAAAGAGAAGAAAGTGTAGAAAGGTAGCGCTAGATTGAGGGAAGTTCAGTCACTTCAGTATTCCTTGAACGGGTGGGTCTTCCAACGAACCTTGAGGACAGCGAGGGACTCAGAAGTTCTGACCACAAGAGGAAGTCCATTCCACCACTGAGGAGCCTGGACTGAGAAGAAGCTCGAGGTCTTCCTCTTCTCTTGAGGACGGAGGTTCAAGGCGAGCAGTGCAGGGAAGAACAGACACGTTGATTTGTGCCCTCAAAATGAGGATGGAGGCTCAGTCCATCCAGGCTGCCAGTGCACGTCCCGTATGAGAGCTGTTGGGACGGTTGAAGAAAAGTCTTCATTCTGGATCAGCAGAACTCTAGTTGCCTTCATTGGCAGACAGTTTCAGTGTCCAGTTTGGAGATGACCAGAGACTGGACAAGCAGCAACCTGGGAGATTCTTCTGAAAAGAATCTTTTTGAAGCAGTTGTGCTGCGTTGAAGCCCATTAACCCTCTTATCTCCATGAAACGTTAATCTCCAGACATGTCTGATTACATTTGGGATTTTGGGTTCAGGAGAGTTGGAATGTTGCTGATAATTATTATTTTTTATGCTGAAATATCACTTTAAGGCACACAAACTCCCACCCAGAAGTTCCTCAGACGCAGAGGGGAATGACAGAGGGAGTTAGGGAGCGAGTGTGAGAAAGGAAGAAAAGAGAGAAGGAAGGAGAAAGGGCCCTTTCTTCCTCTCTCTGCAGCTGCTGTTGTAATCAGGCCCAGGGCTGGGAGTGATGGGCTGTAACGTCACAGCCAAATCCAGCAGGAAGGGCTTTGTGAAATCGCTTCCCCCCCACTCAGCCTTGGTGGAGACCCCAAAACAAAGATAACAAGGCCGAGCCTCCAGTGACCGACGAGAAACGTGCCGCTGCTGCCAGCTTCCACCAGCGCTGTCAATAAACAATACAGTCCGCTGTTAAAATCTCAGCCTTCCCGCTCTCTGAAAGGAATAGTTTTCAGCAGAGACATGTTCGGTGTCTGAAGTTTCTTCTGTACAGGAGTTGAGGGTCCATTAGCTTAGTAATGGAAGATAATAGGTCCAAACTGCAATTGATAGACTTCAGGACTATGTTGGTATTGCTTGAATCCTCAGTTCCTTCAGAGAACTGCTCTAGAGGAGAGGAATGAGTCAGTAGGACTGGGAGGAAGGACAGTGGAGTGGTTAGGGTGCAGGATGTAGAGGTGGTGATGTTGGAGGAGTTTAAATCTTTTTCAGTTCAGAGTAACGGCGAGTGTGGAAGAGAGGGGAAGACGAGAGTGCAGGCAGTTTGGAATGGGTGGAGAAGAGTGGCTGGAGTGATCTGTGACGGAAGGGCACCAGCGAGAGTGAAGGGAAGGTTTACAGGACGGTAGTGAGGCCAGCTATGCTGTACATGTTGGAGATAGTGGTGCTGATGAAAAGAACGGAGTTCTAAGAGTGATGTGGATGGACAGGATTAGAAATTGGTTTATAAGGGGGACAGACCAGGTTGGACGATTTGGAGACAAAGTTAGAGAAGCGGGATTGCGCTGGTTTAGACGTGTCCAGAGGAGAGACGAGGATTATATCGGGAGGAGGATGTTGAAGTTGGAGCTGTCAGGAAAGAGGAGAGGAAGGACAAAGAGGAGGTTTATGGATGTGGTGAGAGGACATGCAGGGGCCGGTGTGGAAGAGGAAGATGCAGAGGACCGGAAGAACTGGATGATCCGCTGTGGTGACCCCTAATGGCAGCAGCTGAAGAAGACCGTTATGTGGATAAAATATTAAAACTTTTTTTTTATGTCACAGCATCGCCTAAAGAGAACCGTTCGAAAAGGAATAGATGAGTAAACAAAAAGAAAATAATAAATTGTTTATTCCATGTGATATAGAGAGGACCCACTGGACAGCGGTGGCTTAGTGGGGACTAAATCCCAGGAGTGGAATGTTGTGACTTTGCATCCCGGTGCAGTAGGTTGCCCTGAAGTACCTTTCAGCACGGTACCATCCCCATCACTGCTCCTCGGGTGCTGGATATGGCTTCCAACTGCTGCGCTTGCATGTGTAATTCCATTTCTGGAACCAGGCCTGCTCATAATGAACAACAAATGATCTCCTGCCAACACATCCGTGTGTGTGTGTGTGTGTGTGTGTGTGTGTGTGTGTGTGCGCTAGCGTGCATTTAGAGCAGCAATAGTGAATTAGTTTGAAGTCTCTTTGGGAAAGTGGAGCAAAGTATATCTGTCATCAGATGCTTTAACATGCTTGTGAAACTGTTCTCTGCAGAGGCATGTGCTGAGCATTTTAAAGAGAGGATGGATGGATGTGGATGAAGGGTGAAAGGGAAGACAAAAAGAAAAGAGAGAGGAAGGAACAGTTGATGCTGAGTGAGCTTTTTATAGTCCTGGAGCTGTGCTGAGGCCTGATCTGATCTGACTGTAATATTAAAGCACGTCACTGTGATTCACTCTCTCTTTCGCTCTCTCTCTCTTTTGCTCTCTCTCTCTCTCGCTCGCTCGCTCCTTCGCTCTCTCTCTCTCTCCTCCTGTGTCCCTGCTCTCTGATTTCTTCTACGGCCTGACTGACTGTCCTCTCTCATGTCCTGTGTGACTTGACACTTTATCATCGTTTTCAGAAGAAAGGGGAAGTTGTTTTTTTATTTTTTTTCCTTTCAGTACAAATCATTACAGCATCTCTCCTCTGAGTCACATCCTCGTTACTCTCGTTGGGTTTTAATCAGACTCTGGTTCTGGCTGATTCTTTGAAGACTTGGGGGAGGTGTTTTTTTCTGAAGGCTATAAAACTGGAGGTGCACTGCGCTGCCCTTTTTCCGGGCAGGGATTTACCCTGTAAATTTTGAAGGCTGCTTCTGGGTACTCTTGCTTCCCGTTGCTAAGCAACAGTAGCATCCAACTGTCAAGCAGAAACGAGTGTGTTTTAAAACGTCCTAACAGAAAACTATCCCTTTCTCTCTTTAGATCAACCATCAACTAGTAAGGAGGACACTTTGTGTGGCAGAGTCAACGTCTGTCAGACACACTCTCTCTCTCTTTCTCTCTCTCACACACACACACACACACACACACACACACACACACACACACACATGCTCTGGCTAATTAATCTTTGTTTTTTATTTAATTTTTTTTTTTTCTTTTTTGTTTTTTTTTTTTGAACAACTAGCTGAGGAAAAATGATTCTTTGCATATGGTTAGGGACTAACTAGTGGTTAGAGACTAAAGTCCCAGGATCAGAAAGCTGTAGGTTCGAATCCCAGAGCAGCAGGTTGACCTGAGGTACCCTTGAGCAAGGTACAGTCCCCATCACGGCTCCCCAGCACTGGATATGGCTGCCCACTGCTGCATTGTGTGTGTTTGTGTGTGTATTTGTGCGAGCGTGTGTGTGTGTGTGTGTGTGTGTGTGGATTAAACACAGAGAAGCATTTCGTTGTTTCACTGGATGCTGTGCTGTGTTTCACAGGGGCGTAGTCACTTTCAGTTTCACTTCACTGATGTTACGTTATTGCTTAATGTGACTCAACCCTCAGTTCGAAAGAAGTGAAACACCATTACGCTTTATAAAATTCCTAATTCTTTGCAATTTGCTTGAAATAAATGTCTGTTTTCTTAGTGCTGGATCTGTGAAAACAGATTTGGTTTTTTTTTTTGTTTTTTCTAAATTTGAAAAAACAAATTTTTGTGTCTTTTACTTTTCATTTCTAAGAAAATGCAGCTCAGGGTTATTCCAGTATTTCCTTCCCCATTACGTCAGTCACTGATCTCGCCTTCCAAAAAACACTTTTTTTAGTCGCTATTTGCAGTTCTCGGAACAACAGACAGTCAGGAAGTTAGTATAAAAACTACTTCGAAGTAACGTTTACCATAACTTCCCTCTCAGTGAAGGCCATTGTTTGATTTCTGATCGATCCTGGTTCATTTCTTCTGATTTTGATTGATTGTTGGTCTGACCCCAGCTCTTTAAAGTCCATCATACAGGCTTTTACTCCTCCTCCTTCGCTACGTTCCTTATAAAAGTGAAGTGAAAGTGACTATTTGTCATTATGAGCCCATACACACACCATGCGGCGGTGGGCAGCCATATCCAGCACCCGGGCAGCATCGATGGGGACGGTACTTTTGTCACGAGTACCTCAGGAATACGAGGTCACCAGTCCTGGGACCTAGTCCCTAAACATTAGGCCAACTTCACACAAGACAATCTTTTCAGACTGTCGTCACTCTTGGTTCCCCCGATGAAGTAGGGGCGTCCCTCCCTTCCTTCTGGAAGCTCTTTAAGAACCATCTCGTCCAAGAGCACCTCCTCTCTTAACACCCCTAACAGTCTAACGCTCCTGACTCTCTCTGTTCTCGACTCATCAGTTCTCTTTCTCAACAACTTCTCTGTTCTTTTCAATTGCAGTTTCTGAAACTGCTTGCTGCTTAAATGTTGCTCCTCACACGTAACTCCTTTTGGATAAAAGCACCTGCTGAATGAATAAATGTAAATGACTATATTCCTTATACTCTTACATATTGTGATATCACATTGCGGCCAAAATGTGAGCTAGAAGTTTGTCCCCCTGGTGCTACTACACAGTTTTAACCCTTGCCGGTAATGTTGCAGCAGTAATGCTCATGACACATTCATGACCGCTAATCTGGCTTTGGTCAGCCTTGCAGGTGCTCTGGCCCAACGCCCTCCTGACCAGCTTGCTAACATGTGGGCTCTGTCCGACTCCTGAGTCACATGACCAGGGTGCTCTGTCTCGTGGTGTTAAATCTATCTGCGTCTCACCGCACTGACTGGACGAGGGCAGCTTTTCGGAGCTGCGTTCTTAAAGCCTGTTGCTCTTGGCAACCGTCAGGCCGAGGACAAGGGCCCCAGGCCGGGCCGGTGCACCTGTCGGTCAGCGGCACTTAAGAGACCACTTTTAAAGATTTCTAGCACCTGTGCTTCTCGCTTCGCAGCCGCTAAATGTGGGCGTCACTGAGCCGTCATGTGCTCGGAGAAGAAGCTAAACTGCTGACATTTACACAGCGCACCTACACACACTTTCAGCCTCCATCTCCCGCTCAGGCTGTGGGCCTCAGCCTGCCATGGTTGGCTTTAGTGGGGAGAGGGAGAAAGGTAGATCTGCCCTCTAGCCACGACCATGTGGCTGTAATGCTGTTAGTGATAATGGTATCTGTGCCAGACGAGAGGAATCGAGATTAGCCTGAATACGTGAGAGAAATCCTCACTCTCAATCCCTTATGTTCCCTTGCCCTCCTAGCTGGATTTCTCTGCTCCAATTTTTGCTCTTTCATAGCTTTTTTTTTTCTTTCTCTCATACTGCTTCTAAGCTCAGGCTCATTTTTTTTCCCCCCTCAATCTTAATTTCTCCTTTAGCAGAAGAACAGCTTTGTGTAAGAAAAGGATCATTTAAGTGAGGGAAACTTCAATGAATGCTATTACTTTTGCTTTTAATCTGTGATGCAGATTGTTTCGTCAGCCGTAGACGATGATAAGTGGGTCAGCTGAGTGCTATGCAAATTGTCGACGGTGGAACCAAGCCTCATTTTTCTGAAGCTGTAGGAGAAGGATGAATATTGAAGAGCAATCCTTCAAATTTATGGATGAGAACCCAAACGGGGAATTTGTGCGGTCATAAAATGTCATTTGAATGCTTTTAACCCAAAATACAGCGTGCATGAGCTTATCACTGGATATTTGTCGAGGTTTGTTTGTGTGGACGATTGAACAAATGTCTGTTTTTTTGCAGGTCTGTGCCGAGAACGACCTCTGTCCTCTACCGCTTCACTGTGATAGTTTGAGGCCTGTGGGAGAAGCAGTGGTCCTGCCCTGACAAACAAGACATGCACACTGGAGGCAGAGGAAGACTCCAAATTCTGCAGCCTCGCCCTGCCTCCACCTGGTCTTCTACTCCCACCAGCTCGGGATGCCCTCTCCCACGCAGCCCCTGCCCACCTCGTGCTGTCCAGCCCTGATAATACTGCCCCGGGCACCGTGAACATGTACGGAGAATCTGGCCTGATCCCTCAGCCCCTCCCTCCGCTCCACCTGCGCCTGCCGCTTCACAATGGCCACAGCTCCCCGGTCGAAGCCTCTCTGTCCCGGGTTTCCGTTCCTAAAATGGGGGTCCGGGCGCGCATCGCCGACTGGCCCCCAAGGAGGGAACAGTCCCGGGAATCATTGCTGGAAAACGGTAACTCTGAGAGTGGCAGCAATGGGGAGGCTGGGCTAATGCGAGGGGGGGTAACCCACATGCGGCAAAGCAAGGACGATGATTTTCTAGACGTGGGACGGAGGTTAAGGGTTAACATACCGGGTTCTCCCTCGCGGCTCAGAGTGCCAGGCTTCGCTCCATTGCGGCAGCGCTCCAACAGCGAGATCACCCTCAGCGAGCAGGATGAAGGTGAGGTTGAAGGTCGCCTGCTGTTCCACAAGTATGGAAGCACGTCGTCCATAGACGTGCAAGCTGTGCCCGAGGAGAGCTTCTTCGACATGCTAAACCAATTCCAGCGGGAGAGGCCGCCAGACCAGCGAAGCGCCGCCCCAGCCAGGTTTGGAGAGCTTCTCAGAGGCCATACCTCGTCTGAGGTGGCCCGGGCCTCACCTGAGCTGCCCTTTTCCACTGTTCGGACTGAAGAACGTCCCGAAAGCCGGGTCCGCAAGAAGAGCGGGGGCACGGAGTCATCCTTGGGCACGTCATCTCTTTTCCGAAAGCTCCGTGGATCCAACCGGGGAGACGCAGAGGCTACTCGGGGAGAATTTGAGGACACAGGGCGACCTCTGGATTTATCTTCTCTCAAACCTTGGCTTTGTGTACGGAGCTTTGCGCACTACGATGCTCAGAGCTTCTTATTCGACTTGCATGAAGCAGCCTCACAGCGCAGCTCCGCCGCCCAAAGGCGCAACACCGCCACGGGAGCATCTGCCGCTTCCTCATCCTCTACCATTTCGCTGGCAGTGTCCCGGGCTTTGGCTCTGGGGGGAACAGAACCTAGCTTTTCAAGCACGGACGATTTGAGCAGCAGGGATCTTACAGAGGGGTACGGGATGCCAGGTCCCGAGGCTTCAGATCTGGCTAGTCTGAGCTCCGGCCCCCAGCACCAGCTCCTACTCAGTTGCCCCAACTTCTTAAATGAGACGGGTAGTTATGGAGAGCGCAATGTGAGTTTCCTTAGCTCTTGGGCAGAGAGGGGGGACATGGGTGGCGCTGAACCCAGGCTAAGGCCTCGCTGCTCCAACGCCAGCATATCTGTACTGGAGGTGGGACCTGAAGAGCAGGCCAGGCGGCTGGAGAGACTGCAGCAGCACTGCATAGAGCATGTGGACCTGGGTGCCAGATACTACCGTGAACACTTCCATGAGAAAGGTAGCATTCATTTCTATTTCTATTTTCAGACCCTCAAAACACGGCGAGAAGGTCCTGGGTTTAGCTCCGAGCCAAGGTTTCTTTCTGTGTGGAGCATGTGGAGTTCTCCCGTGTGTCTGGGTGGGTTTACTTCCGTATCAGGGTTTTCTTCTTCAATCCACAGACAGGTGGGACGAGGTGTGACTGTGTATCTGTCCTATGATGGACAGGTGATTTCCTGTTCCTTTCATCTTCTGGGATAACTACGATAAACTGCTCTGACTAAGAAAGGATAACTCTCTATACCTTTATTTACTGGCAGTATCTTCTCTTTTAATATGACATTTATGCTTTTAATAATGACTTTAATTTGGTGTTTTGGATAAGCCTTATTCATAAATGTATATTTTAGTGCACAATTATGGTTTGGCTGAATTTAACATATATTCAGTTTAACTTTGCAAACTTTTGCAGTAACTATTTTTAAGCACCTTTGATTAAAGTAATGCAGGACCAAGGGCTTTACACAAATCACATGCATCCTGAAAACAAGATGATTTAGAATAGCTGGAAAATTCCCCTCACGTGGGTTGGGCCTTTTCCACCTTTCGGCCTAAAGCGGCACCTGCAAGAAGAGCAGCGGCATGAGGTCACGCTGGGACAGATTTTTCCTCTTCTGAAGCTTCACAGATCCATCCAGGGAGACCCAACAGCATCTTGTGGAGACCTTGAGACATGGAGCAACCCCTGAACAAACTTTGGCTTGTGTACAGAGCTTTGCAAACTCTGATGTCCGAGCTTATTTGACTTACATGAATTGACCTCCCAGCACAGCTCAGTGGCCTAAAGGCAAAACACCAACACGGGTGTCCGTCGCTTCGTCGTCCTCTACCTTTTTGCTAGAAGTGTCACAGGCCTGGAGGTGACTGCAGCCTTAGATTCCAAGCCTGGACAATTTAACTCAAAACAGGACTCCTCGAATAGAATAAAATCCATGGAATAATTCAACACCATTAATAGAATACTTCAAATGTAAAAGATGTATATTCAGGATCTAAATCCCAAAAAAGGCCTGGAGTATCATGTTAAGAATGCTAGAAGAAATTGTAAAAAGAAGGTCTTTTGCTCTAAAGGTTCTCTCTGTGCTGTGCTGATGGTTTTGGAAATGTTTTTCTCCTATTTTAAGGTCAAACCGCCTCCTAGTTATGGCTCTAAATGAACCTGGAATGGGTCAAAAGCTGAATTTCGATGCAACGCCTGAACTTTAATTATGGCGCTCTGCATTAGTTCAGTTTGCTTCCAGGGCACTTAGTCTTAAAGGTTGCCTCTGTCATCAGCAATATCAGCCGTCAAACCTACAGCCACACTCTAAATAACAGCCGTTGGAGCCATTTTTCCAAATGTGGCGTGCATCTGCCTCCCAAATGTTAATCCATCTGAAGGCCTTGCTTCTCTAAATGCCAGTGGTGTAAACTTCCCCTTTCCAGACCACATGCTCTAAAAATAACTTAATTGTCACCTTTTAGCTGCATTAACCAGAGCTGTGCTGATGCTGTTCTCTGAAAGTCTCGCTCCTTGCTGGTCGTCCGTGTTTATTGGGCGAGGATTGGACTGAAACACTCCAGAAATCTGTCTCTGCTGCGCACCTTTAGCCCTCTTTGGCTTGGCTGAGTGCCATAGAAAACTTTCTGCTTTTTAAAAAATTTTTTTTTTTTTTGTTAAATCTGTATGCACCAGATCTGAAGTTTGCAGGTTTGTGCTCTAGCCAGGAGCCTAATGCAGATGATGGACTCTTTTATGATCTCCAGACACTGTGTGGACAATCAGGTCAGTGTGTAGTCCTGAGTCGCCCTTTCACTCACGTAGCAGGAGATTTTTCATGAGCTCTTATCTGCTTGAGATACTCCGTGTGGTTTAGAAGCCAGGACTCGTGCCACTTCCTGACTTGTTCACTAACAAGCAAGTCTCTCGCCATTACTTGTTTCACCATTCCTCAGATGTTCCAGCCTTGAGCTACTAAGAAAGTCAGCTCCAGCCCCAGCTCACACAGGGCGAAGGACGGGGGACGCACCCTGGACAGGTCGCCAGCCCATCGCAGGGAGGAGCGTGACTGGGACGGCACCTTGCTCAAGGGTACCTCAGGGCAACCCACTGGGAAGGGGTTCGAACCCCCGATCCTCCAATCATGCGGCCAACGCCCGAACCACTAGGCCACCGCTGCCTCTTAAATATTAAATAATCAGCATTTTATGTTGACTACAGTTCAAAGTTCAAAAATGCCTTCTGTCTGTCAAACTCTTTATTTTTGGAATATTAAGTCGATATGTTTGAGCTCCAGGTTACAATAGGCCTAAAGATGATACAAGGTTCTAGATAGAGTGTTCAGCATCAGTAAATGAATCACCTGATCATCTGGAACCATCTGTACCTGGTTCTTCACCGCTTCATGTCTTAAGTTAGACGCGTTGTTCTGCTTGAAGGTTCAGACGTAGATCACTGTGTGGATTAACCAACACAGAACTATCAAACTGCTCAGGTACAGAGACTGGACTGAACATGAGAGACAACAACACTGTCCTTCAGGAAGATCTGGAGAACTGCTCAGGTACAGAGACTGGACTGAAAATGAGAGACAACAACACTGTCCTCAACCAGTCATTCAGAATTAAAGAAAGGCTCGCTCTTTGGAAGCATAGAAAATGTGCCTCTCTCGGCTGTTAAGGATTCGTACCAACTGGAGAAGTTGACCTGATTGTATTTGTTTAATGATCCCGGGAGCCGCACCTGTTTGAGATAATGAAGTGTTTCACCCTGATAGTCGGCGGAGATGTGTGGTGTGTGTTTGTGCTCATTTGCCTGCCACACACTGGTACTAACTTATCACTGCTTGGCTCCATGCACAGTGTCATTCAGTTCCATGTGGTCTAAAGAATACAGTCTCCTTCACTTCCTCTCGTTTAATGAAGCATCTCCTGTCTGAACACTGCATGGACTCATATCAAACTCATATCCTGAACTTGAAACTCAGGATGAAAGACAAAGGAAGTGATTTCCCAATGACATTCAGGACACGAGGAAATCGGAATCAGAAAGCACTTCATTCCCCAGGAACATTAATGGGCTCATATGATACTCCTTGGGCTTTTTGTCCACCGTGTTTGTGCACAAACAACATTTAAATGCATGAAAAGCAGGAAACTGATGTTGGATATTGTTCCCGTCTGCATCCTTTTTATTGGGTAATTATTTAATGATGTATTGTCTAATCCTTACGGAATCAAATGATATGAAAAGTTTTCCTTTCATTACACTTTTTAATCCAGGCTTTTTCTCGGTATTCGTTACCGAGTTACCATGGTAACAGCCACGTTGTTGCCATAACAACTAATTCACCACTATTAAAAATTTGTGTTTCCTCATGCAAACCTATCAGGACACCAATGTGAGCATGAAGAGTTTTAAAACGTGGATTAATGCCACAGTTTTCATGTCATGGCTGCAGGCAGTTTTGTACAGATACCTGTTAAGGCGCTTAAACATTTTTTTTAAAACAGCTTTAATAAGCAAAGAGCACATTCTACATGCTGAAATGCCTATTTTAGTCCCATCAACCCTTTTTTCGAATTTGTTGATGTCTCTTCTGAACCAAAAAATGTTTATTCAGTTCATTTCTTCTGGGGTCTGACTGCATTCACAAAACATAGTGTGTGTTCACCTGGTGGATGAAACAGCACCAGGACGCACTACTGGAGGAAGGTTATCCAGCCTGTTACCCTGTTACCAGTCTGCTGCCCTGAAGTACACTTGAGCAAGGAACTGTCCCCATCACTGCTTCCCGGGGGCTTTCAATATACAACGCAGAGGCTGTATTTTGTTGTTTCACTGTGTGTTGTGCTGTGTTTCACAATGACATGTTGTCACTTTCACTATACCTGAATTAACTTCCGTGTGTGTGTGTGTGTGTGTGTGTGTGTGTGTGTGAACCCACTCAAGGTCAGGGGATGTGAGTGCTTGTGTGTTGAGTGCTTTGTCAACACTGCTGTATTGGGCTGGAATGCTGTCTGTGTCTGAATCAGGCCGGACATGAACTGATGGCAATGAACGAAACGTGACCTTCTCAAGTTTAAAACTGTTCTTTACTAATATCTCTCTCTCTCTCTCTCTCTCTCTCTCTCTCTCTCTCTCTCCCTCCCTCCCTCCCTGTTGAAGGAATGTTTTAAGTTTGCATTAACAATGAGGTAAAATTATTTTGCACAGTCTGTTCATTTCCTTTCTTCTTTCTGCAGAGCACTGGAACTACTTCGGGTCGGATGAAAAGCTGGGGCCGGTGGCTCTGAGTATCCGCCGAGAGAAACTGGACGACACCAAAGACCTGAAGGACCAATACCAGTACCGCATCATCTTCCGCACCAGTGAGGTGTGTATCAGAGCAGTCTTGATTTCGGCCAGAGCTTGTTAAAAGCATAGCCCCGCCCCCTCACTATTTTAATCATTAAAAGTGGCTTCCTTGAAGGACAGTCATTTGGCAGAAAGTGAGGGATGCATCAGCCGTTTACTTTTATTAAGTATCTGTTCTTCTATTGGAGGAAAGGGTTGCCCACTCTTTATCCCTCAGTCTATCAGCAAACCTCTATGGTTCTTAATTGGTTCTTTTCTGATTAAATAGTTTTCCACTATGATGGTAAACTTGTTTTAATGGATTCTTTAAGGAATCTTTCAGGATTGATTCTGCATAGTAGCAAGAAGGGTTCTGCTAAAGAACCATTTATGAGTACTCTACAGAACCCTTCATATCAATATGTAATGTCTGTTTTATTCTGTATTCTATGTCACATTGCACAGCCGCTCAGACACTCTGTTAAAAAGTGTTTTCATTGTGATGTTCAGTCTTCTGTTTCTCCAACATTGGCAACCAATGACTTTGTCGGCTAATCATGGCCGTCCTGGTGTGCGTCCATGAACACGGGTTTTGTTTGCGAAAGGAAAGGTTTACGGGACGGTAATGGGACCAGCTATGCTATATTGGTTTTAGATGGTTGTGAAAAGCCCGGAGGCGGAGCTGGAGGTGTCAGAGTTGCAGATGCTGAGATTTGCACTGGGTGTGACGAGGATGGACAGGATTAGAAATGAGTGCATTAGAGGGACGGCTCAGATAGGACGTTCTGGAGACCAAGTCAGAGGGACAAGACCGTGTCAGTTTGGACATGTCCCGAGGAGAGACGAGGAGTATATCAGGGGAAGGATGTTGAGGCTAAAGCTGCCAGGAAAGAGGAGAAGAGGAAGGACAAAGAGGAGGGTTATGGATGTGGTGACATGCAGAGAAGAAGATGCAGAGGACAGGAAGAAACGGGAGCAGCCGGAAGAAGAAGGAGATGATGATTTTATTTACCGCTGGATTAAAGAAGTTTAAAGTTTGATAATAATGACATAAACTTTAGTTCCAACTAAAGTTTGGAGCGTATTTGGAGCTGAACTTCACTCTCGTTCAGAACATTGAGACGCCTCCACACTGAAAATGAGAATAAAGTGGTGGGTACGCTGAACATTTCTCACGCCTGCTCCCGAACACTAACCGAGCTGTGATCATTACTCACCGGAAAGAGTCTTCTGCTGTGTTGCTCATGCTGAGAAAAATGAGAAATACGTGTTACTCCCAGCTATGTTTTTTTTTTTGTTTGTTTGTTTTTTTTCCCCATGCCTTGAATTTGACAGTGCATTGTCATTCTTGCCAACACACACACACACACACACACACACACACACACATTTTCCTCTCTCAGCCAAATCCTTCCTCTCTGAGAGTGAACCAGGATCTTATAATTGTCTCTGCTCACTGTGACTTGATTTGGCCAAATAAAAAAAAAAAAAAACACCTCAAATGCTGCTTGAGTAACAGCGACAGATTCATTCACCCTGAAGTGTGTGTGTGTGTGTGTGTGTGTGTGTGTGTGTGTGTGTATGGATCACCAAGTAATGGTTTATGTGGCCGTGTGTGTGGGAAACTGATGTCCTCATAATGAAAAATCATTGCAGGATTTTGCTGACACATTAGAACATGCTCGTCCTCGTTGCACCACAACACTCTTTAGAACAGGGGAGTAAATGGCTTTGATGTTGAAGGTCAGGGTTAAATTCAGCTTTATTCTCAAGAGCACTCAATAGTAATAGTTACAGTGCTGCACGAGTCTGTGGACGTCCTCACAAGTATAGTAATACCGAGCAGCGTGTGGTGGTTTGCATGTGTGAGAAAGTGCTGAGCTGTACTGGGTTTAGCCAGATTACATGGCTGCCTGGATACATCACATTCACCCTGTTCGAACAATGCGGTAGCTTCAGTTCACACACACACACACACACACACACACACACACACACACACACGCACGCACTGAGCCATCATCTCCAGTCTGTCTAAACAAGGGAGACATGCGCGCGCACACACACACACACACACACACATCATTCTTTCCTCAGAAGCTTTCCTCTGCTCACACACTCATTCAAAGCAGACACACACACACACACACACACACACACACTGAGCATTTGCCATCACCTCCATCTCCAGGCTGCCTCATGCAAAAACGAAGAATGTGTGTTAAGTATATATGAGGAAAGTAAGTCTATACACCTTTTTGATTTATTTTTTTTATTGACTTTTTTTAATTCACATTTTTATTTTGTGCTTGACCTCATCAGAACCGTATCTACACTGTGTGCACGATTATTAGGCGAGTATTTTGACCAGATCACCATTTTCTGCAGATATTCAACTCCGAGCTGTATAAACTTGAATGCTGATTGGATTTAAGCAGATCAGGTGTTGTTTGTGTAATGAGGGGGGCGTGGCCTAAGGAGATCAACAGCCTCTATCAAGGTGCAGAGTTATTAGGAGCTTCTTCTCCTCTTCAGGCAAAATGGGCCAGAAAACGGAGAGAACTGATTCTGAAAAGTCTTTCAGAGGGACGCAGCGCTCTTGAAGATATCGGGTCATGATCGCAGAACCACCACACAGTTTATTGTAAACAGTCAACAGGGTCGTAAGGAACGTGTTGAGAAAGAAAGATGTAAATGAACTGCCAAAGATTTGAGAAGAATCAAATGTGAAGCTACCAGGAACCCATGATCCTCCAGTGCGGTCATATTCCAGAACTGAACCTACCTGGAGAGTCCAGAAGTGCAAGGTGCTCAGAGGCGTGGGGAAGGTCAGGAAAACTGAAACCCCACCACTGAACAAGACACATCAGCTGAAACATCAAGACTGGACCAAGAAACATCTCAAGACAGATTTTTAAAGGTTTGATGGAGATGAGACGAGAGTGACTCTCGATGAACCAGATGGACGGTCTCGTGTCTGGATCAGTACCGGGTACAGAGCTCCACTTCCACTCAGACACCAGCTAGGTGGAGGTGGGGCACTGGTGTGGGGTGGTTTTATTAAAGCGCTGGTTGGACATTTTCCGGTCGAAGAAGGACTCAAAATCTACTCCCAAACCTACTGCCAGTTTTTAGAAGATACTTTCTTCAAGCAGTGGCTCAGGAAAAAGTCTGATCTTTCAAGATGATCATGATTTTTCTGCAGGACTGTGATCCATCACATGTATGGAAGTCCTCCACTGCATGGGCAGTAAAGACCTTAAAGATGAAAGAATAATGACGTGACCTTCCTCACCTGTTTGTTTATTATTCTCACTTGAACAGGTAATAAACAAGTGAGATGGAATATTTTTCATTTTGATGTAGTTGTGTAATAATTTTGCACTAATAGTGTCCTAATAAATGTGCACACACGTATCCCCTGAGAATGTTCACACTCATTTCCTTTAAAACATTCAGGTTTCAGGGTGTTAACCTTGTGGATTAACTGAGAGCACTGGATTTGTTCCATTAAAATGTCTTTAAATCCTCAAGATAACAAAGGTTTCCCTGATGGACTTGCATCTCTTCGGATTCCAAGTCCAAGTCATCATCTTCCACCACAATGTGTCCTCCAACCAATGGACTACATATACAGCGGTGCCTTGACTTACGAGTTTAATTCGTTCCGTGACGGAGCTCGTAACTCATATCACTCCATTGAAATGAATTGAAACAGCACTAACCCGTTCCAAAATTCTTTTGTTTTTTAAAAAAGAAAGAAATGTGATTATAAATAACGACTATTGTATAAAAGCATAATACAATAATGTACTGCAATAAGCAGGTTTTATTGGGCAGCGGTGGCCTAGTGTTTAGGGAGTTGTCCACAGGATCGGAAGATTGTGGGTTCAAACCCCTCACCAGTAGGTTGCCCTGAGGTACCCTTGAGCAAGGTATCGTCACTGTCACTGCTCCCCGGGCGCTTTCATAGCTGCCCCACTGCTGCACGATGTTTGCATGGGTTAAATGCAGAGATCCAATTTCGTTGTGGTTCACTGTGTGCTGTGACCTCGCAATGATTAGTCACTTTCACTTTTTTCACTTTTCACTTTATTAAGTATAATGTACCGCATTTGCCTTGGAGATCAGGCGACTTGAATAATAATAATAATAATCCTTTTATTTATAATCCCACGAATGGGAAATTCGTTCTTTGCATTTCACCCATACACACATGTGCAGCAGTGGGCTGCTATTGAAAGCGCCCGGGGAGCAGTGATGGGGACGGCACCTTGCTCAAGGGTAGCTCAGGGCAACCTACTGGGAAGGGGTTTGAACCCCCAATCCTCCGATCATGTGGCTAACGCCCTAACCACTAGGCCACCGCTGCCCATGAAGATGCTGACGAAGGGGGAGGAGAACGGCTGAATAACTGAATCTTATTGGCTGATTTCTGCCCGTTTCGCCAGGCTTTCCTCACTTTCATGGATCATACACATGTCAGTCTTCAACACAGAGCCAGTTTGATTCAAAATGGTTAATTTATCTGATCTTCAGTTTGTCTGACAGCCACTCACTCGCATCATGTAGAGCCTCACTCCGAGGCTCTACATGATGGATCACACCACTGCCTGCTTTGTAGTAGGAAAAAATAAATCACGTTTTTAAAGATGCTCATTACAGTTCACTGCAGGCCTTTTGCAATGAAAGGCTGTGATGGTCCATGTGACTCGACACATGGCATCCAAAACCACAGCAATGCAGGGACTCAGCCCTGCTGGTTCTGCCCCACAGCGCTGTGTGAGGAGCTCCACATTCTCATTCATGTGATTATGTGCTCCAGTGCAGGCGTGTGTAGCTGAAGGTGGAGTTTTCTGGAAAAGCCGAGCCATTCTGTGTGCGGGATTAATGCAGGGAGTGTGTGTGGCGTGTAGAAGGTGCTGTGGTGGAGAAATGACGCCACACAGTGGAAGCTGGAGGTTAAATCCATCCATACACAGGACAGCTCGCCCTGCATCACTAGCAGAGTTGAAACTGAACATACGTCACACACTTAACACACAGCACCACCGTCTCCTGTGAAGGATCTTCATTGTTTCTCTTTTGTGGACTCTGTAAAGTTGAGAAAGCAGCTTGCAGTTCATGCTTAGGAGAAGCAGGTTGAAGGATGTGGGTTCAAACCCAGTAGGGCAGTCATGCGAGCATAGTACCGTCCCCATCCCTGTGCCCTGGGTGCTTGATATGGGTGTGTGTGGGTTAAATGCAGAGGCTGTATTTCGTCTGCTATGTTCACAATGACTAATAGTCACTTTCACTTTCAGTTATTCAGTTAAACATTGTGTTTTTAAATGTCCGTGTTTAAAAGCAACAGAAATGCCATTATGTGTAATGTTAATTATAAAATATTATGTAAAGAGTATATTTTAATATTTTGTGATTCTTTTTGTGTAGGTTGATTATTTGTTATTCCAATCCCTTATGTTTAATATTATTGCCTTATTCTTTTAAAACTGTCGTTTTAGTGTCTTTAATGTAATTGATCTCAGCCATATCCCTTTATTCGGATGTTTTACTAATTAACTTTAACGCGTATGTATTAAATGTGCTTTACTTGACTCTCTTTAGTTGGTGACATTGCGAGGTTCTATTCTGGAGGACGCCGTCCCAGCGACCGCTCGTCACGGGACGGTCCGGGGTTTACCTTTGAAGGAGGTACTGGAGTATGTCCTGCCTGAACTGAGCGTGTCCTGCCTGCGACTCGCCCTCAGCACCCCTAAAGTCACAGAGCAGCTCCTGAAACTGGACGAGCAAGGGGTGAGACAGACTGTCTGTTTAACCGTTTTCACACCTTAGACTACTGTAAAGTAAGATTGGATGGGAGTACACACTAGAACACTGATTGAGGGATCAGTGTGAGTAGGAGACGACATTGTAAAAAAAAAAAAAAAAAAAAAAAGTCTGAATGAGAGAACAATCTAGAACAGTGTGAGTGGGGATGAACATTTTTGGAACGGTATAAGCTAAGTGTGCTGGACGTTCTAGTATCCAGGGTAGAAAGGAAACGTTTTTTGCACATTGGTATGCCGAGGACAATCTAGTACACTGGAAATCTAGAGGACATTCTAGAACATTGCAAACGCAGAGGACATTTGAGTACAATGCAAATGGAGAGGACAATCTGTTACAATGCAGAGGACATTATGGAATGGGGGCAAAACATTCTAGAACATTGAATGAGGGAGGACATTCTACAACAGTGGGAATGAGGGAACGTTCTAGAAAACAGTGAATGGGGTTTTTAGTGCACAGTGGGAAATGGAAGAGAACATTTTAGAACAGTGGGGAAATAAGAGCATTCTAGAACAGTGGGGATGGGGGTGTCATTCTAGAACAGTGGGAAGGTGGGAGAGGACATCATAGAACATTGTGGAAAAGGGGAGAGAACATTCTAGAATGCTGGAAAATGGAAGAGAACATTGTAGAACAGTGGGGGGAAAGGGGAGAGAACATTCTAGAACAGTGGGGATGGGGTACATCATTCTAGAACAGTGGGGATGGGGTACATCATTCTAGAACAGTGGGGACGGGGACATCATTCTAGAACAGTGGGGATGGGGTACACCATTCTAGAACAGTGGGTATGGGGGTATCATTCTAGAACAGTGGGGATGGGGACATCATTCTAGAACAGTGGGGATGGGGACATCATTCTAGAACAGTGGGGATGGGGGACATCACTCTAGAACAGTGGGGATGGGGACATCACTCTAGAACAGTGGGGATGGGGGACATCACTCTAGAACAGTGGGGATGGGGACATCATTCTAGAACAGTGGGAAGGTGGGAGAGGACATCATAGAACAATGGGGAAAAGGGGAGAGAACATTGTGGAAAAAGGGAGAGAACATTCTAGAATGCTGGGAAATGGAAGAGAACATTGTAGAACAGTGGGGGAAAGGGGGAGAGAACATTGTAGAACAGTAGGAAATGAGGGAATACTATATTCTTTTTATAATAGTTTAATATTGATGGTGTTATATTAATGCGGCGTGTGTGTGTGTGCGTGCGTGCGCGTGTGTGCGTGCGTGCGTGTGTGTGTGTGTGCGTGTGTGCGTGCGTGTGTGCGTGTGGGGCCACAGTTGAGTCAGAAGCATAAAGTGGGGATCCTGCTGTGCCGCTCGGATCAGAGTACGGAGGAGGAGATGTACAATAACGAAGAGGCGAGTCCTGCCTTCACCGAGTTCCTGCAGCTGCTCGGGGACACTGTGTGTCTGAGGGGCTTCAACAAATATGCAGCACAACTGGACACGAAGAGTGAGTGTGTCCACACACACACATCCCATGTGTATTATACAGAAGTGCACGTGTGTGTCGTGATTAGAAATGAAACATATATGTAATTTGAGACAATCGCACACATCTGCGTTCATGACGGTTGGCGTTTCTAATTTTATAGAACATGATCAGATTTATCAGGAACCTTTATATTCGGTTTGGATTAAAAAAATCTTTATTTTGCTTTGGAACAGCGGACTCTACTGGAACACACTCCCTCTACACCACCTATCAGGGATATGAGATCATGTTTCATGTTTCTACCATGCTTCCATACATGCCCAACAACCCCCAGCAGGTGAGTCACACACACACACACACACACACACACACACACACACAGTCTTTTTCAGATTTATGGTTGATTTTCTCGCTTTTCATTGAAGAGATGGATTCGGTAATAAAGAAGCTGCAGTTTTGTGCAGAAGTCTAATGCCAGCCCTCTAGGATCACCTTGGTGGTGCAAACATGTCATTTTCCTGTCCAGCTGTTTCTCTCTGTCATTTTGAGTCGATTAAATTAAAGATTAAATTAGGGGCAGTGGTGGCCTAGTGGTTCGGGCATCGGCCCCGTGATCGGAGGATCGGGGGTTCGAACCCCTTCCCAGTGGGTTGCCCTGAGGTGCCCTTGAGCAAGGTGCCGTCCCCGTCCGGCTCCTCCCTGCGATGGGCTGGCGACCTGTCCAGGGTGCGTCCCCCGTCCTCGCCCTGTGTGCGCTGGGTTGGACGCCAGCACTCCCCCGCGACCCCGTTTGGGACAAGCAGCAGATAATGGATGGAAAGATAATAAATTAAAGAAGTTTGACAGGCAGATGCTTTGAAGGAAGGAAGATGCAGAGGGCAGGAAGAAATGGAAACGGATGATGTGTCGCTGTGGCAACCTCTAAACGGGAGCAGCCGAGAGAAGAAGAAATGAAAGAAGTCTGTACAAATGTTTTAGTGCTCCAGGCTGCAAAGTGCCTGAAGATTCAAGGTTCTAGGTAAAAGGGGTTCATCATTCAGCATCAGCAGTAAACTAATCACGGTCCTGATCATCTGGAATCATCTGCACCTGTTTCTTCACTGCTTCGTGTCTTAAGTTAGACGCTTTGTTCTGCTTGAAGGTTCAGACGTAGATCACTGTGTGGATTAACCAACACAGAACTATCAAACTGCTCAGGTACAGAGACTGGACTGAAAATGAGAGACAACACTGTCCTTCAGGAAGCTCTGGAGAACTGCTGTCCTTCAGGAAGCTCTGGAGAACTGCTCAGGTACAGAGACTGGGAAGACAGGAATACAAGAAAGTCTGACTCTTTGGATGCAAGATGTGGAGAAATGAGCTGGAAAGTTTTGCGCAGCACTGCAGATCAGCATCATCATCAAAGTGAATGTTGATGAAGAGCAGGACAGTTTGCTTTTAGATGTTTCTCAGATGTATCAAAATCAGGTACCTAACCCTGATCAGGACTATGATAACGTTGTGGACGTCAGAGAGCGAGTCCGTAGCATGTGGGAGGAATGTCTGCTGAACATGACCGTAATCCCACAGATCAGAAGTTGTGCAGAGTGAACGGTGAAGAAGTATCCACTGCTTCTCCTTTGGCCACCAAACCACTTGCTGGTGTCTGGTTTCTGGTTGGGTTGTTGCTGCACTGCTTAATAACATGATGCAGATCAGAACATCACTCAGGACATGTGGCTACAGATGCAGCACATTGCTGTATTTGTCCTCAATCATTCATTCATTCATTTTCTGCCGCTTGTCCCAAGTGGGGTCGCGGGGGAGTGCTGGAGTCCATCCCAGCTCATACAGGGCGAAGGACGGGGGACACAGCCTGGACAGGTCGCCAGCCCATCGCAGTGTCCTCAATCAATCATCCAACTTTTCAAAATTTTGGTTAATAATATGCCACATGATCAGAGGATCGGGGGTTCGAACCCCTTCCCGATGGGTTGCCCTGAGGTACCCTTGAGCAAGGTGCCGTCCCCGTCCCGCTCCTCCCTGCGATGGGCTGGCGACCTGTCCAGGGTGCGTCCCCCGTCCTCGCCCTGTGTGCGCTGGGTTGGACACCAGCACTCCCCCGCGACCCCGTTTGGGACAAGCAGCAGAAAATGGATGGATGGAATATTTTGCACCCAGAAGTCCTTTCCGCTGTTTTCAAAATTTAAACAAAAGAGGGGCAGAGGACGCCTTCCATTTATCTCATCGTTCATCTAGAAACCAACTTTTCTGCCTCAATCAGGCCCAAACGTCCAGATTTTTCATTCAGAAATGTCCAGAATTTGTATTAAAGGGGTGCGTGTGAAGCCTTTCCTCGACAGCGAGGGAGTGAAAAGGGATTTTGCTCAGTTTTTCTGGGCTCCAGTCTGGAGTGTAAAACTGGAAATTAAAAATGGAATGGAAATGGAATGACCTTAAGATTAAGGTTCCTTGGTTCTTTCATTTTGTTCTAAAGATTGAGAAAGAACCTTTACATTAGATTCAAAAGGTTCTTCTCTGATCAGCTGAGCAGTCTTTAAAGCAGTGAAAGGTTCTGTATGGAACCCAAAGGGTTTTATTGGCAGTATTGTCTCTTCTGTCTGACAGACGTGTGTATCATCATATTTCGGAAGCCTGTGGAGCACAGACAGTAAATGCTGTGGATTACTCCGTTGTGGAATGCGTGAAGCCGAGTTTCTGTCGGTCCTCTTTCAGTTTCTGTGTGTGGGGATGTTTGTAAAGCCTCTTTGTCCTCTGTGTTCTTCCGTTTGCTCCCTCCTTCAGTACATGTCAGGGTGTGGTGCACACACTGTTTTTATATTACTAAGCTGCTGTTATTACAGCATTGATCTGCTGTGTGTGTGTGTGTGTGTGTGTGTGCGCGCGAGTGTTTGTGTTTAACTGCCTGTGTTTTTGACGTGTGTGTGTGTGCGCGCGCACGTGTGTTTGACTGTCTGCGTTTTCTGTGTGTGTGCGCGTGTGTGTGTGTGTGTGTGTGTGTGTGTGTGTGTGTGTGTGTGCGTGCGCACACACGTGTGTTTGACTGTCTGTGTTTTTCTGTGTGTGTGTGTGTGTGTGTGTGTGTGTGTGTCTGTTCATGGCTTGCACATCACTGCAGTTGGTTTTGGTTTGTGGCAGCAGTGGTCCGGTGTTTAGTGACTAGGCCTCATGATCAGAAGGTTGTGGGTTCCAATCCCAGACCTGTGGGTTACCTTGAGGTTGCCTTGAGCAAGGTACCGTCCCCATCACTGCTCTCGTGTGCTGGATATGGCTGCCCACTGCTGCACGGTGTGTGTGGTTTAAATACAGAGGTTACATTTCGTTGAGGTTGTGCTGTTTTACAGTTCAAATAGTCACTTTCACTTTCATAACTGATTTTCCCGATTGGGGTCGTGGGACGAGCTGCAGCCTGTCCCACCGCTCAGAGTCACTTAAATGGATGTGTGTGTTGTTCTCAGTGTCCTGCAGAGGACAGCGTTGAGCTACTGAGTCCTGATTTTGTTCTTTTAAGGGGAGACGTTTCCTTTTTTTTCTCCACTTTAATTTAAAACGGGACAGCAAGACAATAGAGTCCATGAGGTCTAAGAGTGAACAGAGCTCAAGGGCTTCACATTTAAAAGAAGGAATGAAATAGAAGAATAAGAAACTGAGGAAATGCTTGTGTGTGGATAAAACAAATGTCTGTCTGTCTCTCTCTCTCTCTTTCTGTCTGTCTCTCTCTCTGTGGTGTGTGTTGAAGTCTCAGATGCTTTGTCTCTCTGAACACTTCAGAAAGTGCTTCAGTTAGACTCTGTGTGAGTGTGTGTGCAGTGAGACCCCACAAAGTCAACCTCTGCATTTTACACACGTGCAGCAAGGGGCAGTGATGGGGACGGTACCTCAGAGCAGCCTACTGGTCTGGGATTCAAACCCACGACCTTCTGATCCTGAGACCAACTTCCTAACTACTAGGCCACTACTGCCCCCAGTTGAACGGGCCTGAGTGCAGGATAGTGTGTGAAATGTTGATGGAAAACATTGTGTTTATATTTATGTGGCACTTCTTTTTAGAAACTCATCTGATGTCAGAAATAATCATGAAATCATGAAATATTTTTGCAATTTTTTGCCCACTCCGACACCAGGTAGTGATGCACACTGCTCTCTAAAGAGGAGAACCAGCAGTTGCTGGAAAGCTTGTTGGTGTTGATACAGTTGGAGATGAACTAAGCTGTTGTGTGAGATCTAGATAGTTGTGTTTTTTTTAAAGCTTCGTATGCAGTGTTCTAATCAGCCCGACACAGACGATGGCCTGAATAGAGCAGAAACGACAAGCAAGTGATAGAAAAACTGAGACCCCATTCATTCATCTCTTTCAGAGGATTAGATTGGGACAACCCTAAGTTATGCACTGTGTGTGTGTGTGTGTGTGAGAGAGAGAGTTATATGCAGCCTTATGTAATTGAGAGTGTGAAGCTATGATTCAGCTCAGAGGCCTGTCAGTCAGACACACACACACACACACACACACTCTCACATGACTATTAATAGCTTTGGATTTTTGTAAACACACTTTCACCATGCTGTCAGATCCCTCATGCTTTCATCCCTCGTGTTATGAGATAAAATGAGAACGCACACTCGCTCACACACACTCGGTTTTATCTGTATGTACTGGGCGGACGGAGCTGTGGAATAAAGCAGGTGGTGCTCATCAGCGAGGCTGCTTCTCATAACTTCAGCTGTGCTGCTCGTCTCGGAGCTCTAGGGGTGTAAAAGTGCAACGCGCTGCCTCAAACTGAGATTTAATATCACTGAAGAATATTATTTCACCACATAGACGCTTGTATCTCAGCCTCGGCTGGTTTTCAGAAAGCGTGGTTTCCTGTTTAAATATAGAAAAATAAGCATATCAGAACATCTAAATGGAGTCAAAAGGAAACGTGTTCCTGATGAACTTCCTGAAGAGCCGTGATCAGATCAGAGGTTTTGACATTTCAGTTAAGGACATGAGCATCTCTGATGTTTAATAAAACTCATCTTTAGTCTAATAACTGAACAAAATTCATTTCTGCACAAAAGTCCGTTTCTGTCTGTCTTCTGGCTGTCTGTCCGTCTATCTGTCTTCATATCTGTCTCTTTCTTTCTCTCTGTATTTCTCTCACTCTTTGTTTCTCTCTCTCTCTCTTACTTTTTCACACATTAATGTATCATAATCATAAGAATTAGGACTCCAAAGTAAAGGAGTGTGTGTGTTGTGTGTTGTTTGTATGGGTGTGTGTTAGTTTGTGGGATTTTCAACCTGTTTCAGGTCGGTACTGAAACTGCGTTGTCCTTCTTTTTTTTTTAATTTATTTTTATTTATTTCCCCTTAAACTCTGTTACATCGCTCTCAAAACCACCACCACCCCCACCCTCCTCTGTTTATTTCAGCTCCTGAGAAAGAGGCATATCGGCAACGACATCGTCACCATCATCTTCCAGGAGCCGGGTGCCCTGCCCTTCACCCCCCAGAACATCCGCTCCCAGTTCCAGCACGTCTTCGTTATCGTCCGCGTGCACAACCCCTGCTCGGAGAACACCTGCTACAGGTAAGCAGCTTCAGCCCACCGCCATGGCTACTGGCCGCCGGTTGCTATAGCAACCTCTCCCCTGGCAGCAGTTGCCGTGGTTACCAGACCCAAAAATCTTTTTCAAGTGCATCACAAACTTGTTGGCTCGTTGTCAGAGAGGCTTACAGTGTTTATAAAGGGCCCATATCATGGAAAAGCATTTTTTTTCCCCGTATATTATTATTCAACATTGTTGAAGAAACAAGCCAGCGGTGCCGTCCGTATTCAGAAGTCGAGCTAAAGAAACGGTGGGTTTGGTCGTGGTTGGGATGTCACAACTATGAATATGTTTAGGTTAAACATCAACAGTGATGATAATATTGATGGAGAAAAGGATGTGAGTCCTCTTTTTCTCTCCCTCTCTGCAGCGTTGCCGTGACCCGTATGAAGGATGTTCCCCCATTTGGCCCACCTCTCCCCCCAAGCGGCGTAACTTTCCGTGACCCGTCTGCTTTCCGTTCCTTCCTCCTGGCTAAGATCATTAACGCTGAGAACGCTGCTCACAAGTCCGAGAAGTTCCACGCCATGGCGGCCCGTACGCGGCAGGGCTACCTGCGGGACCTGGCCGAGAATTGCGTGTCCAGCACGCCGCTGGATACGGCCGGCAAGCTCAACAACCTCATCTCATTGGCCTCGAAGCGGCGCGAGCGGGTACGAGCTCGGGAAGGGGCGGAGATTGGGGCATTAGGGGCGGTTTCCTGGCGCGTCGTGGCGCAGGATTTCAGCGGCGGGGGGGCGGAACTTCCCTGCGTCCTGGCCATCTCTGCAGAGTTTGTTGTGCTTGCTGACTGCTCCACCAAAGAGGTGGTGTTTAACTGCTTCTGCGCAGACGTGATCGGCTGGACGGCCGAGCGACTGGCGCTCAAAATCTACTACGGACGCGGGGACCACGTAGCACTGCGGGTACCTGAGGGAGGAGCCCAGGACATCCGAGAGGTGGTCCAGAGACTAAAGGTACATGGAGGGAATCTGTTTGTGAGTTGAACTAACAAAAGGTCTAGAACGGGGCTTTGGGCACTGATTGCTGCTTCTTTATTTAATGATTTGTTAATGATCAAATAAAATGATCCCTGCTGTTTCTCACAGCACAAAGCTTAATCTGTAAAACAAGCCGTTCCATCTTCTCTGTTAAAGACAGGTCACCTGGATTAATTTTTTTTGATAAATTATCCTTCCTTTGATGGTTTGAAATAATGCAATGCATTACACAGAAACCATTGAAGAAATGTTCCAAAGTACCAAGGCTGTACTTTGGGAATAACCACCTCATCTTGTTTTCAAACCTCCTCTGAGCTCAGAGGTTCAGTATTTGCTTTAAATACTACCCTTAGAGGAAAACACTATTTTCCAGGTATAATCTGTGATGGTACCTTCACGTTTTCTGCTCGTTTAGTTTAGAACAGAACATAATTGCTACGTCCCTTTGCAGTTATAGCTCACTCTGTCCACCCCTTCTGTGCCCTTTTCCTCTGGGAAAATGAGTGCAAGTCTAACTTTAAAAGCCATCTCAAATACCAAACTGGACCTTAAGGGCCATGTTGTACTTCTTAGACAGGACCTGGTGTTCATTATTAGAAATGTCTCTTCCATACCAAGTAAACCGCATGAAAATGAACGATGTAAAACCACCGTGCATGCTGATCAGAATGAAATTACTAGTCAGTTTCGACTTTATGCTGAGAAAAAGTAGCGTCCAGAATCCAGAGCTTATTACTGATTATAATGCATAACAAAAAAAGAGTCAAATTATTATAAAAAATAATTGAAAAAAATAATAATAATAAATGGTGGTGTAAAAAACTTTTGTTTTAAATATTCAGGGAAAGTCAGATATTACCTATAAAAGCAGTTGGAACTGAAACGATGGATGGTTATACTGCAGGCAAGGACACCGGCTTTATCTGGATTACGCAATTCCTATTAAAGGTGACCTACTTGTCTCTGCAGCCTGCAGGACAGATGCATCCAGATGTTTTAACCGCCTCCGCTCCCTGTTCCTCAGGCCCTGACCATTGGCTGCGAGACGGTGGACATGACGCTGAGGCGGAACGGCCTGGGTCAGCTGGGTTTCCACGTGCGTTTGGACGGCACTGTTTCGGAGGTGGAGGAGTACGGGTTCGCCTGGCAGGCTGGGCTCCGGCAGGGCAGCAGGCTGGTGGAGATCTGCAAGGTCGCCGCGGTGACGCTGACCCACGAGCAGATGATCGACCTGCTGCGCACCTCGGTCACCGTCAAAGTGGTCATCATCCCGCCCTACGAGGAGGGAGCGGCCCGCAGGTACAGACATGCAGACTGCAGTGGTTATAGCTGAACAGCGTTCGGTATTGATACTGTAATGTTCTATAATGCGCTTGATTTCTAGCTGCTTCTTACTGTAAAAATAGCTTTTGCACTCTCATGAACATTTTTCTAAAACACAATTCTGAATCTCAAAAAGGAATGATGCCAAATCAGGATCTCACATTCTATAAGTTTTGTTCTTTGTTTTAATGTCAAACCATAAAAACAGACTTCAACTAAAATAAAAATAGACTTAAAGCAAAATGAAACTAAAAAAAGATATCAAGCAAGCTTCCATCTAAAATACTCTTTCATTTTGAGCATCTAAATATGAAAGTCCTTTGTTTCTAACAGTGTGGGAGCATTTTAAATATGCATCGTGCTGTCATCGGATTCAGTTTCATGCATTTTTAACAAAGAAATTTGAAAACTGTCTGGAGAAATCTTTCAGTTTGACTTCAGCCAGCCATTCACTGCCATATCCTGATTACCACCCCTGCTGCGATGCTAATCTTCACACAACTCAAACCTGTCTTGGGGGAAGGGAGAGAAATAGTGAAAATCTGATCTTGTAAGAGACCGAAAGGCTTCGTTTTACTTTATTAATGAGGGTAGATTTGGTTGTTTTTAGGTCTTCTCTCACGTCCCTGTGTTCGGGGGAGACGGTGTTGTTTGGCTTGATGGCATGATTGTGCACATTTGCAGCCCATCCGGACTCACCGTGCTATAAACACACAGATCTGCTCATTCAACTCGTCCTGTAATCCACGGGCAGATCAGCTCTTCCTGAGGCTCTGATGCCAAAGCGAGACTTAAACACACTCCGACAGATTGCTCTGAACACGCGCCGAGTGATTAACCAAGTCAAACCCAGCGTATCCCAGGGTTTCATCTAGAAACCTCATGCCTTTTGTCCTCGTTTGTGCACGGTCCAGGTTGGTCAGAGTAGAACGGATCAGTCTGTGGAACCGGAGCTCTCCGTGTGCCGCTGTGTTCTCCATCAGTGTTGAGGAAGCTTCATGCTGCCCTTATAGTTGAATGTGCCAACAATAAAGACAGTAAAGGGCCACCGAAATGTGAAATGCATTCATATTTCTCAAAAGATGACGTAAAGCGCAACTCTAAAAGACGTTCAGATTGTTTGATCGTTTATATATTTAAGATGAAGCTGCATTATTGCTGCAGTTTGCATGACTGGGCATTAAAAAGTGGATAAGGCAGCAGATCCAGCTACTTCCTGTGGCCCAATATCGTTGAAGGCTGCAAAGTCACGTCTCATTCTACTAATTTTAAATTTCAGCACTTTTACTGAGGTTTTTTTATGAGACTGGTTTAAATACCGTGCTGTTAGTTCTCCAGTGTGGTTTTGACTGGTTCCGAAACTCCAGTTAGGTGGGATTTGATCTATGGCTAAATTAGGGATCAAAATTGGAAAAAAGAGGATAAAATAAACCTAATATATCTTGGTTTTCATGTAACTCTATAGAGAGGACTGTTAGGACTGATCTGGCAACAGTTGCAAAGCTGATGTAAATGAATGAGTAAAATAATAATCAGGTTTTAATGAAAAATGACTTCAGTTGAACATTAAGCATCCTGATGGCTGGACGTTCTATGGAAAATGCGTTTTGCTGTTTTGCATATAAAAGTGCAAACTGGACAATTAGTTAAATTAAAGGAAAAATGAAGGTTAAAAACCTTCAAGGCGTCTTCAGTCAGCTGACCTCTAGGTCTGTAAACTCGTTAAGAACATTGTGCACGAAGCAGCTAATTTTGTCTGAGTCGCAGCAGAAAGTAAAACCTGACGAGGCAGTTGTTCTCGCTTCATTTTGTGCCCTCCTCCGAAACGTGTTCCCGTTTTGGTGAAGATCGATATGGGGGATCTTGACGGAGGTGCTGCTGTTTCCTCCTCAGAGCAGACGTTCCCCCCGTTTGTTAAATAAGGCTTTTGGTGCTGAACGTTCCCATCGGTGTGTGTCTAAAGAGTTGTTGAGGTGTTGGTCTAGTGGCAGGATGCTCAAGAGGTCACAGTCCCTCGTCCAGCAACATCACCAATGTGTTCCTGAGCAAAACCCTGAACCCCAAGCTGCTTCAGGGAAACTGTCCCTCTAGTTAGGAGCTGGTCGCTCTGGATAAGTGAACGTAGTTTGCATGGAAGCCAATGAAATATTGGGAATAATTAACAGATGTTCAATAATCTCTAAAGTCTTAATGGTTCTTTATGAGCCCTTGATAACTGGGAATATCTACGAGGAACAGGAACATGGACGAGGGACTGTCACCGCTGGAAACGGTCGCCGTGCTAAAGCTGAACTTGGCACAGTTTGAGATTACAGTTTTGTTTAGCAGACTTCATTTCCTGATTATAGAAACAGTCTCTCTGGAGCAACTGGTTTAAGGGTCTTGGCAGGAACCCAAAGGTGGTGGTGCTGGAGGTGGGATTAGAACCTGCGACCTCTTGGTCCAGAGATGAGCGTCTTATCACTAAACCAATCAGATCCTAACTCATGAGATGGTATAGATGCCGCACTAAGGCAGAACAAAAGAAACTCCTCACTGATCAACAACACTTTGGCTAAAGCAGGGTGACCAGACCTTCCCGTTTTCCATGGGCAGTCCTGGTTTTCCATGAGGAATCCTTGTTTTCAAGGGACAGTCCCCATTTTCCAGGTGCATTTCCTTGTTTTCCATGGGCAGTCCCCATTTTTATTGGTCCCTTGCTGGAGCTGCCCACAGAAATGTCCCCGTTTTTAACTGTGAAGTAAAAAAAGAGACTGGAACGGAAGGCCTGGCAGCAGAACAGATGGGCAGACGCCTGGCGTTGTGCTTGTTTAGGCTTTCAGAAGGGCCTGGCTGCTCCCTCTAGCTGGCTTCATATCAGTCTTCTTCTCCCATTTTCTTTCCTTTGCTCACCTACTCCTGCAGTTCTGTTTCATTAGTTTAATCATTAGTTTAGAAGAGCCGCGCTCTGCTGGGACAGTGTCGGCAAATCATGCCGTAAATCTGACGATGAGCCCCTGCGCAGTCTGTGGTGGGACTGTATGATTTACCGCGCGAGTGGGACTGTCCTGTATGACATACTGTTCCATTTATGACACAGTTTGCAAAGTTCCTTAGTTAGGATCCAGTTTCATCACTTGCTCTCCACCAGAGTTTATTTTGGGACGACCGTTAATATGATCAAAATATACAACAACGCAAACGGCTCCTTTTTTTCTTTCTCTAGACGAAGACATGGGTTATTTTAATCAAATATTCACTGTCAAACTGGGAATGTCCAAATTTTTCATTTCAAATTCCCCTTTGGCTACAAGTCTTTTGATTTTCATCTACTGATTTCATCTTTTCACTGTTTCGCAATCAGTAAAGTGGTCAGTTAGACATGGTTGAGAAGAAAATCCAAGTCTGTCCTTTTTTTTTGCTAAAACACACACACACACACACACACACACACACACACACACACACACACACACACACCAGATTTTGAGACAGTAGGCAGACGCAGCTCTCGGGGGATCAGTGAGTGGGAGTGTGGAAGAGAAACAGAGAGAGTGTGAAAGAGGAAAGGAGAGAGGGATGAAACTGTGTAAAGAGGTACAGACATGATCGTTATGGTGTGAAATGGTTTGTGTGATGAACTGATATGCTGCGCCGGGATTGGACAAACACTCAGACACCGATGTTTTCACTGCTCTTAACTTTCACACCTGCCAGTAAAATATTTCTAAAATATTATTAAATATAATAAAATATTATTCGGCCGTTACTCGGTACCTGCTCTGAATAATTCAGTAACGACTATCAGCTCCTCAGTTACGTTCATTATTCATGAGCTACAAATGATTCAGTATCTGCTGTGAATGAACCTGATGTGTGTTATTTTGTGACACAGTGAATTATTCAGTCACTGATGAATTATTCAGTGATATGATTCATTACTCGCAAACCGCCGTTAATAATTAGGTTTCTGTATTTATGAAATCAGATTTTGGCCAAATAGTTCAACATCACTCACCGTCCAGACTTTCTGTCAATCATCTGATTTTCATTTACCCAGTATATTTTTTTTGACCCCTCTCAGTCCTACTTCTATTTTTTTTTTTTATCATACAAGCATCATATTATCGGTTGAATCCCATTATATATTCCAAAAAATGTGAATTATTATAAATGACTCATTACCAAATATGACTTATTCAAAAATGGTGCAGAATGAATCAATAGCTGATGAGTTATTCAGTAAACGACACAAATGATTCCGTGTCTGTTCAATCATTCATGAGCTGTTATGATTCAGGGTCTAGTTTCTAATTATTCGGTAACAAATATGAACGATTAAGTAGTGGATATGAATGATTCAGCAACGAATGCAAATGTGTGTAACGTACATGAATTATGCAGTAACTACTATGAATCATTTACAGATTTATATGAAATGTTCCTGTAAGTAACGTTAATTATTCAGTAATTGCTATGGAAGATTCAGTAACTCGTGAACAAAGTTCACAAACAAAGTTGAAGATTCAAATCAAAGAAATGATTTGGTAACTGAAATGAATGATTCAGTATCTAAAATCATTCATTCAGAAAAACTGCTTTCCATGATTTAGTAACAGATTTGAATGATTCAGTAACTGCTATGGTTGATTCAGTAACCGTTATGGTTGATTCAGTAACTGTTATGGTTGATTCAGTAATTGATATAACATTTTTATGCATGTGAAGAAGGTAAAAGTTTAAACGTCAACTCTTACACAGATAAATGCACTGTGTGTGTGTGTGTGTGTGTGTGTGTGTGAAACTGTACTGGTATTTAAAGGATGTAATCATGTCTGCTGTGCTAAAGGGGCTTTAAACCCCCTCATTATTCAGCAGTGGGTCTGAAACTGCTCTCTGGGAGCCATATGGGCTTCAGTTTAATTACACAACTGCACTGTTCCGAAAACCTCCTACTTCCTGTCTCCTCTGCTACACACACACACACACACACACACAAATACACACACCATCGTGAGATAATTCCACCTACACTGAGCTAAAGGATGTGTTAATTAGGAGATTCCTCCCTCTCTCCATCTCTCCATCTCCTGCAGATCATCAACAAGTGCTGTTTAAATAGAGCTTCTCTCTCTCTCCCTCTCTTTCTCCCTCTCTCTCCCTCTCTTTCTCCCTCTCTCTCTCTCTCTCTCTCTCTCTCTCTCTCTCTCTCTCTGTTTGGTGAACAGTGCCAGGGAAGCAGATTGTTTGAGATTAAAGCTCAAATTCTGCCAAAAGAGGCAAAAATAAATAAAAAGGCAGTGAACTGAAAATGCAGACCATTTGTGAGCGAGTGTGTGTGTGTACAAGACTGTGCTGTTTTGGTGTTGGTGTAAGGAAGTGGTGGTAAACGTGTCTGAACACCTTCAGTGTTTAAAATAGAGAGTGGGTGGGTATAAAATAAGCCCCGCCCCCTGATGTGTTACCCTGCCGCCCTCCATCCCTCCGCGCCTCCTTCTCTCCCAGGATATTATCATAGTGGAGCGGGAGAGAGAGAGTGTGTGAGAGGGAGTAACTGAGAAGCAACAGAAGCTGTGTGCGCGCATGGGTGAGTGTGTTTGAGTGTGTGTGTGTGCGCGCATGGGTGAGTGTGTTTGAGTGTGTGTGTGTGCGCGCATGGGTGAGTGTGTTTGGAAGATGGCACAGCCCTGGAGATGTGAAGCAGCCTGCAGTTTACGGAGAGGTTAGTATTATGGAGTGAGAGAGATTTTGAGTGGTAAAATGGGAAGAGCATGAGGGTCCAGATTGGATGGATGGACGGATGGAGGGAAACTCAGTGGAGGAAGAATGTGGTTTTTTTTTTCCGCTCTGTCTCGAGTGTGTTCTTGCTCTGGCCTGGATCCATCTGGCTGTTGTCCTCCGTCCGTTGTGTGGATGAGTGCAGAGGGAGTTCTCTCTCTTTTTCTCTTTTCTTTCTCTGCAGCCATGTGCTGGACTTTCATAACATGGTTCTGACTGTTCTGAAACTTTGTGGATGAAAAAGGATGCCAGAGTGTATACAGAGTCCACAGAGTGTGTGTGTGTGTGTGGGGGGGGGGGGGGGGGGGCTCTGTTCTGTCAGTTTGTGTGTGCAGTTTTTATAATGTCTTCTCTTCCCCTTTCTTCTCTTTTCTTCTAGTAACTTCATTTCACTTTGTCTGCTTTTCTATTCTCCGGTTATCTCATTTCTCTCTTCCTCTTTTTTTTCTATCCTTCTCATTCTTGCACTTCGCATCTTGTCTTTCATTTTCTCTTCCCATGTTTTCTCTTCTTGTCTTTTATCTTCTCTGCATTTTTCTTTAATCTTTTCCTTTCATTTTTCTCCTGCTTTCTTTCTCCTCTCCTCCTTCTCCTCTCCTCTCCTCTCCTCCTCTGTGGGACAGAGGATGGTTAGCAGCAGCGTGGAATGGAGCTGAGCGCTGATAAATATAGATGTCTTTCTGTGTGTGATTGGTGTGTGAAGGCCGGGTCGATGGCGTCTGGCCCAGTGGAGTATTGATGTGTGGTCCGGCTCCGGTTAACCAGATGACCCCCAGACTGTCCCACCGGGACAGAGGAGGGAAATTTCTCAGTGTTCGCTCAGTGGCACCTAGAGCCTTCAGGATGGAAAAAAAAAAATGATTAAAAACCCTTCTGCATCGTTTTCTCTTCCCACTTGCGTCATAATATCCATCTGTTTCTGTGCATCTTGCAGAATTTTAAACCTCAGTTGATTAGGAACATGATTGATAGTATTGATTCTATAGGTGAGACATAACTTTCCTCTGATGTTTGGGCAGTCCTTCTGGATGATGAGCACAAGGGTTGGTCAACCTGGACCACCTTTAAGCAGGAAGCAATACAAAAAATTGAAGGAAACGTTTATTCTGAAGAAATTACACCGTCAGTCTCCGCTAGTCTGAGACGCTGTCTGAAGCTTGCTTTTTTAGTTTTTGCTACAAGGACCGTGCAATAAAAGTGAAAGTGACTATTTTTGTCATGGTGAAACACGGCACAGCACACAGTGAGACACAAGGAAATTCGACCTCTGATTTTCACCCATGCACACCGTGCAGCTATTGAAAGCACCCAGGAAGCATTGATGGGGACGGCACCTTGCCAAAGGGTACCTCGGGGCTACTGGTCTGGCATTCGAACCCATGACCTTCTGATCCTGGGGCTGACCCCCTAACCACTAGGCCACCACTGCCCCAAAGGCTTGTCCTCGACATGACTGACATCAAACCACAAGCTCAGAATCATCCCACACCTGCCACATCAGGTTAGGTCATCTTAAGTAGTGTTGTTGACTTGCTCCAACTGGAAAATGCTCTGTGTGCAAGTTCTGTGTGATTTATAATTGAAACTAATTGAATTATTTTAGTAGTATTAGTAAATTTAGTGGATGGGGGCAGCGGTGGCCTATTGGTTAGGGAGTTGGATCTGATCGGAAGATTGTGGGTTCAGTTCTCTCACCAGTAGGTTGCACTGAGGTACCCTTGAGCAAGGTACCGTCCCCATCACTGCTCCCCGAGCGCTTTCAATAGCTGCCCCCTGCTGCACGTGTGTGTGTGTGTGTGTGTGTGTGGGTGAAACACAGAGGTTGAATTCCGTTGTGTTGGGCTGTCCTGCATTTCACAATGACAAGGGTAGTCACTTTCACTTTTTTCACTTTCAGATTTCTCTCTTATTTTTTTTTTTTTAGGGGACACCATAAAACTAGGCAGGATATCTTACAACATCAGTAAGTGAAAAATTAGGGTCATGGGTACGCTTAAGAACGTGAAACCTTCACACAGAAAAAATCTACACCCGGTTGGGAGTCAAATCCCGGAACCTTCTCACTGTGTGGCGACAGTATTTCCAACAACATCTTACTTCAGATGTAGCCGATCAGTTAAATTCCAGGTTTTTTTTTTTTTTCGTTTGTTTGTTTTAAAGTGAAAGTGACTATTTTGTCGCAGTGAACCACATCAAAATGCATCCCATAGGGTGCCACGGCACAACCTACTGGTCCAGGATTTGAACCCACAACCTTATGATGCTGGGACATAGTTCCAAACTTCTAGGCCACCGCTGCTCACAACTAACCTTTCTCACCCTAGGAGTCAAAAATACTTCAAACCTGCTCAGACTGTATCCTGCTCTTCATTGTGGTGGAGCTTGTTGATGTTATTTAGGACTCAGAATGACTTCCAGTGAGCTGTAAAAAGGAATTAAACCTCAGTGCAGCCTTTTAGTTTTCACAAACCGCCTTAGTGCTGATCTGGAATCTGTTTTTGTCACAACACCTGTCAAAAAATGCAAAGGAATCTGATTCAGGATCAGTCTAGCCATGGTGGTGTTTGAAATGCCTATTTTTTGTTTTATTTCATTTTATTCATATTTTATTGATACATTTTTGTCACATTAGGCTTGCAGAAGCTGTGAAAAACTCTGCATTGAAACGTTTTTGTCGTTGTTGCTCCAGTGTGAAATTAAAGGAGCAAATTTTGGAGCTTTTTGGCAGTATGGCTTGTACTGTCCTATAAGGGTTTTTCAGGGTGTTGGGTTGCTGGAGGAACTTTGAATTTAAGGGGGCGTACCAGACCTCGAGTGGCTCCTGCTCTCTTGGTGCTGATTATGCAGAGACTTGTGTTTCTCCCAGTCATCAGAATGAGATACACAGGAAGTCGGGCTGAAAGAAGCGCCGCTCGCCCTGCCCCTGAGAGCGGATGGTGATAAAAAGCGACTTTAGTGTAGTGCTCTTCAGGGATTGGGGACTAATCCACACTCTTCATTTAAACAGTTCATTCGCAATTCACACCAGCGTCGCTCCAGGGCTCACAAACTGCACCGGGAGTCTATTTTCCCCCTCCTGCCGTCTGTTAGAGCTGTTAAAGCTGTCTGGTTTGGCTTGGAGTTTAGGGGAAAGGCATGCTTCATTCAGATTTCCTTATTCATCATGGCCCAGGGATGCAAAAGAAGCCGGATTTGTCCGTCCAGTTGCTCCGAAAGCTCCTTAAGCATAATTCAGCATGCAGTATGTCGGTTCTGGAGAGCTTACTAATATACACCAGTTCATGATATATTTAAAGCAGGAAAACAGGTTACGATTTCTGTGTGTATTGTATGTGTTTCAGTATGACGGTGCCTGAGAAACGTCCAGTAAGATTGAGATATTTGGGGAATTTGTGTTTTTTTTGTGTTGTGTTTTTATGTGGTATGATTTTACTGACCGGTGATATTTTTTTCACCAGTTCCTCTGTAATCTGAAGACAACAGATACAACTTAAGTTATGTCTTAAGTTAATGACTTAAGTGAAGGGAAAGTGACCATTTGTCATTAGTGAAACCCAACAAAAGGCAACATCTGTATTTAACTCATATACACGAGCAGAAGGGCAGCCATATCCAGCACCAGGGGAGCAGTGATGGGGACAATAACTTGCTCAAGGGTACCTCAGGGCAACCTACTGGTCTGGGATTCAAACCCACGACCTTCTTATCCTGGGGCCTCGTCCCTAAACACTAGGCCATCACTGCTCCAGACATTTAACAAGAGTCTGGAAGAGAAATCTTAGATTTAAAGCCTGATCTTCAAATGCAGGACACTTTGATGAACATGACGCTGAGAACATAATCTAAATATACTCATGCATTAGCTCATACAGTGTTGTGCAAAAGTCTTGAGCCCCTCATTTCTTCACATTTTGCTTCCAAAGATGTAGACTCTGCCGTAATTTGGTCCTGAACCTGCTAGGACAGTAGGGACTAGCATGTGTCTCCACTGAGACATGCAAAAATGGCCACTTCAAGATATGTAAAGCCCCTCTGCAGGGCCGTCCTACACACCCTGAGAGCAAGGACGGTGATGTCCTATTCAGGAAATAGTCTCCTCTTGATGGGATCAGCCCTTAGATGATTGTCAAATCAGTTTTATTTATAAAGGGCCTTTTACAGAATCCGGGTCGGAGCCTCTAGTGAGTAAGCCGAGGGCGACAGAGGCAAAACTCCCTAAAAATGGAGGAAGAAACCTTGAGAGGATCCAAGACTCAAAAGGAGAACCCGTCCTCCTCTGGTCGACACTGGATAATCGAAGAAAGAAAAGAACGAGAAATTGCATTTTAGACGTTTCTATATAGTAATATAGTGATGAATGGTATGATTCATTGGTGTGATTGATTTATTCTGAATCAAGTCTGAATGTTCAGAGCAACTTGATTCATCCCCAGCACTTCACAAAGCACTGAATCATTTCACTCTGGACATTGATAGGAGTTGCTTGTTTGATGGATTTGTCTCCCTTGTCTCGTTTGTGTCTCAGGGGCTGTACGGAGGAGTTTGAGATGAAGACGGTGGAACAGAAGTGCGATGCGGAGCCGATGGCGGCCAGTTACCGCCCCAGCCAGCGCACTCCAGTCTGGCGCTGGGACAGCCCGCCTACACACACCAGCTCATCCGCACAGCGCTGGACACCCGTCGGGGCACAGCCGGTCCCCGGCCGTGCGCACAAGGCCCAGGTGTCCATCCCGTACAGAGAGCCACAGCACATCCCCGCTAAAAGGTCAGCAAAACCTAAAAGTAATAAAAGTATTCCATGGCTTCTCTAACCTCATCTAACAGACCGGTCTCCTTTTTCATCCGCCAGGCCTGTGAGCTATCCTGAGAATCACTTCAGTGTTTCTCCTGTAGGGGGCGATAGGGGGCCCTACCGTAACCCTTCAGCCAGTTTCTCCAGCCCTGGTTCTTCTCACAGTCCAGCACTCGGGGTCCCAGGCCTGAGCGGACCCTTCATCCGCTACAAACCAGACAGGTGAGCTCTTTCATCACAACTGCGTTTGGGAGGAACAGGGAGAACTGCTCCCCCTGCTGACTGAGGCTTAAACTGTAATGAATTTGGATTTCAAACATCTCTAAACATCTACTCATCCATTTCTGGAAGGATATTAAAGGTTTGTCCTCTTCTTGTGCAACAACAGTCTGGACCAACAGACTTGGTACTTACTGAACCACATGGCGATCTTCTGGTAAGATACATCTATGGACCAGGAGGTCGCAGTTTTGAATCCCACCTCCTGCTCCACTACAGTCAGGCTACTGAGCAAAGCCCTTAACCCCAGATTGTTCCAAAGAGACTGTCCCTGTAATCAGAAAATGGAAGTGAATCTGGAAACGGGTGTTAGCGTCAGAATCAACACAGAATGTGAAAAATCCCCAAAAAATCCCCAAATTCAAAATGAAGAATGGGCAATGTCCCCCACTAGCTAGGTCTCCATCTACACATGCCTACTACCAACCTGTAAGGGTGAAGTCCTGCCATCTCATCAGAAGCACCACTGCATCTTTCCTAACTCAACATGTGTTTTCGAAGAGCATCCATGCTTCTTCTAAGCCGTGGGGTTCTCCAGGACCCTGTCCCATCCTTAATAGGGTGTAAGGCAGAGCCAGGTCACCAGTCCATTTCAGGAGTCACAGACAAACACACCGTTATAGGCCATTTAGCATCTCTAGTCCTCCTGACGTGCATGTCTTTGGACTTTTGGAGGAAACCCCAACACAAGAAGAACAAATTCCACAAAACACACTATGAATGTGTGAGCAGTTTTCTATAAATAATGCGTATTAATATTATTATGATTTATGAGGGCACATGAAGGTGTGTGGGCATGATGAGTGTGAGGACATGTTGAGACACACCCACAGCACTGATTAATCCCTCAGGCTCGCAGTGTTTTGTGTGCACACGTGTGGTTATAGAGGTTGAGGCATGTACAGACAAACCTGCCCTCTGCTGATTGGTCGGATTGGTAGAGTGTGTGTCTTTTGTGTGTATCCTTAGTGGATTGCCCTGTTGAACCAGAGAAACATGTTCTCCATGAAAAGCAAAATGAAGATAACTGCACGGCAGATCTTCTTTAGTAAACCCATTGATTATTAATGATACTGTATTTTGTTAGTAATAATAATTTTCTGGCTTCAGGGCCGGTCTTTCATTAGGATTTGTGTTTCACTTCACGGGCGAATGCGCGTTGGCTTTGTTGACTTTGTTTCCACGTCTATTTCTGTCTTTGTGTTTCCGAGCAATTAGGAGAAGTGTTTCCCCACAGCGAACTTACTCTTCAAATATTAACAGAAATTACAAAAGAAGCTTAGCAGGAGAACAATCCAGCCAACAGTATCTGACCCACATTCAGATCAGCGCTTTCACCGTCTGCTGGACTCTCTCTCCTCTCTCCTCTCTCTCTCTCTCTCTCTCCTCTCCCCCACTCTCTCTCTCTCTCTCTCTCTCTCTCTCCCTCTCTCTGTCTCTGTCTCTCTGTGCCTCTCTATATTTCTCCATCTATTTCTCTCTCTATGTATCTTTCTTTGTCTCTCTCTCTGTCCCTCTTTCTCTCTACATCTCTTTCTATTTCTCTTTTTTATGCTATTTCTTTCAGTACAGATGAAAGGTTCACCTCTGGAGTCTTGGTTTCTCCAAATGTTTTCCTGTAACTTCTGTCCCTGGTCTTGCTCATGAGGCTCAACATGAACATATACAGTGCAGCATAAATGAAACAGGCTTCACACACGCACACGCGCGCACACACACACACACACACACACACGCACACACACACACACACACCATGTCTGTAATGTATATGTAAGGAGCTGATCCAGCACACACTTACTTTGAGACAAACTAAAAACTACTATAAACACATTAAATAAGAAGCTCAGTTAGTAATGAGGTGGAAGTTCCATAATTGTGTGTGTGTGTGTGTGTGTGTGTGTGTGTGTGTGTGTGTGTGTAGGTTTGGATCAGCACCGCGTTCTCTTCAGCCTTATGAACCTCATTTAACCCTGGATGTTTCCAGCGGAGATTCATCATCTGGCTTCACCAGTCAGGAGAGCACAATGGAGCGCAGCAAGACAGGTACACACACCAAACACACTGTCTCTCTCTCTCACACACACACACACACACACACACACACACACACACACACTGATGGCCACAGCAAGAATGAACTGGGTCAAATCTGCCCTCTCCTGGTGAATTGAGGGAATTGCAGTTTTCTAGTTTATCATTAAGTCTAGTAGGATCATCATCCACACTAAATGAGTAAAATTAGTCAAGACTTCATATCACTAGAACCATTAAGAACCATGTCATTAGAACAATTTTATAGAAAGACTCCAGCTAACCCGCTGTGATTCAGAGCTGTAGCTGTTTGTGCTCTGTTTAATGTGCGTGTTCCTACAGAGCCCATGTGGCACGTCCCAGCCTCGTCTCGGAGTGTGTCCGTGGGTGCAGCGTCGAGGCGTCAGACCCGACAGGATTTGCAGGGGAAGGATTCCCCAAACCGACACTCAAAGGTCAGAGGTCAACCTCTTTATCATATGGCCACCGTCTGTTCGATAACACCATCTGTTCTTCAAGATCCCTAAACACACGCCGTTCTGTGTTTCACACAAAATCTAATGTAAAAAGCTGCACCGTTACTGAACCTTCCTAATGTTTCTTTGCTCCAAGTGCACATATTCACCACTTTTCTGTTACTGTAGTAACCCAGTGGGCGGCAGGCTTGGGGGTCTTTTTGGGAATGATCCTACAACATGTTTATTTTGGGTGGGTGGTGGTGGTCTAGTGGTAGGATTCTTGTCTCTGGATCTCTGGATCAAGAGGTCCCAGGTTCGAATCCCACCTCTAGCACTACCACCACTGGGTCCCTGAGCAAGACCCTTAACCCTGAGTGTCTGCAGGGGGACTGTCCCTGTAATTAGGGCATGGAAGTCGCTCTGAATAAGAGCGTCTGCTAAATGCCATAAATGGAAATGTATTTTGCTCATTTATCTGGTTCTTATATGATGATGCATAAACTTAGACATGATTCAGAAAAATTAACAGAAAACAGAAGCACAAACAATGTCAGCGCAGACTGCCCCTCTTGGTAAATCGTCCCGTTTTTCTCTCTGTCTCTCTCTCTCTCTGTCTCTCTCTCTCTGTCTGTCTGTCTCCCTGTCTGTCTGTCTCTCTCTCTCTCTCAGGGTGAGACACAGTACTCCAGCCACTCCAGCAGTAACACTCTCTCCAGTAACGCCTCCAGTAACCACAGTGATGAGCGCTGGTATGACGTTGGTGCCGGAGTCTCCGGAGCGTTGATTGACCCCTGTGACCCCGACCCTGACCCCATGGGGAAAGGGGGCTCCAGCGACAGCGGCATTGACGCCTCCACGCTCTACACACCCAGCCCCAACACTAAACCGAATAAAATGAGCCGCAGCCTCGCCGGGACGCCCCATAAGAGCCTCCATGGCTCGGCCACATACAGCAGCCTGCAGGATCCCTTGGCGGGGGAGGGACAGCGGAGAGATTCATCACCTGTCATCACTGCATCAGCCAATCAGAGCAAGAATTACCGCACACGCACATTCCCTCCACCCGGGTCGGCAAGCGCAGAGAACCTCAAACCCAGGTAGGACAAGAAAGAGGGACAGAGTGCCAATATATGTGTGTATATATGTGTATGTGTGTGTGTGTGTGTTTGTGTGTGTTTAATATTGTAGTGTGTGTGTGATACACATTTTAGCTCGAAAAATAGTTGCTATAGTAATAAATATCTTTATTATTTCATTATCATCACATGATCACAAAAACCATCATCAGTGTTGAATATTTTTGGGTGGTGGACACTGGTGTCTTCCCAGTGCCGCTCACACTGCCATGGACGCCGCTGTTTTAGAGTTGTTCACCACTCAATATCACAATATCTGGACAACGGGGAACAGAAACCAACAGTAATGAAAGGAGAAGAGAAGGAATGGTCAGTAGTTCAGAGACAGTTTGTAAATGAGCGTGTGTGTGTGTGTGTGTGTGTGTGTGTGTGTTTATTGTACCTAATAAAGTGGCCAGACAATAGCAGCACAGGGTGTTTCAAATTAAGTGGCCACTAGTGAGAGTACATGGTGTATCTAATAAAACAGAATAACCTTAAAGAATACAGGAAATGTATAAATAATGTTAGCACAGCAGAGTTCAGATGTACATCAGTGTAAAGATGTAGTTGAACCCCACCCCCAACACACCCCAACACACACACACACACACACAGATAAGGGGCAGGGCTCCACTATTGAGGATTAAAGGATTGGTAGTGTTTCAGACAAGACTTAAGCTCAGCCCATCAGTCTGCACTGTTTATACTGACCCCACGCACACACACACACACACACACACACACACACACACACACCATCACTGAGAGCACAGGAGTATGACCACCAGAAGAGAGAGAAGGTGAGCGTGACTGAACGGATAGATGGATAAAATGTGGGAGCAGAAATTGTGCAATGAATGAGTAGCTATTGTTAAAAAAGAGGATGATGATGATGATGAGTGGCACTGTTCATTCACTGTACGTGTGTGTGTGTGTAGAATGTGCTACACCCCCCAGGGCTGCAAGTCCCCTGCTGTGGTTGAGAAGCCCAAACCATTCAGAGCCTCCACGGCGACGCCCACCTCAGGCTCCGCCCAGCTCTCTACCTCCGCCCCCAAGTCCTTTTATGGTAAAAGCAAGCCAAGTACATGGTACCAGGACGAATGTGCCACAGCGACCATCACCTCCACTTCCAGCAGCACGGACAGCAACAGTAGCAAGTACGTCGGAGTGTGTGTGCTTGGGCGGCAGGGTTCGTTTTGAGCCCATGGAGAACTATTAGAGAAACAGATGAAAATGATGCCGAGAAATGAATAATCCTTTTTTATTCTTGTTTGGATGCTTTAATAGTCTTTCATTTTAATATAGAGAGCTTTATTTCACTTTGCCCATAAATAGCTGCTAGAAATGTCCCTCAAAGACCTGCTTTTTACTCTGAGTTTACTTTGCTTCAGTTAGGCAGATGAAAACACTCTCGTCCTCCTGTGAGTCGTGATTTTGCTCCAGGCTTTTTCAAAATGTTCTTCTGCTTTCCAGGTACATGGAAGGTACCACAAGTAGTAATGGTTTCTTTAACCATTTTCTTCTGTTAATTACAAGTTCAAGGTTTCTTGTTCTTAGATTTTGTGCACAATTTTTCAGAGTTTTCAGAGTTTGCTTTTGTTCCTTGTTAACTGCAGTCTGTGCCTGCAAAAAAAAAACGGGCATAAACGAGTGTACAGCCTGGATTTGTGGTGCGTTACAGGAGTAGTTCAGGTTTTGAGCCTTTCTTAGTGTGTGTGTTTGTGTGTGTTAGCAGGCAGGTGGACATGAACAGTAAGAATGTCTTTGGGCAGCCACGTCTCCGAGCATCGCTGAGGGACCTGCGCTCCCCTCGCCGGCCGACACACAAAAGCACCATCGAGGACGACCTAAAAAAGCTCATCATCATGGACAACCCAACTGAGACGCCGCAGCAAGATTCTGTGAGTACAGACGCACAAACATACATTAAGAGACAGAGGTGTCCATGTCTAAAGTCTGGATGGGCAAAGGCTGAACAATTCTTTTCTAACAAAATCAGTCAAATCTGGAAAAAATTACTTATGGGCAAAAAAAAAATTTGGGTTGAAAAGATGGTCAATTTGAAGAAAAAAAATCTTGATGAATTGAAATTCAAATTTAAAATGCACTTATTCATTAGAATCTAAATTGATTAGAATCTAAATTCTAGAATCTAAATGAAATTAGATTCAAGGTGTTGTAAATTGTTCGGCCTGAGAATGAGCACATTTTTGTTTGGATGCATAATCCATAAACATATTAAAGAAGAGGCAAAGCTTAGCGGTGGAGTGTCAGTTTCAGGTCAGACATAAAGGCTGACAGTAAATTCCAGCTACACTGTAGTTTTCTGATTCTTGAATTAATCTTTCTTTTAAACTGGATCAAACTCCAAAGTCCAGTTAAATCAAACCTTTTTGGGTCTTAAAGTCCATGTTAGAGGGGGAAAAATCATAACAAGGGAATAACAGAGTTAATCCTGTGTGTGTGTGTGTGTGTGTGTGTGTGTGTGTGTGTGTGTGTGTGTGGTAGTCTCCACGGAGGACCCTGCAGCGTACCTTCTCAGATGAGAGTTTGTGTAGTGGACGGAGAGACGCCAGCTATGCCAGCATGCCACTGTTTGATGGACAGACGCCACCCAGTGATTTGCTTTTTACCTGCACTCTGCCAACCCGTCGCCATGGACACAGTAGTAACCACGGAGCCCTCCTCATCAGTAAGAAAGGTGGGATGATAAGCATTCTGACTAAAAAGTCTATGCTTTGGACCGTGCTTGTATACAGTGTGAGAAAAATGACACAATCTGAAACTGTGTGTGTGTGTGTGCGTGCGTCAGTGCCGCTGTCTGCGTCAGAGCTGTCTCTGACGGAGGTGAGGGATAAAGTCCCCCCACTGCGGAGACTGGACCCTGGTCTCATGCCGCTTCCAGACACTGCCTCCGGCCTGGAGTGGTCCAGCCTGGTCAACGCTGCCAAGGCCTATGAGGGTGAGGGTGAGAGAGTGAGAGTGTGAGAGAGAGAGAGAGATTTTTTTAAAGACTGCTTACTTTTGAAACTCTCGTCTTATTATTCCTTTGTTTATCTATAATTTATTATTATCTATTCAGCGACTACTATGAATTAGTAGAGAAGTGCTATGAATAGTGTGAACTACCCTGGAGTTCTGTGTGTGTGTGTGTGTGTGTGTGTGTGTGTGTGTGTGTATACACCTCGTGTGCAGACACTCCTTGGAGAAAGATTTTTGGAATGCTTCTGAGTAAACAAAGTCAGAAAATTTTGTTAGGACGTCCCGTGCGTGTTGGTTTATGGCCTTGAGGAATGTCGTGAGCCTCAGCAAAACAGATTTTAAAAATTCTGACTGCTACATTACCTTTAGACGGCAGCAGTGAGTGAGGTTTGTTTATTGAGCTTAGACTTTTCATGTCAGTAAACATGAATCCCAGATCAGTAGGTTGCTCTGAGATACCCTTGAGCAAGGTACTGTCCTTGTCACTGCTCCCTGGGCACTTTCGATAGCTGACCCCTGCTGCATGTGTGTGAGTGTGTGTGTGTGTGTGTGTGTGTGGGTAAAATAGAGGTGTAATTTCATTGAGGTTCACTGTGTGCTGTAAAGTCTCATTCTTTATCAGTGATAAAGAATGAGAGCAGCTGTCCTGGTGTTTAGGCACAAAAATAACACCCACACACACACACACACACACACACGTCTTTGCTGTGTCCACATGTTTAGGGTGCTTAGGAAGTGTGTTTAGGGCCTGAACTGACCCTTGACCCTGAAAGTCAAGTCCAGACAGAGGCTGGGAGTCTTAGTACAGACCTTCTAGCGCTTCGGGGTGTAAGAACATGAAACCGGTTTTAGTATTTGATCTGTTCTAAGTGTGTGTTTGTGTTTTATTAGTGCAAAGAGCAGTGTCTCTCTTCTCGCTGTCTGAGCCTCATGTTGGAGGAGCTGAGCTGAGACCAGTTACAAGCCCAGTTTCCTTCCCCACACCCCAAACGCCTCGCACCACACCCACCATCAGCAGGTAACAATAAACCTCTGAATTAGTGCTCTAATCCCTGATGTCCCTGGTGTCCCTGATGTCCCTGGTGTCCCTGATGTCCTCTTGGGCTTAAGTGTGTGTTGACAGATCAAAAAGTGTGCAGTGATTCATGTTATTACAACAAAACTTATTATTACTGTTACTGGATGTTGATAGTAAGAGGCTCCGGATTTCAAGCCTCACTTTTATTATTATTTAATTGTGTTTGTGTGCATGTGTGTGTGTGTGTGTGTGTGTGTGTGTGTGTGTGTGTGTGTGTGTGTGCACGCGCACTAGTGATGAGCTTCCCGGTGACTTGTCTGGTCGGTTGTATCATCTGGAGGTGATGCTGAAACAGCTCAATAATGACCTGGAGAAGGTGAGCACAACATTCCTCACATTCATCACTGCACCAGAAACCTGCCACACACAAACCTACCCCAACCTACCCCACACGAGTACACAAACCTACCCCAACCTACCCAGCACGAGTACACAAACCTACCCCAACCTACCCATGCGAGTGCACAAACCTGCCCCAACCTACCCTTGCGGTACAACCTACCAACCACCACCCATGCAGTACACAAACCTGCCCCAACCCTGCCCCAACCAAGCGCCGAGTACACAAACACGCTACTGTCCTCACTTGTGTGTGGTGTTATAAACATCAGTACTGACTGAGGTGATGGACTGTATAAAGTCCGCCAAACGGCGAGACCCACAAACTCTTCTGCTTCCTGAATGGGAGGAGGTAACAGGCAGGATGACGTTTGTTTCCTGTTGTGCTTAAAAGTAAAGGGGGGGTAACTTATCTGACTTCACCGTATTTCCACTTTTCAACCTTACACTCATCCTAACTGGTCATCCCATTTTCCGTTTCTCCCCACCCTCCTTCCTCCCGTCTTCTGCAGGAGAAGCAGGACAGGTGGCTCTTTTTGGCTGAATGGCTCACACGGAGAACAACCAACGGCTGGGAGGAGTCTGACGGCCAACGAGCAGCTCCGCAGAAGTTCAGCCAGCTGCTCTCCTCCTCCTCCTCCTCCCGCAGACTGAGAGTGACCTCGGCCCCTGCTCCCGAAAGAGGAGAAGCTCGTTAAGGAGACTGTGATTGAGGGGTGGGGCTTGTCTAGGACACCCGTTGTTTTAATCCTGTGCCTGTCCCTCTACAACTGTGGTATATTTTTGTAGCGGCTGCTCTCTCTACGGGGCTGAGCAGGAGAGCTGGAATGAAAGCAGAGAGAAACTAGGAAAAAAAAAAACCCATACCCTCTAAGCCCTGTATGGGGGGAAAAAGCAAATCCCTTTCTAATGGGAGCCCCATGAACCCATTCCCAATGGAGCGATTTTCTCCCACTGTTGCTTCCCGATTTTATAATGAGTCTTAAAAAAGAAAAAGCTCAGAAGGCGTAAACTTGGGTAGTCGAACTGAGGCGTTAAGCATTCAGAGGCCCTGTTACTGTACTTTCAGCTCTACAGCCAAAAAAAAAAAAAAAAAAAAAAAAAAAAAAAAAAGAGTGAGGGTCTGGATCGGGTCCTGTCTTGAGACTACATTTCCCAGCATGCAGCACTGTGGAGCGTGCCAAGGGGAAAGCATGGTACTGTATTCTTTTGAAGTTAGGTACAATTCCTTTGGTCTGAATGGCAGATAATATATAAAAATTGTGTTGAGAAATATGACTCGGCATTAATGTCGGTGAAGGGGTACCTGGAATAATCACATTGTTGTGTTTAATGTTTTAACCCATTTAGAGTTTTGGCTGGTTTAGCATAGTCACAAGTAACAGTCCTGCCTTGTGACCCATCAACACCCTGCTCTGAGAGCAAGTCCTGATGATCTTATAGCTTCTATATCGTACCGCAGATCCTGCTCGGACAATGCTGTGGTCAAACCTCGCTGATGCAAAATCCTTAAATAATGTGCTTTAATCGATGATTATGGACTCCTTTCTTCACTCTGTCAGTGCTCTGGACTGCCCTTCATACGCACATCTCCATCTGCACCGAGTTTAAGCATCAGTGAGACACAAATACAAGTTGTTTTAGACTAAAGCAACTTTTTACACAGAAAAAAAATCCTCCTCCTTTTCTTCTTAAAGCCAGAAATCCGTCACAGTCCAACAGGCTGCTTTAAAAGACACGACTTAGTTCTAGCAGCTGCTCCTATACTGTGATGCTCAAGTTTCTACTGTCATTAATTGGTGTGAATGTATTGTGTCGTGATGGCATGAGTGCGTCACGCATGTTCCATTGTTGTTTCATCTGATGACCTGCCGTCAGAGCAAATAACGTAGACCATTTTTCACTTTATGTGCTTTGGCATCGCACTGTGTGTAAACCCCAGCCCTCTGTTTCAGTGCTGGTTTTAGCTTTAGCATGGCCACCTTAAATCTCCATGGCAACACTATGTGACGCACATGCACATTGTTATGATACAGCGCAAGACACTCTTCATGAAAATACATCTTCAGTGCGCTTCATGTAGCATCTTTCTGCAAATGTATGGAGATCTTTCATTTATTTGCAGTTTTAACCCTTAAAATGAATCTTAAAATATAAAAATTCCATAATTTCAGGACAGGCCATCTTTTATGTTGCATTTCTCCCTGAAATATTGAACGGCAGCGTTCGATTGAAAATGCTGAACAGTGATTGATTGGATGCAATAAGTCGTCGAGCAGCCAATAAAATCAGGGTATTAATTGCTCCATTTTAAAGTGCTGGAAACAAATGTTTTACTTTTTAAATATTTTACTCAAACCTATTCTTAATGCAGCTGTACATACATTAAAAAAGGCAACATACCATACATGCACACATTCACATTGTAGCAGCGGTGGCCTAGTAGTTGGGAGTTGCCCATCGGAGGTGTGGGTTGATTCCTCACAAGTAGGTTGCCCTGAGGTACCCAGAGCAAGGTACCGTCCCGTCACTGCTCCCCGGGCGCTTTCAATAGCTGCCCTCTGCTGCATGGTGTTTGTGTGCATGGGTTAAGCAGAGGTCCAATTTTGTTGTGGTTCACGCTTGCTGTGTGACCTCGCAATGACAAGGAGTTGTCCTTTCACTTTTTTCACTTACCTGTCCAGCGGTCCGGTCCTCGTTGTCCCCTCATCCCATTCAGTTTCTCCGCTTCCAGGCGGTGAGACGAATCGGTTGTTAAAACCAGCACTGAAACGCAGGGCGGCTGTTCTGTCGAATCTAGACACTGTATATCTGTATGCAAAACAGACGCAATGACTCTAGCGCCCCCTCTTGTCAGAATGGGTGCGTTCCATAAAGAAACTATTTTTCTATTTACCTCTTGGTTAGGGTTTATCAGGTGACATGACTGTTTGGCAGAAATTCCTGTTATGGGGAAAAGAGGACAGACAGGTCGACCTACGAACTAGGTGATGAATCATTGGGTGCTTTCTTGGTTCGGTACCTTATCAATCCCCTCCGTGAAGCAGCACATGGCGATTATTAATGGTGTGAGCCGTTTGTACCGGTTATCTGCCTTTTGCTGTTATTTAGACACTCTGGTTCCATTTCTTCCTGTCCTCTGCATCTTCTTCTTTCATACCGACCGACCCCCTACATGTCCTCTCTCACCACAACCACCTCTTTGTCTTTCCGCTTCTCCTCTATACTGGCAGCTCCATCCTCAACAACCTTCTCCCTATATACTCCCTCGTCTCTCCTCTGGACATGTCCAAACCAACGCATTCTCACTTCTCTAACTTTGTCCCAGAATTGGCTTAACATGAGCTGTCCCTCTTATATACTCATTTCTAATATTGTCCATCTTCATCTCTCCCAACGCAAATCTCAGCCTCTTTAACTCTGACTCCTGTACTGTCTGACTTTTTGAAACTGTCTCCATCCCGTATAACATAGCTGGTCTCACTACCATTCTGTAAACCCGTCCTTTCCACTCTCACTGGTACCCGTCTGTCACAGATCACTCCGGACTTCTCCACCCGTTCCAACCTGCCTGCACCTTCACCTCTCTTCCACACTCGCCGTTACTCTGAACTGTTTATCCCCAGTAGTTAAAACACCTCTTTGCCACCTCGCATCCTAACCACTCCGCTGTCCTCACTTTCATTCGCTCTCATTCATTATTTCTGCTTTTCTGACTTTGATTCCTCTCCACTCTGTCCGAATCTTTACACTGTATTAAAGTGTGTATCACCTCTGTAAGTGTAAGTCTGCAGAGTGAACCCCTACGTGGGGTGTTTCCGATAAATTGGCCAGTGAGTGTAGGATAAGCAGGTTTAATGTGTCAAGCTTATAGGGGTCTAACTTGTCAGCCTTAACACCTGTAGAGACTGACCGGAGTGATCTGTCTACAGACTGTCCCTTTAATCTGGTCTAACTGGAAAACATCATCTCATCTCTCTCAGGACCACAGTGAGCCCTCTCAATGGCTGAATAACCCATTCTATTTATTTACGTGTCGGAGTCCTCAAGACGGCACTGGCTAATGCAGAGATCAGTCACGTGGGCGGACCTTCATGTTTTATACTGGATCGGATCACAGAACCATTAAGAAGACTGATAAAACTGGTTAACTCTTGTTTTTCTTCATGGAAACGACTGTGAATATTATCATCCCACAAATATCTTCCACAACTTTACAACAACTCTTGCACAACTTTATCAACTCTGTGTAAGGCAATCTCATTCAAAAGCTGTGCCAAAAAATGCTTATCATACATCTGAAAATCATTCATGGACCTGGAAAAAAGTAAAAATAAGAAAATATAAGATGAGTAACATCTACTTTGTTCACCAGAACAACAAAATTCGGTGTTGCAGTAATGAGAGAATATAGTTTGTAACGTGTTTTGTTTGTTTTAATAAGTACAGATAATATATCTGTATCATGAAATAACTCATTAAAATGATTTAAAATCAGTTTTAATCATTCAGGATTAGTTTTTCTGATTCAGGTCTCCGTGTTCATCTCCACTGAGTGACTTTTTTCATAGATTTATCATTTTCATGAGAATTACCTGGCAGATCGTCCTCATCCGGTTCTAGATTATTCTCCCTGGATCATATAAAGACAAATGAATGGTTTTAGGCTTGAGTGTGCTTAAAGGTTCCAGAAGGTTCTTTCCAGTTTCTTAAGACCCTTTCATTGTAAATGAAAGTGTGAGTGTAGAGAACCTTGTAGAGGCCTTCAATAAAATACATGTATTTTATTATGGAGAGGTTCTTTAAACCGGCTTCTAATGGGGTTCTCTATGCCACTGCTCCAAGAACCCTTTGTGGGATTTTTTAAAATGTTAAAAGGTTCTTTTCACACATCTCATGGACAACTTTTCCTCTACCAATGGGCTCTTCAGGGAACCAGAAGTGGTTCTCCAATGGCAGAACCCTATGAGAAGAGTCCTGAAAGAGAAGAATCGAATCCTGAAGCTGCTTTGGGAGGTCTGTCTTCTAGCCTGTCTTTAACACTGTCCTTCTTCCTCCCTGAACACCTTAACGAGTGTGAGCTGCGTACACACACACACACACACACACCCACACACACCCCATTTACAGCTGTCTGTGCTTCTGTGATCAAATCTGCACCATCAGTTGTCTTAACGATGATTGGTCTCTTAGTTTTGCTAGTCGACTGGTGGAGGTGTCTTCAAACACGACAGAATTAAGTTTGATCTTAATTTTCTTAATCTTTTAAGCTAAATTTGAGTGATATTACATGTGAATCTGTGGTGCATACGAATAAATCATTAATCTAGTCCGACTAAACTTGCTATGCGTGCTTAAATTGTATTTATTTTTCTTTTTTAACATCAGTCTTTGGTGGAAAAAGTAATTCAGATGATTTTTTCTGCCATCACATCCGGTGTTGATTCCCTGCTCTTTTTTGTACAAAGCTGGTTTTATTGTTTTGTATGTTTTTTTGTTTGTTTGTTTGTTTGTTTGTTTACCGTTAGTGCTTTACGCATGACAACTGATTAATCTTTCAGTTTCTCATGAGAACCCTTATATCCATGAGTGTACATTGAATACGTGTAAATATGTTTTCATTATTTTATAAAAAAATATATATATTAAAAATATTTCAGAATGATCGTTTGCTGCGTGTGTGTCTGTTATGAGGGTTTATTAGGGGTCTTTTCATTGGGCATGCAACATATTTAGAGGTGTACAAATAGATTCTGTCTGGATATAGTTTTTGAATTCTGAGATTGTGATTGGATTTGATTTTTAATATTCAAATGTAAAAATGTCTAAGCTAAATAGTCACCTAGACTTTTATTTAAAGCCCAGTTTAAGTTTTAAGGTTTTTCCCTAAAAACTCAAGGATGGTTTATAAATAAATATTTATTTATTTATTTATTTATTTAAATATATATAATGTATAAATATATAGAATATATATATGAAAAAGGTAATAGTGTTTTTTTTGGGGTTTTTTTACTTCGAGTTGATGCACCTTTTTTTCTAATTTAGCCTCATAAAGGTTTTGTTTTAAAAAGTGAATATTTAAGTTAAATAATTCTTATTTAAATTTTAAAACTATTTTGCCACATAAATAAACGTAACCCGCGCTTCTCTCTGCGCCTTTAAGAGGCGATCACGTGGTACGGTGAATGCGGAACTGCAGCGGTGACTGAATGAGAGTGAGGGAGGTAAACAGAGACAAGAGGAGATAAAAGTCTTTTTTTATCCAACAGCAACAGCAGAGGAGACAGAAAAGCCGGGATAGTTGTGTGTGGACGCGGCAGAGCTTTAAATATGCGGGTTTTTTTTTTTATTATTTGACGTGTTTAAAGAGCAGCGAGCTGTCGACCGTGTGTGTGAGTGAGATGGGCTTCTTAAAGGGGAGGTCAGTCTGTTTACGCCATCGACCCTACACGGCACTTTACGATCCAAATTTATTCAAAATATTCACTTCATGGAGGAGCAGGTTTAGTCCACGGCGATCCTAATTACGTTCTGTGTTGATTGACGGATTATTTCAGTCCCCAAACCAAAAATACCACCATGATAATGAAAATATTCACTAATATTTTTAGTATTCAGAAACATCTCTCGTTTGCACTTTTGGATTTGAATGAATCAAGTCTACGCCTTTAAAATTAATCAAAATATTATTTTTCATCATTTCATTGTTGCTGAGATATGGAAATGGTTACTGTAAATGGGCATAATAACCTCTTATTGTCAAGAGTCAGAGAAGTTGTAGTCGGTGGTGAACCGAATCGATCCACGAACTCGTTCAGACCGCTTGAATCAGTGTCTGTTTCTGAAACATCCGCCCGTTTTGTAAAGCTACATATTTTCGACAGTGTTTAAATGTGCTTTGGTGTTCATTTAACGCGACAGTGTAGACGTCATCTAGGAAGGAGGACTGTTTCTGTAATGAATCATTGGAATCGGTTGATCGGAACGGGCAGTTCAAAGGAGTCGGTTCATCGTTAGGGATTTCTGACGTGTCCTCAGCTCGCTGTTCAGTGGCGCCCCCTGCTGGTTGGCCGCAGCTCCGCTCAGACAGCCCGGTTTCAGGTGTGAACATGTCGAAAAGCAGCCGGAGACGCAGGTCGGTGCCGGGTGGCTCAGTGTCGGGTTGTCTGTCGGGAGTCGGTTCCCGGCGGATCCTGCTGTGGTGGTGTGTGTGCTGCGCGCTGTGTCTCGCGCTGATGCTGGCACTGTACCTGTCCAGCGAACCGAGCCGTCCCGAACACCCCGCGGACCTGCTGAGGGACAAGGTGAGAGAGACTCTCAGGACACCTGTTTAATATTAATAACAAATACAGCCATTTATCACATATATCAAAAATAATGTGCATTAATTGCAGTCCAAACCCCCTAGGAAACCATGGGTGGGACATATGGGCAAATATAATCATATAATTCAATCATTTAAAAAGTCTTTTGTAGGGATTATTTTGCCTGTTCTGTAAAGTTGGACCCCTTCTGTTTGTCCGCTCCCAGTTTTCCCACAAGCCCCGAAAGTGCTCCCTGGCACAGGTTCGTAAACTTGCAGCTCAGGTGGACGGAGCTCGTCTGTGGGAGACTCACCTGAGGCCCATACTGATAGAGAGAGTCCCCGGCACCGTGGGCAGCCAAACCGTTCGACAGGTAAGTCTGAGGAATACGTCTTCTGGATGTGTCTGACGATAGGACAGACAGGTTACAGACAGAAGAGTGTGTTAATAAAAGTAGATCATCTAAAAGAATAAAGAAATGCCATAAAATTTGATGCCTGCTGTATCGAACCTGCATAAAAAAAAACTATACATTCACCTTGATGGATGGTTTTCTCTCTTTCCTGTATGATCAGCACATCCTGTCCCAGCTGAGGTCGCTCTCTGCAGGCTGGTTGGTAGAAGAAGATTTGTTCCAGTCACCAACTCCCAAAGGACCGGTGACCTTCGGCAACGTGGTAGCAGTACTCGACCCCTCAGCCCCTCGCAGGCTGCTGCTCGCCTGCCACCATGACTCCAAAATTTTCCCCCGGGACCCCAAGCACCCAGAGCGTGTGTTTATTGGTGCCAGTGACTCCGCTGTGCCCTGCGCCATGCTGCTGGAGCTGGCCGCTGCGCTGGACGCAGAGCTGAAAACTCTGAAACAGCAGGTAGGCCACAGAGTGGAGCATCACACACTGCAGCAGGGGGCAGCCATACCCAGCACCCGGGGAGCAGTGATGGGAACGCATTTACATTTGCAGCATTTAGCAGACGCTCTTATCCAGAGCGACTTCCATGTCCTGATTACAGGGACAGTCCCCCTGGAGACACTCAGGGTTAAGGGTCTTGCTCAGGAACCCAGTGGTGGTAGTGTTGGAGCTGGGATTCGAACCTGGGACCTCTCGAGCCATAGACCACTAGACCACCACCACCACCCAATACACCCAGAACACCTTGCTCAAGGGTTACTGCAGGTCGAAAGTGCTAAAGTAGGTACTAAAATAAGGTTTTTGAAAGACAAATAATTTCAGATATGAAAAAGGGCAAATTGGAACAAAACTAAACATCTTATCTATCATATGGAGCTCGGCTGAGCCAAAGTCAGAGGCTGATCCATACCGGATTACAAATATACCAGTTTTACTGTCAGACTAAAAACTACTGATTCATACTGGAATAAAATCTGCAGTTATAATTCAGATAAAAAATATACACTTCAGATTAATACTGGATTAAAATTTCTCCTCAGTTGTTACTGTCAGCATGTGATTTATTTAAATAACTGTATAATAAGCACCTTTCATACATTTCAGTGCAATGCAAAGTGCTTCACATTCTGCAACGAATATGGCGAACTGTAAATAAATACAGAAAGAGAAAACGAAAGATAATACCAGGAAAATGGGCTGGATATTGGATAAGTGTGCTAATTCTCTCTTGTTAAAAACGGTATCTGGTTTGATGGTTTTGATGTTCCTGTTTGAGTCTCGTGGTTTGAGTCTCGTACTCTGGACATGCTAAGACGGGGTGGGTTTGATGTTTAGGGAGCAGGTAAAAGAGGGAAAGGAGAAAAGAAAGGAGAGGGAGGGAAGAATACACGTGCTGCTGGCTGCCTGCCCCTCGCTGCAGATACCGTTTGCTGACTCAGGCCTTGTGCGCGAGCGACTGAGTGTTGTGTCTTGGTGACCCAGTGTCTCCATATTGATAGAAACTCCAAGCATTATGGGAGCATTTTTTTTTTCTCTGCTTCATCAGGAGCAAACAGTCCAGTGAAGATATTTTGGAAAATACTTTTGCGCAAAATTTGGGGTCACGGTTACTTTTTGTAATTATGGGACCTAATTTTCACCGGTCGCAAGATCGTTCTCGAGTAAAAACAGGCCTAAAACAGAATCGGCTCCTTTACCTCGCACGGCAAGTTGTTCTGTCTTTTTTAGACATTTGCAGTTTTCTGTACTTTTAACAATTAGTACAGAAGGCTTTGCTCACTTTGTCTGTTAACATTTCATTAACAATTCTTTCTTTAATTCTCTCTCTCTCTCTCTCTCTCTCTCTCTTTCTCTCTCTCTCTCTCTCGCGCTCTCTCGCTCTGCCCCCAGAGGTCAGCGGTGACTCTGCAGTTGGTGTTTTTTGATGGAGAGGAGGCGTTTGAGGAGTGGACGGAAACAGACTCTCTCTACGGTTCGCGTCATCTGGCTGAGCTGATGACCAACACGCCCCATCCTGCAGGCTCTGCACACACTACGCTGCTGCATGCGGTGGTGGGACAAGTTTGGCATTTTTAATAAGTCTTCCATCATTTAAAAAAAAAAAAAAAAAGGGGGGCAGCGGTGGCCTAGTGGTTAGGGTGTTGGCACATGATCGGAGGATCGGAGGATCAAACCCCTTCCCAATAGGTTGCCCTGAGGTACCCTTGAGCAAGGTGCCGTCCCCGTCACTGCTCCCCGGGTGCTTTCAATAGCTGCCCACTGCTGCACGGTGTTTGAGTGCATGGGTTAAATGCAGAGGTCCAATTTCGTTGTGGTTCACTGTCTGCTGTGCTGTGACCTCGCAATGACAAGGGTTGTCACTTTCACTTTCACTTTTTGCCGAAACGATTCTAAAGCCGGTCTGTTTTATAGGATCTGTTTGTTTTGCTGGATCTACTTGGCGGCCGGGAGCCACTGATAGTGAGCCACTTTGATAACACTGCCCGCTGGTTTGACCGCCTTTCTTCTGCAGGTTAGAGCTCATTCTTTCTTCCAAATCATTCTGATTATTGTTTTTGTTTATTGATTCATTCAATAAATGCACAGTCAAATATGCAGTTCCAGTACCAGTGCCTGGAACCCTGTTCTACCACACCTTGTTCTACCTCACTCTACCTTGTGGAGTTTTATAATGACGCTGCTCTGGGGGGTTTCTGTATTTGTCCTCTCAGAGACGAGGCTGCATCGACAGGGCCTGCTGTCGTCACACCATTCGGAACAGAGCTACTTCAGAAAGGACTTTTACCTGGGCCCAGTACAGGACGACCACATTCCCTTCTTACATCGGGGTAATTCATGGCACACGCTGAAACAAAATGACCCGTGATCACTGTTGCAAATCAAACATTTATCTCCAGGGTTACTTTAATAGATTTTAAGGATGAGATTTTATTTCATATTTTTTTATTTTAATATTAGAAGTGATTTGTGACAGACGGGTACCGGCAAGAGTGAACGGAAAGGTTTATAGTACGGTAGTGAGGCCAGCTATGTTGTTCGTGTTGGAGACCGTGGCACTGACAAGACAGGAGGTGTAAGAGTTAAAGATGCTGAGATTTTCGTTGGGTGGGACGAGGATGGACAGCATTAGAAGTGAGTATGCTAGAGGGACAGCTGAGGTTGGATGTTTTGGAGACAAAGTCAGAGAAGCAAGGCTGCGTTGGTTTGGACGTGTCCAGCGGAGAGACGAGGATCATATTGGGAGGAGGATGTTGAGGATGGAGCTGCCAGGAAAGAGAAGAGGAAGGACAAAGAAGAGGTTTATGGACCTGGTGAGAGAGGACATGCAGGTGGTCAGTTTGAAGGAGGAAGATGCAAAACACAGCAAGAAATGGAGACGGCTGATTCGGTGTGGTGACTAGCTTGTTTGAAACAACTGCTAATAAATAAGGAATCTTATTCTAAGCCAGGTGAAGCCTCGGAGATGCCTCTGAAAGCAGATCTTCATTACTCCACCTTCTTGTCCCCCTACAGGTGTCCCAGTGCTCCACCTGATCCCCACCCCATTCCCATCGTTCTGGCACACAATGCAGGACACGGAGGAGAACTTGCATAGGCCCACAGTAGAGAACCTCACCAAAATCCTGGCTGTCTTTCTCGCTGAGTACCTGCACCTCTGAGTTCGCCCCAGATACCTCTGCTAAACACACAAACATGAGCCAGCGCTGTGCAGCACACACACAGCTAACAAGCATTTCTTTTGTTGCTCGAGTAAGAGCCACGTAGTGCAACACCTGCTTCGGCAGATCTTTGGACTGAAAATTTCTTGTGTTGCTCGCAGCCAAAGACTGTCTGATCATCTGACATACTGTGTAAGTTGTAGCGATTGAGCCGCTGATTGCTAACCCTTTGTCCCGTAGGCGGACAGACAGTGCTGGTTAGATTTAATAGTACAGTAGCACTGATTAGAATATAAAAAAAATCCCACTGAGACCTGCTTCTCAGCTGTGTTACTCTGAAAGCAGGCCCGGCGGGGTTGTGAGCTCATTTATATTCCAGTTCTGGTGGAATTGGGTGATTTTTTTTTTTTTTTTTTTTTTTAAACCGGGTCCAGTTAAGGACCTGATTCTCAATGCCTGAGCTTACCCACACAAAAGCTCCCCTGGTGATTTTCTAAAGGAAGAAACTGAAGAGCACTGCATACAAGTGGCAAAAATATGAGTAGCGGTCGTATTATTATTAAAAGCAAAGGATTTTAGATGGGTCAGATATTTAAATTTGAGGGTTGTTGCGTGAAGTGGGGCAAAAATGGGCTTTACGTTTTGTTCAGATATCATTTATATGCTATATTTTTCTAATTATTAGAGCCCACTTTCTGTATTTTTAAAAAGAATATTGTTTATTAGTATCGGCATCTACAGATGCGTCCTGAGAAATGTTTGCCTACAGATCCTACAGTAGCGTAATCCCTAATATGACACCTTCCTCTAAAAGGTGTCACTTAAGCTACTTAAGCGTCTTGTAGGTAACAGTCTTTTTCTTCTTGATCTTCTTGTCTTTGCAGAACACTTCCAGTTCAGAAATAGGTTGTCCTGCATGTGCAGCAGCTTGTAAACACGTCATTATTGCGTCAGGGCATACAAGAGGACATTTCAAAACATAAGCAGACCAAATCTCAGCTGAACTTTTAATATTTCAGACGTCAACGTAGCATTCATGGTAATCTCTTGCGTAATCTATGCTTTCCGATTCTCAATGAGCTGCTAAGATAAGGCCGTGGCTGTTGAGTTTTACCCAAACTTCTTGAGAGCTTCCATGGTTTGAAGTTGTCTACTCAATTTGTAGACTAATGGAAGCCCTGGGATCCCGTTAAAATATTGCAGGATACAAATAAAGAATGACACAACGTATGCGTCATAGTCAAAAGATGGAGTTTTAAAAAAGTTAGAAGTAAGAAATTAGTTTTTGTGCTTTTGAACTATAACGCGTGGGACCCTGCCTTAGGAAATGTCTGTTAAATGACAGGTCACATGCTTAAAACATGCATTTATTTCTCAGACGTTTGTCATGTTTTTGGGAGAAAATGTTCGAATACAATATTAGTTATTCATGTTTATCAAGTAATAATAATAGTTCTGAAAAATATTAAAAATATCTTCTGTAATTGGCAGCTACATCAGGTATAGTGTGTTAATTAGAGCTGTACCTGTTGAGTATTTCAGTCGAATGTAAAATGGACTTAACTGAACAAAACTAACCTTTTAAACATTTCCGATTGCTAAGAATACTTTATTGCAGAGTAAAGAAAAGGTTTAATAGTGGAAACAGAGCGTACAAGAAAGAGGACTTTTATTATGTAAAAATGTTTTCTTCTAGAAAGAGACCCATAAGATAATGGAAACTTTGCATTTTCATCATGTGATCATGATAATGCTGAATGATTATTTTTATATGGTGACAGCTCTAGTTTAAATAACAGATGAATGTACAATGATTCGGGCTTAATTAAGCCGTTAGAAGTCAGGTCTGCTCAATTCTTGGGTTTTAATAAACTCAGACAGAACCTGTGTTTAGTACTTTGGTTTATTCTAGGTTCACAAGAAGCTCTTAACACAAGATACACTTTTACTTTTCACTGCAGATTTTACTCCCATTACCTGATCATGGGGGAGAGTGAAGGTGGTTTGTTACAAAACTGAGCGATAACTCCTTTTCTGAGCCGCTTGTCCTAATTCAGGTCAGTGCTAGAGCCTATCCCAGCTCTAACAGGGCAAAAAGGGGGAAAACACCCTGGACAGACGGACCGTCAAAAGGACCCGGACCGTCCCACCTGGGAATCGAACCAAGGTCCTTCTCGCTGTGAAGTGACCGTGCTACTCACTGCATCACAGAAAGTCTGAATTAAAAAAACACTTTCAAGGATGTAAAATCAAAAGAAATGAAATTTAAGAAATAAAGCATAAAAAGATCAAAATGACTGAATTCATGAATTTTATGATCCATAAAAAGGAACGGGCGATTTTTACGTCATATGGTTTTCATTGTAAGAGTTCCATTGGTTCAAAAATCTGCTTAATCCCAGGAAACTGGTCCTAATATGTTTCTAACTAATGATTCACAAAAAGGAAGAAACCTGGTGGCTGCCCCAAATATAGGGCTTCAAAAAATTTATTAATGGATGACCTGTAGGTCACATATTTGGTTTTTCATTGAGAGGACTGAATTAGTCCAATAACTGGTTTAATCCTGGGAAACTGGCCCTAATATAATTCCAGTCTGATGTCTTGTCAGTTGTAGAAATGGACAATCTGTTTAGTCTGTGACGTTAAATGTCATCCCATCCTCCGTCATGTCTTTTCCAAGAGAAAGTAATGGATTTCTCCTCTTGTGCAGCAGTTTTCTGTGTCCGCACTCCACTTAACCTTACACCAGTCTACATGGAGGGGTCAGTCCCCGTTAAAGGCCTTCGTTAGGCTCGTGTCAATATGAGGAGTAGTGCGCAGGTCCGAGGTGACTGAGAGGAGGGGGGTGAGAAGAGGAGAACTGGGAGCAGGGGAAGAGTGATCCGGGGCTGGATGGAGGTGAAAGATCATCATCTGAACCATGAAACGCACCTCTCGATGTTCCTCTGGAGCACAACACGTGCTGCGGCACCGTATCATCCATTTGTCTGTGAACGAGAGAAAAGGTAAACACTGCACTTTAAGTCTGTGATTTGTCCCTAGAAAATGGGATTTTCAAGCAAACGTTAAAAAAGAAAGTCGCCACTGAGGTCCATCTCATGGAAAAACCATCACTTTCCTGCCTTTTCCTAAAGATGTTGATTGGTAACATTTCAGAAAGTACTGTTCGTCCCATAAAACTCACGGAAACAAGGCTGCGGTAACAGTCTGTTTTCAATTTGGTTGTTTTTATGATGTCACATCATCCAGTGCATTTACACATATTCGTCTTAGAGCTGTTTTGGCTCAAGCGGTGATGGTAAAGCAACTCCGAACCTCGATTCCAGATTCTGGTTGTGGATTTTGTAGGTACCGCTTGGTTATGTCGACGGTACAGTTAACCGCCAGCAATTATAAAAATCCAGCACTGGGAACAAGCCTTGAGGTCCAGAGATGAAGATCTCTGTTTTCAAATCAGCTACAAGACCGCCAATCCAAAGAGAGTCCATGTAACAGTCTTCCTGCTACAGGAACAAAAACACCCTGTTGAATTCTAAGGGTTTTCCATCCATCCATCCATTATCTGCCGCTTGTCCCAAACGGGGTCGCGGGGGAGTGCTGGTGTCCAATCCAGCGCACACAGGGCGAGGACGGGGGACGCACCCTGGACAGGTCGCCAGCCCATCGCAGGGATCTAAGGGTTTTATTATAAATAATATAGAAATATATGTTTTTTCAAAATATACTTATAAAATATGGGACTTTTATAAAAGTCCCTGTACTTGCTTCTCATTTAAGAATATGTTTACCACTTTTTCTCAGATGTTGTTCAGACGTCTTGTCTGAAGTTGGCAACAGGAATGATGCAGCTAAGAAGTAATGTAGTTCTTTACCCCATCAATGGCATGAATTTTGGAGCTTTTAGAGAGATGTCTTCCTTTAAGAACACAACGCTCACCCTCTGCGGCCCTGGGCGGCTCTGTCCCTCTGCCGGCGGTTCTTGAACCAGTTGCTGACCTGAGTGGCGGTGAGGCCTGTGACTGCAGCCAGATCGCGTTTCTCCCGGGGTGAGGGGTAGGGCTTCCTGCAGTACCACTCTCTCAACACACACCGAGACTTCTCCTGAAAATCGCACACAGAGCAAAGTCAGGCTCAGTCACTCAGTCAGGCTCACTACTCAATACAGTAGTGTTTACAGTCTTGGGCCACTTTTCATTTCTTCATATTTTGCCTCCAAAGATCCAGACTTTCTAGCATTTTAATTTTTTTGTTGAGCAGTTCTCCAGATCTTCCTGAAGGACAAAGTTTTTGTTTCTCATTTTCAGTCCAGTTTGATTGTTTTTTGTCAGTTAAGCCACACAGAAAACCCCTTTAAATCTTCTCTAAAGGCCTTGGTCCCTTTCAGCAGGACAATGTCCTACCACTCTGCAAGAACTGTTCGAGGAACGTGAAGCTTTCAAGGTCTTGACTCGGCCTCCAGATGTTCCAGGTCTCAGGCTGATCCAGCATCCATAGGATGTCCTGGACTAACTAGTTTCATCTGTGGAGGCCCAATCATGCAAATAAATTTTGTTTATGGTTTTGTTCACTGTTTTGGTGGCAAGAAGGGGGTGATCACATTATTAGGCATTTGGTTTTAATGCTGTGGCCGATCATGGTATGGCCGATATATATAAATTAAAATAAAGTGTATGCCTGCTTGGTTACCTTTACGTTTAGCTCTTCTAACACCCTTTGTCTAGTTTATTCTGCAACCCTAGTTTTTTTTCTTAAAGCTGCTAGAAAAGCTGAACCATGTCTGGTTCTAGGTAGTTTTCCTGAAGAACTTTTTTAAAAAGCCATAATGACTATTATTTATTATTTTTGACAACATTTTGGTCTTTGAAGAACCATCCATTTAAAGGTTTTTAGAGAACCTACAGTGCTTCTAAAAGTAATTTCTAAAAGTAATTCTAAAAGTTGTTCTAAAAGTAATTGTTCTAAAAGAATCATTGTGTCTCTGAGATTCAGTTCTGGACATTCTCACTTCTACTGTACCTTGAAGCAGTAGCTGGTCTCCTCTCCATCCCAGATGGTCCGTGGGAGAGGGAATTTGCGGCGGACGCGGTACTTCCCCACCGCCCCTAGAGGACGTCCTCTCTGCAGCTCTGCCTCCAGGTAATGCGCTCTGAGCCACAGCTGCTGGAGGAGAGAGTGACTGCGGGGGGAGAACATGTTCCCCTCTATGAGGGTGTACAGGTCTACAAAGCGGCCCTGGTGGAAGGCCACGGCTGCACGTGCCTTCAGCACGCTCTCCACGCCCTGCAGGCCCAGGTACGAGGAGGAGGAAGAGGAGGAGACGGAGGGTAAGGAGCGAAGAAAAGCAGCCAGACGGTCCATGCAGCCACTCTGCAGCAGAACCTCACAAACACACGCCACCTGATCGTCTGAAAAGGCCATGGCCATGGTCACGGTGTGGACGTGGACGGGATCTAGACGAGAACATTCATTTCATAAGATGTTTTCAGTCACCTGGACCCCAATTCTCAGTGCAGTGGCATTTAATGCATGAATCCATCTTTTCAGTGATGGTGCAGAGAATCTCACGAGGGCCCAATGGGTCTAACTGTACTCATGGGCTGTATTGAAATATAAAGTGAAAGTGACTATGTCATTGTGAAACACAGCACAGCACACAGCGAACCACAATGAAATACAGCCACTGCAGTTTACCCCTACACACCGTGCAGCAGGGGGCAGCTATCGAAGGCACCCGGGGAGCAGTGATGGGGATGGTAACTTGCTCAAGGGTACCTCAGGGCAACCTACTGGGCTGGGATCTGAACCCACTAAACTTCCAATCCTGTGGCCAACTCCCTAAACACTAGGGTTAGGATTATATAGGCTGAGTGGTGTAATGGTCACAATTTCACTAAATCACTTTTCAAGCACCTTAACCTGAATTTGTTGTTCAGAAAACATTATTACTATTATTTGTAGAAGCTGTAATAGTCATAGCAGTGTTTTGCAGTAATATTATCAACCCCATTTTATTACCATTTCATCTGCAATGATCAATGAAGCTGAATTCATACACATGTTAAGTGTGATCAGTGATTTACTAACAGATCTTAAAGGCAACATCATGTTTTATACTAAACTAAGGCTAATTAATAACTATATTAGTAATAATAGTAAAACTTTTCTTACAAGTCATGCAGTACGATCCTTGAAACATTGCATTTGTAAAACAATAATTCAGAATTAAACGTAATTAGTTTGAAGTGCCTATATAAAAAATACCTGTAAATAAAAATAGAATTTTTATATTTATAATAATAGCAGATATTATTATAAATATATTAAATATTTAATATATTAATATATTAAAAATAACAGATTTTTTTAGTGTTTAGCATAAGATGACATCATATTGCCCCGTACTGATCACCAAATCATCAAATAGAATAAAATAGAACGAAAATGTCTAATAGAATAAAGCATTTTATTGCAGATACACATATAAACTGATTCAGGCTAATTTTCTATAGATTTTAGTCATAAAATGAAACATTTTTGTTGCAATTAAAGGCAATAAAGTGGTCAAATACAACTAAAGGTGCTGTAAAATAAATACTGATCATCAGAATTTGCTACTTTATTAGTACTGAACTCTTTAATGCTCTGAAAGTTCATGATGTGCTATTCGTACAGATTCGTACATACCTTCTGCTGTGATCGGAGGCCCGTCGGGTTGGTTTTCCTTTTAAACAGAAGATGGAGAGCTCATGGTAATCCGCGCTGAGCAGCGGAGTGTGTGTTAAAGTGTACGAAGTTACACACGCTTATACCTGTTCTCACCTGAGAAGGTCCGCCCACCATCAGACAGAGTACACTCGGGTAACTGGAGACCATGAGGGTGACTAAAACACTGACAAGCACTGACACACATTGTGCAATGAATCATGCCTGCACACAAAATGAAAAGAAAAAAAAAAAAAAGACAGACCTATTAATCTGGGTTTAACCTGCCCGATACCTCAGCTGGACGGAGATCAGAAAAGGAGCGCATTTAAATCTGAATGCAATCTTATTTCCTAATCAAATAAGGGCGCTGACATTTGGTTAGATTTGGTTAGTGATGACGGACGAGTCTGACATATTTATATTGATGGCGGGGGTTTTGCCTCTTAATGTGCACCTGGAACAAAAACCCCCCAAAACAACAACAACAAAAAAAAACAATAAATCTAATGCAAGAATAGCCGATGTTCAAAAGTGCACTGCATCCAATAAACCAGTTAATGGTATAATTAATATATCATTAATTGGTTAATTGGACACAGTGCACTTTTGAACATTAGCCATTATTGCAATACATTTTTTGTTATTTTGTTGTTTTTTAAATACAGTTCTGTGCAAAGGTTTTAGGCAGGTGTGGAAAAAATGCTGTAAACAAAGAATTTCAGAAATATAAATATTTTTATTTTTAAAATGTTTATTTTTATCAGTTACAAAATGCAAAGTGAGCGAACAAATGAAAAATCTAAATCAGATCAATATTTGGTGTTTCTACCTTTTGCCTTCAGAGCAGCATCAGTTCTTCTAGGCACACCTGCACACAGTCAGGGATTCTGTAGGATTATAGTCGGTGTCTGATCAACCAGTTTTACCAAACAGGTACTGATGATCATCAACGTCACACGGAGGCTGAAACACAGTCATCTTTGGAACGACCGACCAGCCGAGTTCCTTCAAAAACTGTGTGCAAGTGTACCTAGAAGAACTGATGCTGTTTTGAAGGCAAAGGGTGGTCACACCAAATATTGATTTGATTTAGATTCTCTTTTGTTCATTCACTGCATTTTGCTGATTGATGAAAATAAATGATCAACACTTCCATTTCTGAAAGCGTTCTTTGTTTACAGCATTTTTTCACACCTGCCTAAAACCTTTGCACAGTACTGTGTGTGTGTGTGTATATATATATATATATATATATATGAGTTTACCTGAAGGACTCTGACCATGAGGAACAGAAGTCTCTGGTCTGATGGAAAAGATTGAACTCTTTGGCCTGAATGCCGAGCTTCATGTTTGGAGGAAACAAGTCACCACTTATCACTTGGCCAATACCATCCCTACAGCGAAGCATGGTGGTGGCAACATCATGATGTGGGGATGTTTTTCAGCAGCAGGAACTGGGAGACTAGTCAGGGTCGAGGGAAAGATGAATGCAGCAATGAGATACAGAAACATCCTTGATGAAAACCTGCTGTCACCTTCCAACAGGACAACGACCCTAAGCACAGAGCCAAGGTAACAAATGAGCGGTTTTGGGACAATTGTGTGAATATCCTTTCACGGCCCAGCCAGAGCCCAGACTTGAAGCCGATTGATCATCTCTGGAGAGATCTGAAGCTACTATGGCTAGTATTTTCTATTAATTTTCATCATGTCTGCTTTGCATTTCTCTCCAAATAATAGTGCAATAATGAATAAAGCCCTGGTTTATGTTTCAGCGTCTAGTTGAAAACAAGGCAGGCTGGACTGTAATATAGTTACTTTATAACCAGAGATTCTAAACTTGATTGCTGGTTCAGAACCGTCAAGGTCAAATGAACCTCCCAGATGTTTGAACAGTCCTTCTCTATAATGGACTCTCGTACAGTCGAGCATCTACATGAGAAAAGTCCACACTCGTTCAGAATGAAGCATTTGGAGAATTTTCAATACATTGTTAATTTCAATTTAAATGCGATTTTCTTTTCTTTTTGCCAGTAATTAATGCTTTGCATCTTTCGTTTCTATTCCTCCAATCAAAACTTCTCAGTATTGGATGGTGTACTGTATAATTAAAGATACAGAACTGAAAGACTGATATAAAAAATATTCCCTGTTCTATCCACACCCTCTACAAAGAAACACTTTTGCAAACTTCAGAGCAAAATGATGCAAAGAAACTGAAAATGTGTCCACTGCAAAAGTTATTTCCTGTTCAAGATGTGATTTTCCAGTGATTTTCTCAGTAAATGAGCCAAAAAACGTGCAGAAAATCAGGCGCGAGGGTTCTTTAAGTACTTATGTTCATTAAACATGTCATTTTCAAACGTTCATCCATTACTTTATTTGATCTTTTAAAGAACTTTTTAAAAAATTTAAAAATGATTGAATTTTTTGGGTACTTTAAGGTTTTAAGTAACATTTTTAAGTCATTTTAAGTCACCAAAAAGGACAGAATGACACCGATTCCACTGTAAAGGATGTTTAATACAAGGTCACATTGAGAGTGAGTATAAAAAAATATAGTAACTATAAAGAAGCGACCAAAAAAAAACAACAAACAAAAAAAAAAAAAACACACCTCTTTCAAAAGAGATTGGCTGTTTTATCATGCAGTAAAATAGGAAACAATCCCTTTATTCAATTTTAAAGAAGATTTCTGAAATCTTTGGTTTGATCAGCTGCATTTTTTTTTACCTCTGGTTGTACAAACGTTGTCACATCTGTGTCAGAGTAAAAACTCACGAACAAAGCTTCTGTAACAGCGACACACACACACACACACACACACACAGATTCCCTTTGATTCCCCCCCCCCATACACACACACACACACACACACACATCCAGGTGCATGGAAGGAAGGAAGGACAGGTAAAAAAAAAGTAAAAGTCAATAGAAACCTTTGGCAAATAAATGCTACATGTCCTATTCTGAATACACTTGTAACTACTTTTAAAAAGGTATTTTGGAAAAAGTATAGCATACCAAATGCAAAAAGAAGGCATTTTCCTCGACGGATCATGCAGTGCAAACTTGGCTGGAGACCTGGAGGATCCCTGGTCCACCAAGGATGCGGCTTCATAACTGCTAAATGCTTTAAATACACACAGAGATCAAAACAAACAGGTCGAAAAGAGAGAAAGGCACATTTACGGCTAGAATAAGCACACAGGGCCATGTGTACCGAAGGCTGGGCGCCTCAATGACACGAAAACAATACAGTCGGCGGTAGGACGTCCCCAAGGCACTCGTTTACAGCTGAACGGTTAGGTGGATATTCATTGCACAAACTCCTGATGGCTGCAGTAGGACCAGATTTTCCAAAAAGAGAAAGGCAGTAAACGTTTCACGGTAAAAAAAAAAAAAAAAAAAAAACTAAAAAAAAAAAAATGTGCAAAACAGAGGTGAGCCCTTCACAGAGCCCAAAATCGGCCTACTGGACATAACCGTCAGAACATGGGACATACGTCCCGCTGTGCATTTAGAGTCTCTAACCTTCGCCGCTACCGGGGAAATCTATTGCTGATGCCAAGTTAACATACATTAACCCGAAAGGTATTGATACAATATACTAAAAGTAGGATATTTCTTTAAAAATGGCTACAAAGACACGTACAAAAGACTTCATGAAAATAGTCATTCCGTTTAAGCTCCGACCTGAATTCCTGGAGTCCATTCGATTGGACTGAGAGGGAGCTTTTCATGCAACCGGAACATCAATCCTACAAAAATACTCTACAACGAGAGAAAAGACCAGAGAAAGAACATTTGCACACACGTGGAGAATCGTGTAGTGTGGTCAGACATCCAGGTTGGAGGGTAGCTTTCGTGTCCTGTCAGGACAAAAAGCTAGGTTCTTAAAAATTTCTGCATAATCACATGGTTCCAGTGCAAAATTAACCATTCGGGCTTTTTGCAACACTTTGCTCGACTTGTTCGGAATGGAACCAGACGTCACATACCATGAGAAGATCCCTTTAAAAGATCGGGCTCTTTAATTCCCCCGAAAAAAAGGTGCGTGGAAATAATATAGATAAACTCAGCTTGTGGTTGAAATGCTTCTGTGGGTCTTTTAGAATCACTCCGAGCTGAGACTCATTATTGAATTATGCAGAAATTTCTCAAGAACCCTTTCTAATGTTGATTTGTGGGTCTGGAAAGTCCATGAACACCACTCCCACCTTGAGGGCGTCCATGTATTCTTCCTCACATGTGCACAATTTCATTGCATAGATACAAATATTCAAATATACACGAGCAGTAATTTGTTCCTATATTACTAAACTGACCAATAGTGCTTCATTAGCATGTGCTGCATTGTAGTGACGGACTGGAGTGTTTGCGCGAACTGTGGAAGTTTAGCTCGCTGCTGTACATTTAGCGATAACGACCATCAGCGTCTTGTCTCGACAGCGAGTCACTGACTCTGAGAGACTCTGAACGTACGTGAATGTTGATATATATGTATATACACACATACTGTAGAGGGACACTACACCAAGGCAAATGGATACGCACCTTAAACGGAAAAACATGAGAACGTTGAAAATGACACGCGTCTGTTCTGGTTAGGACGAGGCTTAACGCGGGAGAGTGTGCGTTTCACCTCGTTATCCCACGCTAATTGAATTCAAGCTTTCTCTCCAAAAATAAAAAACAAACAAAAAACCCACAAATGAAAGAAAAAGGCAACATTTACACAAAACTTTGAAGTGTCGGCTGGGCAAAATGACAACGGTACTTACGATGAATCTGAAAAGGTGCGGTTGCAAGGATTGCCGTTTTAATTGTACATTATTCAATTAGCGGAGCGTAACACAGAGCTTGGGATCTAGCAGTTTGGCACAGTTAGGGTTAAAAAAAATGGGACTTTCTGGCCCAAAAAATGGCCTGGTGGGAAAAAAAAAGAAGATTTTTAAAGACGATTAAATTACAATCAATGTTCAGATTAAAAAATGGCATCTAGCCATCTTCTCCAAATCGTGCAGCCCTTACATAACGGCTGTGTGTGTCAGTCTTGGAGAAAATTTTGTGCAATTGCAGGCGTCCCCGACTCCAGTCCTGGAAAGTCCAGCACGGTTTCAGCAAACGGTGATTCCCAGGCGAGGTGAACCAGGAGTGTTTGAGGATCATCGAAGGTGCTGGAAACCTCCAGTACCGGTGCCGGGACCCCTGCTGTGCTTTTGTCAGGTTACCCACCATGATGGGGAACTTGATGGTGATAAGGCTCATGATGGTCTCGGAGCTGAAGAAGTGCCTTTCTTTTCAACAGGATTGGTGTCAAAGTTGCAGGTTAGTCCATTTCCTGTTCCAATGTCAACACACTCCTCACCAATATTGTGAAGCCAAGAAAAAGCACGACTACTTTACTCCTTCAGTCCTGGAAGGCACTGCGATGTCTGAGGACCGTGTGTAGCACCGCAAAAAACTGCAGATTCGGGTACAATGTGACTCAAGGCACAAATATCCAGGAGATCTCCGCTCCCAAGATCTAAACAGACCTTCGCAGCATCAATAGAGAACCATCTGTCTCATGGTTGGAACCTGATCTTATTTCCTTTCATATCAACAGACAATAGTGCCTGAAGCCTTGTAGTGATGGACTGGATTGGATTGTTATCATCAACCCTTAAATTACTACAAACTAGTCATGAAAAAGTCATCCTTTAGGTTTTAACTGAGTAAAAGTGTTAGCTCTGGTTCTGGGTATCTGTCCATAAGGTAATATTCCATGTCTTCTTAACAGACTGGTTGAAAGGAGTAGACATCAAGAAGAACACTACTATGTATAGTTTAAATTTTACCGTTAATGAGGGAAGGCAAGTCATGGGAAGGCCTTGGGCCTAGGTCCCGGTTTCTGAGCCGTTTTTATACCACCTCACGATCAGACGTGGGCATTTCTGATATTGTAACTTACAAGAGAGAGTAAGAGTGTTTACATCCAAGATCCCTATCTCCATATGTGAACTGTTCATTGTTCACCGATTGTCTGGCAGCCCATCCAAAAAGGAGTTACAAACCCAAGTCATCGTCCACGGGGACAGACTGCAGTTGCGTAAGGATTTTTGACTCCCCATCCATCTCCACATCGTCAAGATGAGACTCCCTATGCACGACGTCACTCGGGGGAGAGGTCCCTAAAAGCAAGGACTCTCCCCCTGGTAAGCTCAACAACGCCGAGTCCTCTGGGAGATCCCCTTTCCCACGGACGTCAAACAGCGTCAGGGCGGACGAAGAGGACAGCGACACTGGGCTCCAAGCTGGCTGAGGAAGATGGGAAACACTGGCCACTCCGCTGCTGACCGGACTGAAGGAGAGCAGGCTTTCAGGGCTGAGGGTCTGGTGGGATGGCAGGATACTGGTGGAGGTTGGGGTGGAGGAGTCTGGCGTGTTTGGAGAAGCGCCTGGAGTGGAGCTGGCAAGAGCTCCTGGCTCAGGACTGCAGTAAAGCCCAGAGGAGCCAATCAAAACAGACGACTGGAGAGGACTAGAGGTCGGCACGGAGGACGAGGAAACGGGTTGGTTTTGGAGCAAAGGCCCAAGTGTAGACAGCTCCAGCCCGCTGCAGCTATTGGTGGTCGGGCCTGAGCTTTCTGGGACGGATTTGACGGGCATGCTCGTGAACTGAATGCCAGCTGGGATGGTGAGGATAAGCTTGCCATTCTGAACACTCAGGAATGGGCTTCCACCTGCCAGGACGAAGTTACCTGAACACAAGAGCAGATGATTCAGTCTAGCTCTCCTATTTGACCGTATGAACAAGCACATTGTGTACTGTAAATGTCTTAGCTTCAGAGGACCTTTAACTCCCTGGAAAATTCTAGTAAGCCAGGAACTTGCCAGAAATGTTTAAAAACAGGTCTCTTACCTGGAGACGAAGGTGGCAGTTGAATAACCCCTGAATTAAGAAGTTGGACACTTGGAATAGGACCTGCGGTAGGTGCACTCTGCGGAGGTCCAATCGGGGTGATGCGTAAAGACCCCTGGGGCACACCAACTCCTGCTCCAGTGCCAGAGGTTAAAATCTGGAAAGCACCACCAGGAGATGGGACTGGGAGAGAGGGTGCTGCTGAAACCACCTGAGAGAAAGAGATGGTTCCTGTAGGAGCTCCAGCCATGGAGGACACAGGTATAAGTTGAGGCAAGGGAACCAACTGGGGTTGCCCCAGGTCTTTGGACTGGGAAACAGGCACTACTTGTGTTGGCGAGGACATGGGAATGACTTGGCTCCCCAGTGGAGTCTGTGTATGCGGGCTGGCCGTGGAATTGGACTGATCTCCCAACTGAAGTGTCAGCCCTTGAGGAACTTGTCCATTAATCACCTGGGGGACAGACACAACAGTGTTGCTGCAAAGTGCGGTAGAACCGTTCTGTGGTTGGGTAAGCCTCGGACTAATGTTAAGGCTCTGGGTGGGAAAGTGAGGGATGGATCCCGGTGGTATTTGAGGCGTGATGGGCGACACCGGCACTAGCTGAGGACAGGAGGACACCTGAGTCCCAGTTGGGTTCTGCACTAACTGGGATACCGGGATGCCCTGAATGGATGGTACCACCTGGGGCAAAGATAAGACCTGAGGACTGGAGCTGGAGGGAGAAGATACCACTTGAGAAATGGATGTGGTGGAGTTAATGTGAGAAGCAGCTGTTACTAACGCCACAATCTCAGGCGTTTGGGTGGATTGCAGTGGCAGCACAGGGCTGGTGATGACCGACTGAGGCACTGTTGAAGAGAGGATGCCATTTTGAGTCAGAGCCAAGGAAGGGAGTGAGGTGGGAGTCACGACTGTGGAAGAGATGGTGGATATGGAGGTGGGAGGTACTATCTGAGAGGCATCATTATTCTTTATAGTCACAGTTTCTGGAACACTGATGAAATCCAAAGGAGAGACGTTGCTGTCAGATGCTTTTGCTTCCTCGGACAACGGTACAGGGATCGTGCTCGTGAGGCTGGCTTGCGAGTTCAGCACCAATGTAGGCAAGCCGCTCTGTGACTCCATGTTGGTAGCGCAGGGTTCCTCAGGACTGCTGTCAGTTTCACCCCCTTTAGAAATAACTTGAGCCCCGTTGAGTAACAGCGGAGTATTAGCAGTTACGGGACTGAGGGTGACTGTGTGGCCGTCACTCAGCGTCAGTCCATTAATAATGACTCCAGTTCCTGTCCCCGATAATAACGGGCTTCCGTTGAGCAACAGAGAGTGGGGGGTAGTCAGGAATCCCCCGGTGCTGTTGAGAATGAGCTGACCTCCGGTGCTACAGGGGGCACTGGAGAAGGATATAAGAGAAGCAGTCGAGCCTCCTCCCTCAGGTTTGTCAATAACATCTTCCAGGTCTGCCTTGCTGTCCTCGTCATCCCCGCTGTGGTTCCCATCAGACTCACTACAAAGAGAATCATAAATGTCACAGCGCAAGACAAACCAATGTGCAGAGACAAATGCAAAGAATGTCTAGCGACCAGGCAGAACATCACACTGCTAGGACAGAGATGACTTTGTCAGGAGAGGCACTGTGTGCAGCAATGATCCCTTGTTGGTTTGTTTGGGTTGGCCAGAACATAGTAACGTTCCACACCAAAGTAATCTAACTGAGACCTCCAGAAATAGAAGAAAATAACCAAACGTGCAGGGTAAACAGCCTGAAACTGCCTTTATCAAGGTCTTCAGCCACCACTCATTGGGTCTAACCTGGTGTTTCATGAGCCAAAGGACTGAGATCATGTTACAGGTCAAGAATAGTCTAAGTGAAAGTGAAAGTGATAGTGATTTGTTATTGTGAAACACAGCACAGCACACGGTGAAACACAACCAAGAGCTTCCTCTGCATTTATCTCCCACACACACCACGCAGCAGTGGCCATATCCAGTGCCCGGAGAGCAGTGATGGGGATGGTACCTTGCTCAAGGATACCTTGGGGAAACCCAATGGTCCGGGACTCAAACCCAAGACCTTCCAAATCATGAGGACTAGTCCTGAATCACTAGGGCACCGCTGCCCCAGCTGCCACTAAACTGTTACTATTCACTTCCTGCCGTGACTATCGTACAAGCCCGGGGGGGCGGTGCTGTGATCTGGGGATGCTGCAGTTGGTCAGGTCCGGGTTCAGCAACATTATATACCCAAAGAATGAGATCAGCAGACTACCTGAATACACTGAATGAGCAGGTTACTCCAGTGAAGTTCTTATTCCCTGATGCCACCAGAGTCCAGACCTTAACGCCTTTGAGAATCTTGGACCTGTGCTGGAGAAGAATTTGCGCAGCGGTCCGACTCTCCCATCACCTCTCTGAGATCTTTATGCAACTCTGGACGGAAATTATGTGACGTTTCAGAAGCTTATCAAAATGATGCCGAGGCGAATGCGCGCCGTAATCAAAGCTTAAGATGGTCCAACTAAATATTAGAGTGTGTGACGTACATTTCGTGTGTGTGTGTGTGTGTGTGTGTGTGTGTATATATAAAAAATACATGGTCCCGTTTACACTACAAGCAGGTGCAGCTGTGATTCAGATCTAGCTGTCTGTGTTTATCGGTAACGCAGCCAGTCTGTGCTCAGGTTCTAACTTGTTCTCCACCCTTACCATTCAATATTGGTCCCAGAGTCTCTCAATACAGATGTTATATTTAGACGTCTGAATAAGCACTGAACGTCCTTTACAAGACAGTACACAATTCTCCCACCACTCCTGGCAGAGATTTAACCCCCGACTTTTCTTTTCCACTGTGTTTGAGCATGTAGCTGCAAAACAAACACATAAAATGTACTTTAAACGTCCGAAATGCTGTTGAGCGTTCATATAATTAACCACACACAGCAGGTAAAGGCCTTCTCACCACACCTTTCAGAGTTAAACGGAAATATAGTGACGTCCTGCAGGCAGCGGTGGTCTAGTGGTGAGGGAGTCGGCCACGGGATCGGAAGATCGTGGGTTCAAACCCCTCACCAGGAGGTACCCTGAGGTACCCTTGAGAAGGAATCGTCCCCATCACCGCTCCCCAGGCGCTTTCAATAGCTGCTGCACGTGTGTATTGGTGAAACGCAGAGGTTGTGGTTCACTGTGTGCTGTGCCATGTTTCGCAATGATGAGAATAGTCACTTTCACTTTCATGAACTTCAACGACCTGATCACCACAACTGGTGATCGTTAATTTCAAGTGTAAACTGAGCCTTCATGACCCTTTACTTCATTCAGACTGGATTCATTATCTGACTTTTACCCGCCCCCCCACCTCAAGGAGCCTGACTCGCCTCTGAGCATCACCAGGCATCCCCAAATTCAACCTTTATTGAATTAAGATAAGTGAAAGTGACTATTCACGTCATTGCGAGTTCACGGCACAGCACGCAGTGAACCACGACACCTCTGTACACCTCCGCATTTCACCCACACACAAACACGCGTGCAGCAGGGGGCAGCTATTGAAGCACCCGGGGAGCAGTGACGGGGACAGTACCTTGCTCAAAGGCAACCTACTGGTCTGGGATTCGAACCCACAACCTTCCGGTCCTGGAGCTTATTCCCTAACCACTAGGCCACCACTGCCCACAAATGAATATATGCTCTAAAAGTAAATGTACAAAATAAACTCCAGGTCTTCTGTATGTCCTGGAACGAAACCCCAGAGTCTTTTATTTTCTCTCCCTTTGTTGTCCGAGGTTCTGCTGCAGCGACGGCTGTGATTACGTCCAGCTGTGACTATCAGTGAAGTCTGCGGAGAACAGCTTTAACCACCAAACCACAAATCCTGCTGATAGGGGAGACGGGAAAACTCCTTTACCTTTCTGTCTGCAGCTCGGTTCCTGACTCGGTTCCTGATGCAAGATAATTCATGGAAAGCGAAGGCATGTGCTACATGTTTTGTCATGACAAATTTAGCCCCATCCAGTTGCCTGGAACCAGTACTTGTGTTTCTGCTGAACGTCCTTGAAAATGTCATAAAATATGATGATGGGGGGGGGGGAGAAAAAAAAAAAAAAAGACTGACAGGCTATTTTCTACCTGGAGTCCATTTATGACAGAAGGCGTTTCCCTTTTTCAAACGGACTTTAAAAGCCTAGTCATCCTGCAGGTTTCTTAGATAATCCTTTCTGATGTTTTTTTTTTTTTTTTACTTTTAGGAAAGGGTCTGCAAACACCAGAAACACCCATTAAAGCTGCTTCATTAATTGGACGTTAACTTCAATTATGATTGACATTCTGCAATTAATTAGCATAAAAGGAGAAGAAAAATCCCAGACGATGAGAAAGGCCCACTAGAAAAGTGGAGGAAAAGCTGTGGCTCAGAAACAGATTTTTAAATATTCAATTTTTTCTTTTTTTTTTATCATTTAAGGAATAATACTAACTAACATTAATAATATTTAATAAATATGAGTGTTTAATCTTGTTAATATTATTTAATATTCATTTCAGTGTTTTTTTTTAGAATTGTTTCCATTTAAATTTAAAGTTCAAAGAAAAAAACGACTTTAATGCTGTTAAACGGATGTTTTGACGTTTAGAATAAAAAAAAGTCAATCATTAATCATCAAGATCTTATATTGACACAAAAAAAAAAAAAGGGATTATGATTTTTGCCGTGACTGAGCGGCTCCAGGGCCCAGAGTGTATCTGCTGGATAAGTTATTCAACCCCCCTTTTTTTTTTTTTTTTATCCCTCAGGGAAATTCCAGGTGGCTTCAGCAGAAACTGCAGGGAAACGCATCGGATCCTGCAGGACAAGAGCAGATGAGCTGAAGAGGATCTTTCTGAAACGGACCAGAAGCACCCAGATGGATGGAGGGCGTGATGGACTCCTGCTAAACCCGTCCACCGACACGGCCCGGTCTCTCGGATCTGCCTGAAGCTTCGGCAGCCTTGAGGAAACGTGAGGATCTCTGGGCCGAGCTCACATTTCACAACAAAAACAACATGCTTTCTTTCTTCCTGTCCAGTTCCAGCACCATCTCCAGCAAGCACCAAACACACCCTGGACCAGATCCCATCATGCCTCAGTAACCTCAGTAATTTCGGACCCTCGGTGGTGCGTCTATACTTTTTCGGCTGTTATTCAGTTTTTTGTTTTGTTTTTTTATTATTCAGACCTTTATGTTATGGAGCTTTCTGCCTTGAGATCAGCCTGTTAATTTCGAGGTGTGATGCCTGCTGCATTAAAAGACCAAGATCAGTTTAACCAGATAACTTAAACACCTGACAAATCGAAAAAGAGCCAAAGGATTCCTATTAGAGAGGAATGACTTTAGGCTTGAGTTGTCTGGCTAACTCAGAAATCCTCAGTGGTGTTTCCACAAAGCTGGCTTTCCCATTAGTAGCCAGATAACTTAAACCCAAACTCAAGGATCACAAACAGGAAGAGAGTGGAGGGCAATCCTACTGAACACATTTGACTCTGGGCTTAAGTTATCTGGCTAAACACAGAAAGCCTGCTTTGTGGAACACCCCCTTGGGTTTCTGAGTTAGCCAGGTAACTTAAACCCAAAGTTAAATCTGTTTTATCGGAACATCCCGTAATTCCTCTCTTATTTGTGAGGCTTAACTTTGGGCTTAGGTTATCAGGCTAACTCAAAAGTCCTGGAGAACACTGTCAGGAAGCCTAAAGATCCAGAAACTGGATCATAATCAACTTTGGGCTAAAGTGATCTGGCTAACTCAAAACTCCTGGGGAATGTGTCACAAAGCAAGATTTTTCAGTTAGCCAGATAACTTAAGCTTAATGTCCGTCCCTTAGAAACATCCCTCAGCTCCTTGCCAGTCGGACAACCCTCAACTTTGGGCTTAAGTTGTCTGTCTAAAGTGGAACCCCAGCTTTGCAGAGCACCCTCAGGATTCCTCAGTTAACCAGATCATTTCAGCCCAAAGCCTGTCCCACAGAAGAACCCCCCAGCTCCTTGCCAACCGGACAGTCCTGAACTTGGGGGTGAAGTGATCTGGACCCCTCTCTCCGGGCGGCTCTGTTCTCACCTCTTGCAGTTGGTGCCGGACGGGGTCCGGTCCCTCTGCCGGCGGTTCTTGAACCAGTTGCTGACCTGGGTGAGGGACAGGCCGGTGAGCTTGGCCAGGTTCCTCTTCTCGTCGGGCGTCGGGTACCTGTTGAGTCGGTAGCACTCCTTCAGGGCGTTGCGGGACTTCTCCTTGAAGCAGTACACGGTCTCCTCGCCGTCCCAGATGGTCTTGGGCAGCGGGAACTTCTTGCGGAGCCGGTACTTGTCCACGGCGCCCAGGCTGCGGCCGCGGCTCCTCTCCGCCTCCCGGTAGCGCGCCCGCAGGTACAGGTCCTGCAGGAGCCCGTGGTTGCTCGGCTGGAAGTCGTGGCTCTCCAAGATGGCGTACAGCTCGCCAAACTCCTCCCGGTGGAAGGCCACCACGGCCCGGGCCTTCAGCAGGCTCTCGTTGCCACGTAGCAGGTCCGAGGACGGCGGGATGGCGGCGAGGAAGCGCCACAGCCGCTCCACGTTGCCCGCCTGCAGCAGCGCCTCGCACACGCAGGAGAGCTGATCGGCGGAGAAACCGCGCAGCCCCGCCGCCGCCGGAGCCCCGTCCGCCTCCGCCTCCGGCTCCGGCTCCGACTCCTCCTTCACCGCGGCCGCCGGCGCCTCGCCGCTGCGCTCCGCCGGAGACGAGGAAGCCATGTTTTACTTCAACTTTTCTCTCCCTCTCCCCCTCTCTCTCCCTCTCCCTCTCCCTCTCTCTCTCGATCCCTCCTCCCTCCACCACTCCAGCGCTCCGCACCGAGTGTGTGTCTGTACTTTCACCCCCCACTTTCCAAAACTTCATACCGCTTCATTTTAGAGGACAACTCCACCCGAATGTGCAAAATTTAACATTGTGTGTGTGTGTGTGTGTGTTCCCTGCACGCCGGATAGTTTTGAACTGAAACCATAATAATAGTGTGTGTGTTGTTGGCCAGGGAGTCACGTGTCTTGACATATTTTCAAACTCTCCCAAAAACGAATCAGTTCATTTAAAAGGAGAATTCCACCCGAAACTGTAAAATTACAGGCGTAATAAAGAGGGGGAGGGAGTGTGTGTGTGTGTGTGTGTGTGTGTGTGTGTGTTGCTGCTTTGGGAGTCACGCCTCTATACTTACACCCCCTCCTAAGTGTGTCTGAAAGTACAGGCCCGTCTAGAAGGAAAACTCCACCCGAAATTGTAGAATTGGGAACGTGTGTGTGTGTGTGTGTGTGTGTGTAAAGTCAAGTTTGTTAACATTTCGTCAAATTCACCCTCCCACCCAAACTCCCTCAAAATCTCCATATCAGATCCTTTTAAAAGTTCCACCCAAATTTGGAGAATGTAACCCAAAGTGAAAGTGACTATTCTCGTCATTGCGAGGTCACAGCACAGCAAACCACAACGAAAATGGACCTCTGCATTTAACCCATGCAAAAGGGGGCAGCTATGAAAGCACCCAGGGAGCAGTGACAGGGACAGTACCTTGCTCAAGGGTACCTCAGGGCAACCTACCAATAATGGGTTTGAACCCACAATCTTCCGATCCTGTGGCTCCCTCACCACTAGACCACCGCTGCCTCAGTCTGTAGCTAAGTGGATTTGGAGGGAAATATTTCTTTGGCACTGTTTAGTGATTGGAACCAGACGTCTGCCTCTAAAAGCAACTCAGAAAGTGAGGACATTCCTCGTCTTTTGGGTTTGTTGGAGTTTGACGAAGCAGCTCAAAGGTGCGTTACATGCTTTGGCTGATGCTGGAGAACAGATTTCAGCCTGCATGGGGAAGCATGAAGGGTGATAAAAGGCAAAACAGGCTCTTTTCTCAATATTATAGATAGATAGATAGATGTCATATATCTATATATCTCATATATAGATGTCATATATCATGTATGGGGCCGCGGTGGCCTAGTGGTTAGGGTGTTAGCCGGAGGATCAGGGGTTCGAACCCCTTCCCGATAGGTTGCCCTGAGGTGCCCTTGAGCAAGGTGCCGTCCCTGTCACTGCTCCCTGGGTGCTTTCAATAGCTATGGAGTGTGCATGGGTTAAATGCAGAGGTCCAATTTCATTGTGTTTCATATTTTCCCCGTCCATAAACCTCCTCTTTATCCTTCCTCTTCTCCTCTTTCCTGGCAGCTCCATCTCCAACATCCTTCTCCTGATCTTCCTTTCTCCTCTGGACATGTCCAAACCAATGCAATCTAACTTTTCTCACTTTGTCTCCAAATCTTGAGCCGTCCCTCTAATATACTCGCTCCTAATCCTGTCCATCCTCGTCTCTCCCACCGAGTTCTGATTAGTTCTTTCTGTTAATTGTGATAAAGGTCAGACATGGAGCTCTGATCTCTACTTCGGGGCCTGCCACTGTTTTCTCATGTCAGATGAGTTTCAAAATGCCCTGCAGGCAGACCACATTTTCAGTGAATTTGCATAAAGAGAGAAAGGTCGATGTTCCTGTTCAATGCTGCATTCAGTGTCAGTGCTTTTGTGCAGTGAAATGATCTTTACCTTTGTGTCAGCGTGCAGAGAACGAGAGAAGAAAAATGTGCTCCTGTTGAAAGCAGGGAACGCTGGGCTGGGATCACTGCTTCTCATGGATATCAAGGCACTTGGACAACCTGTTTGAATAAAAGGTTAAACAAACTAACAAAATACACAAAGAGACGCGACTGAATTTGTTTTCCTAACAGCAGTTATCTAACAATGACGCCGACCTTAGGAAGTTATATCACTGCTGGAGCAAAACCTTGTATCTCCTTTTCAATTGTTAATTAATCTGCGACAGTTTTAACGATTGAAGCACCAATCAATAAAAGTGAAGATTTATTAACTGTCTTCCCCAATTCACAAAGATAAGGGTTTCTAAATGGGTTCAGATTAAAGGAAAAGGTAGAACCTTTTAGTTGGCAAAGGTTCTATTAACTATAAAAGGTTCAGGACACCATTGCAAAAGCTTGACCTGGTGTCCCTTAACGCAGTTTCAGTGGATTTCAATCTGTGCTTCAGATCTTCTGGTTGAAGCTTCTCATCATAAGCCGAGAGGTTTTTAAAATCTGCTACTTTCTGGAATCCATGAAGGCATGTATGTGGATGATCCTGCCAGAGAAGCAGCTCTGAAGGTCCAGATCCCTCACCAGGCTTAACTTGGTATTAGGAGCATTTCTCTGCAGCCATCTTTGTTTCTATGGCAATTTTTGTTTCGTCTGGCCACAGCACCCAATCCCTGTTAAAGTTCCTGGTACAAACGTGGGGAAAAGATGAGAAAGGCTACTTTTTAACATATTTTGCAAACAGTTTGTTGACAAACAGTGAATTTATAGTGAATTCAGAGACAGGGTGACCTCCAGATCCAACCAGACTCGCGTCCGCTTTCAGACGGCATGATGTTTTTGGATTTCTTAACGACCGCCCTAACGGTTGATGTGGGCAACCATGCAACCATTTTTTGTCTCATTGCAATCAAATGAAAGTGAAAGTGATGTCTTGTCATTGTGAAACGCAGCACAGCACAAAAAAGTCAACCACCCATACACAACATGTGCAGCATGGGGCAGCTATTAAAAGTGCCCAGGGAGCAGTGACTTGGACGGTACCTTGCTCATGGGTACCTCAGGGCAACATACTGGTAAGTCTGAAACCACAATCTTCAGATCCCGGGGCCGAATCCCTAACCACTAGGCCACCGCTGTCCCCCCAAGTGAAAATGACTATTCTTGTCATTGAATCCTTCTGTAGTGATGGATGACTGAGGAGTTTGAGCGTTGTGTCGCCTCATTTTTATTCCCCAGTGAACCAGGAACTCACTGACGTCTGATCTCTAAACACAAGTTTGCATCGGTATAATAATAAGACAAAAATATTTTATGGCCTTTTCAATCAAGAGGAGGACAATAATCCTGGAGCTTGGCGGTGGTCACTTTTACATTTACAGCATTTAGCAGATGCTCTTATCCAGAGAGACTTCCATGTCCTGATTACAGGGACAGTCCCCCTGAAGACACTCAGGGTTAAGGGTCCTGCTCAGGGACCCAGTGGTGGTAGTGCTGGAGCTGGGATTTGAACCTAGGACCTCTTGAGCCGTCTTCTTATAGGCAAGTATCCTACCTCTAGACCACCACCTACAGACCTATGACTCAAGAGGTCCCAGGTTCGAATCCCACCTCTAGCATTAAAGTGAAAGTGAAAGTGACTGACGTCATTGCGAGGTCACAGCACAGCACACAGTGAACCACAATGAATTCACTACCACCACTGGGTCCCTGAGAAAGACCCTTAACCCTGAGTGTCTCCAGGGGGACTGTCCCTGTAATCAGGACATGGAAGTCACTCTGGATAAGAGCGTCTGATAAATGTAACTGTAATGTAAATGGTTACAGTAAGATCCCCTCATCAACAAAAAGAAGCACTCAGTGATCTCCTACAAGCGTGTTCAGTTGTTTCAGTGTACTGAGATCATACGTATGGTCTTCACCCTCCGTCGCATCCTGGGAGGAGGTCCGGCCGGTGGGTGGGAATTTGGGAGAACAAAGGCGGCTCTCATTTGTTGTTGTTGTTTAGTTGATATGATTTAGATAATGGCGTGATATGCTGGAACAGATAAACTCTAATTCGGTTTGAGTGAACCTCTGGACAGAGAGAGGTGGTGCAGCTGGAGATGGTTTTGAATATTCATTGGGGAGAAATATTAAGCTTGCAAAATTTTTTCTTATAGTAGGAACTTTTTACAAAAGCCATACAGATAACATATCAATGGCCCAAAAAAAGAAAGCAAAGAAAACTTTTGCATATGGGTGTTTGGGCATTTACATATTTGTGTGTGTGTGATGCAACTTTGCATGCTGGTCAGACAGAGCGAGTGGAGGCTTTTAATGTTCACCTGGAGGCAGATGGACAGTGCGAACTGAAGCAGGACCAGCTGCCGCCATACCATCCTACTGATGGAATGCAAGCTTCATTTCCAAGAGGGGTGTGCAGGGGGCAGCGAGGCACTAAGGGTGAGTCACACCCCCATCCCGCCACCCCCATCATCTTGAGCAGGCGGCCTTTGATCTTCACTTTTATGCCTGTGCTCACTTGCCCTGTCAACTCAGTGTGATTTGGGGAAGTGCACTAATAGCAAAGCAGGGCTTAATAGGACTCAACAATGGAAATGTGTGAAGTTGACTTCATTTAAAGCCTCTGAAGGAACCGTCCCGTCCTCAGACTGGAGTAAAAATGCAGAATGGGGTCAGCAAATTTGGGAGGTGTGCTAATATTACTGCTGAAAAGGTGAAAAATGCAGAAGAAAAAATAGTCCTTAATTCCTGCATGCTTTCTGTACATATTTATTCCACAGCACATAAGGTTCTAATCTGTATCCTCTGTTCCAGTGTCTAGAACAGTGTGCAAACTGTAACATACAGCACTTTCCAGCCATTTGCCCTATTTCCTGCAATATGCATATACATATACACACATATTGAAGTGCTATTTCTTATCGAATAAGAGCACAGCCATTTACATATGCCCTTAAAGGCACAGCAGCTACATCTGTTTACAGAGATGAAGGAAAATGGAACTTTTGAAGGCTCCTCATCGGAAATAAATCACGTCCAGCTACTCAGTGCTCACTTTCAACGTCACGTTTTACTTTTATAGGCTTCTAATCATATCAGATGACTCTTGACTACTTTATGCTTCTGGGTTGCGCAAAATTCATGTGCAGAAGTGCAATCTGCACTGGAAAAAAAGCCCAAAGTCTAGTGGTCAAAATCCTCTTTAAACCCAAGCAGCACCTGGTGGCCTAAAGCAGCAGTGCAGCCTGGTCTGCTCAGGACATCTCTAGAGGTAGTTTGGTTTTGATCTGATTGTTTTTGATTTGTTTTTGATTAAACATGGTTGCACAGCTCACCTTTAGAGTGGATGTGCTCCACTGACGTACCTGTAGGCCGGATAAACACCAGCACTTTATATATAACCATTAAACCCAAGCTTCAAGTGGAGTTAAAGGGTCGGACTAGGAAAGTATTTTCTTCTTTCTACTCCATTTTAAACATCTAACTGTGCTGTTTAACTCCTGTATAATTCATTACTTATTACTTTTTGGTAATAAGTACATACATTTGGAGGTGATGTTTAGGGACGAGGCCCCTGGATCAGAAGGCCGTGGGTTCGAATCCCAGACCTGTAGGTTGCCCTGAGGTACCCTTGAGCAAGGTACCGTTCCCATCACTGCTTCTTGTTTACCTTCTGGTAAAAAAGACAAAACAGTGATCTTCTCGAACAGTACCAGCCATGAACAGGGCCTAACTCTGACTCTGTGATACCAGTCCTGCCCAAAGTAGTGTCCAAACCTCGTATTGTCTACAGTGTAATATTTCAGTGTAAAAAGAAAAAGAAAAGCTTGAAAAAAGTGTCAACCACGTGCTATTGTGTATTTTGTCCTACATAACATCTATCTATCTATCTATCTATCTATCTATCTATCTATCTATATATATATATATATAGATAGATAGATAAAATGTCCCAGCATAATGCTTTTATTTATTTAAAAATATTTTAGTTATTGTTTATAAACTACTCATACTCATGTGGTTTTTATTTTCTAGCTAATGAAATGCAGCCCGCCGCTCATGGAAGAAGCGGATCGGATTAAGGGTTGGTATTGGGACGCGCCATAAATCTGTGCCCAACAGCGATTTGTTCTCTACTGGTAGCTAGTGTTCCTGCTGAAGTGTACTAGGTAGGGACCTAGTGTGTAGACTGCAGGCATGCTATTGGAACGTATCGGCTTCTGATTGGCTCAGGCGGAGGCGGAAAGTTCCAGAAGAGGCGGCGGAAGCTCCGTGTTAGCTTTAGCGTTAGCTACACTGGGTAGCGTTTTATCCGGTTAGAGGAAAATAAAGCTCAAAATAGGTCTTTCTTTAACAAAACAACGTTTAATTTTCACTCTTTTTGGCACTGGACGGGATTGAAGACCTGAACAGGCTGAAGTAGGGACCGTTGGGTGAGCGTTAAGCAGGTTGAAGATGTTTTGGTCAGTTAGCTGCGGATGGGCGGCTGGGTGTGTTTGAGGAACTGGTGTAAAAGCGACGATTAAACATCAGTTTTTATGAACAATATTTAATCTCAGCTGAATTGAATGATAAAATATCGACCTTTATGTGTTTTTAAGATAGCTAGGCCCTCATGTGGCCTTACTCTAATTACAGAGAGAATAATAATCAATGAAATGTATATTGTTATTATTATTGTTATTATTTATAATACACAGTAACAAGGGGACGTCATCTATAGAGCACCTTTCAAACATTTAAACACGAGTAGAAATGCTTCACATTTTACTACAATAACTTAATTAAACAAGAAGAAAATGAAAAATGATCCTGAACAAAGATAATAAAATAGAATGATGTATAATTACATGCATTAATCATGTCTATGAGGTGCAAGATATGTGATAAATGGAAGATGGTGCAAAATCAGTGTAAAATCTGACATATCCCTCATTATTGTGTACGTGTGTGTGTGTGTGTGTGTGTGTGTGTGTGTGTGTGAGAGAGAGAGAGAGAGGGAGAAAGGGAGGGAGAAAGGGAGGGAATCAATGTATTGAGTAAAAAAAATGTAATTAGAAATGAATTGATTACATGAAAGGGTAAATATGAGAAAATAATAGTTTTGTAACATTGACCAAAGACCGCTCACATGTGTCTTCAGATTTGGCTAATTTTATTCATTTCAATCTTGTGACTTTATTTGAGACCTCTTTTGGTTTTTGACTTTGTTCTTTTTTCTTTTTTTTTCCCAGCAGGATTCTGGATTTTTGCCTTTCAGTCCAGGCCGAATAAGAAAAGTCAATCTCGTTGATCTGGGATCAGGTTTGTACCCGGGAAAATGGACGAGAGCGTGACGGTGATCACTAACCCCACGGTGTCTGTGCGTTTGACCAGCACCCTCAGCTCCTTTGAGGTGAACCGCAGATTCAGCAGAGGGATCACGATCGCGGAGTTCAAGGTTTCCAAATTTCTACGTCAGCTAGACCTAGGGCTTTCCATATGAAGTTTCCACTGTAGCTTACAGTTTGGTGAAAAGTTTGGGATTTTTATTTCTGCTTTTGTTCACCTGATTCAGCCAATTCAGCTATTCACTAATCATTATAAGTGATTAGTGGTATTGTCATACACTGTCTGGATTAAACAGTTTTAAATTCAGCATTAAAATAAAATTTTAATCCAGATCTACATAAACATATTTGCCTCATTCTGGCTGGATTTCAGGATAACGCTGTTGAAATAAAAACACAAAGCGCATACAAAATGGTCAATTTTCTCAAACTGATGCAACTGGGGAATTCAGTGCTCCTCTCAAATTATTACAAGCATGAAAAATAACAGTAAATGCTGGATGTCCTCTTTAATCTTTGGTGAGTCTGCCCTCTTATGTTTTTTCCTGATGTGTGTTTCCCTCAGAGCAAGTTGGAGCTTGTGATAGGCTGCCCTGCTGCCTCCATGGACCTGCAGTTGTTCAGCACATCAGACAAGTTTTTGCAGAATCTTGATGATAACGAAGCTCTGCTGGGTTCCTTCCCTGTCGATGACGACTGCAGAATACACGTGAGTCAGGCGGGTTCTAAGAGAAGGACGTGGTTTTAGACATTTAAAGGTCTGATATTACTGATATATCCTTCCTCCTCTGGTCGACCGTGGATAATCAAAGAAGTGACATTACTAAAGAAATGTCTAATACTATAAATTAAGTGGAGTAAACGTATGTAGCCACTGATTGGCGGTACAGACTGCTGTAAGTAGGATTGAGGTCTGTAGAGTCCGATTGAGAGTCTGTAGCTGGGAGTTCATTAAAAGGTTTTAAGCTGATAGTAGCAGTTCTGTTTGAGTCGGTGGAGCTTTGGTGAGTCTTGGTTAATGGGAAGCAGCACATGTAGGTGATCCATGATGGTGTAACTGGACTGGAGTTCGGGTGAGAAGAGTCTGAACGGTCGCCTCAAACGGTGGACGATCTGGTCTGGAGTACAGGAAACCCTCACGATAGTCGATGGATCTGGGTGGGCAGCCTTTCACGTCAGGAAATGGAGGGCCTTGCGTCATTTACTTTAGTACAGACTGACGTTTAACTGTTTAGACAAACTTACAGCGATTGGTCAAGTATGAATTAAACCAAAAAAGGGCTCTTCCTGTTGCAGGTGATTGATCGCAGCGGGACTCTGACTGGAGCGTTTAGTGACTTGTCCAAGGTGGAGAAGTATGAGATTTCCGATGATGCGTATGAAAAGAGAGCAGGTAAATGTGTTTTTTTGTTTTTTTGGTCCTTTAAGTTTGTAAGGAACTGTTACTTGATATTTTTGTAGACCCGGACTAAAATGTCTTAGGTGTTTCGTAGAATTAATTAAACTGTTTGAATATGTCTCTGCTCATTATGATTAAGTCAGAATAAACTGGAGTCCATGTTCACACAACTTCATAAGGGTTATTCATTTGTCCCGCTCATCCTAGAACTGGGACGATTGTGTGAGAGCGTTGTTTGTTTACTGGAGCTTTTTTTAGTGACTGTTCCTGTAAGGATGGTGATACTGCTCTCCCTTGGCGTCCAATCACGCATGTTGACTTTTGAAACATACATTAACCCGGTTACCTGCTGACTCTTCTCAGACTCAGTGCGAAATTTCAAAAAGAACATGAAGATGGGCCGCTTCAATGAGGAAAACATGGCCAAGCGTGAGGAGGAACTTGCACGGAAGGAGGAAGAGGAGAAAGCTGCGTTAGCCTCCATCACCGTCGGGAAGCGCTGTCAGGTTCAGGTTGCTGGGCAGCCCACGAAGATCGGCACAGTTATGTTCGCAGGTGAGTCTGTCTGAAGAGCATCTTGATTTTTCCCGTTGGACGAACATGTAATCACGTTTGTGGCAACTCAGTGTTCGGATTTTATTGAGAAGTTTATTGCATCATCTTGTACAAATGTGGGTTGAGGGATCATATGATACTGGGCTTTTCATTGGTGGAGACAAATAACTAAGCGGTCCAAACTAGGTGAGCGCACAGTTGGGATTAAGATTGTAGAAGAAAATTGTACCAGTTCTTCTAAAACGTAGAATTAATTTTACATCTGAACCATCTAATTAAGCAAAATTAAGAGACCATTTTTAGGAACGCTTGGGTTAAAAGTGGGGACACTTAAGTCAAAATTGTTTACAGAAGTAAAAGTGAAAGGATCCCGGCGTTCTCACATTGACTGTCCATAAAAATCTGTTTATTTTTGTTAAAACGTTTTTTCAAACTTACTAATTGTGGATGGGAACATGTTCTCTTTAGAGGCTAGTTCATATTTCATATTTTGATAACAAGCGTTTAAAAGTAGTTTTTTAGTTTTATTTAACATTTCATCAGTTTTAGGTGGACCTCCTTTATATCTGTGTTTATAAGCTGAAAAAAAACCAACACTGGCAGCTGTATCACTTTTTAAATTGGGTCTAAGAAATGAATACCTTGATTGACTAAATTAAATTACCGTTAAATTAACCCCGGAGTTGAGACGAAGCTGTTTTGCTTGTCACTCATGCTTGATAAGTGAAAGTGACCAGTCTTGTCACGAAATTACACTTCTGCATTTTACCCACACACAAACACGTGCAGCAGGGGGCAGCTATTGAAAGCGCTCAGGGAGCAGTGACAGGAACGGTACCTTGCTCAAGGGTACCTCAGGGCAACTTGCCTAATGTCTTATTTTATTTGGTCAGGAGGAAATTGAAGTTTTTTAGAGCCTCCTAACTTGGACCCTCTTGTCTTCAGGCACAGCAGATTTCAAGCCAGGCTACTGGGTAGGTGTGAAATATGATGAGCCACTTGGGAAAAACGATGGCAGGTCAGTGCGTCTCCCCCACACTTCCTTCCTAAATTTGTTTCTGGTTTAAAAAAAAAAAAACATTTCATTAACTGCTCTTTAGATTGTTTTGTAGCTTCCTGCACTTTGCCTTTTAGTACCTTTAGTGCCATGCTAGGTTCCCTTTTCTTTTAATATCAGTCAAACGATAACGATTTGGGTTTCGATTTCGAAACGATTTGGGTTTTTAAATTCACTTTGTCTGAATGACACCGAATTTGCTGAACACTACTTTTTTGACTCCTGATTTACAATTTCACACCGTGTCTGTAGCATGAGCCAAAATGTGAAACTGAATTTGAATAAACAGCCAGATTGAAAGGCCTGCAATTATTTTATATATATGTGAGGTTTCCTTCCTCTTAACGTCAGAGGAAACAACTGAGAAGTCAAGTTTGTAAGAAATGATTAATGATAGAACGTGATTAATGCAGATATTAGATTTTACGGTCATGTATATGGTGTGAAATTCCACCACCACCGCCGCATTGTGTGAACACTTTATGAAGGGTGGACCAATAGAATGGCACATAGTCACTTGGAATACAATCTTATGTCATAACATTTTATTTTATTTTTTTCTGTCTCTTATTCCTGGATTACTCTTGTCTTTATTTCAGTGTGAACGGAAAGCGGTACTTTGAGTGCGAGCCGAAGTACGGTGCATTCGTGAAGCCTCTGTCCGTGACTGTGGGAGACTTTCCAGAGGAGGATTATGGCCTGGACGAGATGTAGGCCGAGCAAGAGACAGGAGAAAAAAAAAAAACACAACAGCTGTCCGGAAGAAATAGGTCTGCCTGTGACTAAAAGGTTTTTTTCTGCTCCGTTATCACAACTAATCATTGTTTAGTTTTGGCAGGTCTGGAACAGGTCAAAAAAGTGATCTTGTAGTATAAAGATACAATAAAGAACCCATATGTTGAGTTTATTCTTTACAGTCAGACTTAGAGTGACGACATCCCCACTGTGGCGCTGGCTGTGTTCAGTTTGTAACGTGAGGAAAGGGCCAAGTTAGCCAACAGGCAAATCAGCCGAAGCAGAATTAGCAGATTGTGGTTTTTGAGAAGGGGGATGTCGGATTTGCGTTTTCATTTTGCCTACTGTGACTCCTCTTCACCGCTCCTTTCGCTTGGAGATGGATTGCCATGGATTTTTCATGGTTTAGCATTTGTGTAGATTCCTCAACAGAAGTTTCCATCGAAATACTCTTTAATAATATCTGAATTGGTAAGGATAAACAGCTGTAAGGTATTACTACATCTGAAAAATCTATTGGCGATTGTGTTTTTTTTTTTAGATTGCTTCATCCTGCACATACCTTGCCGCTATGAATGAAGAGGAAAAAATCTGTATTAGGCAGAATGTTTCAGTGTAAAACATAAGGCAGTGAATTCATAACCATTCTATGTAATAGCTTTCTGTGGGGAGCATTGAGGCGTCTGCTCCCGTTAATCACCGTAGTGCATTTTTCTGTATCGGACCATTTCATGTCAAAGCCACTCTGAAGGAGGAATTTAGAAAATTCAGAAATGAGAACATTGTTAATCTCGCGCATACACAGGGGCTTGGATGTCTGTTTTATTTTTCTATGTATGTATGTATATTATGTATAAATGTTTTTGGACATTCAGGAAAAGGTCCTTTTTTTTTCCATGCTTGTCTTAACTGTTTTTTTTTTGTTGTTGTTTTTCCCCCCATGTTTAAAATGCACTACTCGGTCTTCTTGTTTCCGTTATTTATTTTTTTCTCTTCTGAGAGTGAGTTGTGTTGGGCTCTTCAAAAAAAAAAAAAAAAAAAAAGTCTTTGCCTTACTGTACAGACGAAGGACGGAGGTTTTGATGCACGGTGGATTTGGCACTTTCGAGGCTTGAGTGGGTTCTGTGCTGCGCCGCTCTGTCAGTTTATCAATTGCACTTGTGGATGAACCTGCCGTAATCTCCACAAGGAGTAGAGTCAATATTCTTTCAGTGGGTCAGAAACCTGTCCAGCGTGCCAATTTACACTTTATCAACATCAAAAAAAACCTTGCATCTTCTCATGTGCCCTCGTTGCAATGATGGTCTAGTTAGTTTGTTCACGCCGTAGTGTTCGTTTTGGTTTGTGTTGTGGCCTTCCTGTAGCGGGAGAGTAAATCAAGCTGGAACTCGAATGTGTTTGAGAATGAAGGATTTAACGTCTACAAGTTGGAATGAATGCTGTTTATAATTTTTCTTATTCAGAATGTAACTGTCTGCATCATTTTTAACACTCAAAGCCTCTGTATGAGCCAAAATGTGAAACTGACCTTTAGTTTAGCTCACCTGCAAAGTTGATGGTGTTCAGTAGGACTTTGAGGGACACTTGGTACTGAACGAATACTCCGCTAGTAATAAATGTACATTTTCACTAAAATTAAAGCATTTCACTTTGTTCATTCAATCACCTTCACTCAGGTCTGACTGTATTTTCCATGAAGGTTCCATATCCAGTGCCCAGGGAGCAGTGATAGGGACGGTATCCTGCTCAAGGGTACCTGAGGGTAACCTGCTGCTCAGGGACTCGAACCCATGACCACCAGTTATGGGGAGAAGTACCTAAGCATGTTCTCACGTCACTCAGTATTAAAGCTGTTTTTTCTCCAGGTTCAGAACCAAAAACTTCAGCTTCTGGAATCTAGTCTCAGATGTTAGATGTTCATTTCAAACCGTGTTCAGACGTTTGACTATATAGATATATAAAAAAAAGATTTTTATAAAAATTATGCTACATATTTATACTAAAACATTTAAAAAAAATGACTACAAGTACAAGCACAAATTCATGTGACCCACAGGTTAGATTGGTGGCGGATGAATAAAATGCAGAAAACTAGGTGGCATCATGTGCAGCACACACACACACACACACACACACACACACACAAGGCCACAATGATCTATTCTGCAGTCTGTAACAGACTTGTAATTTTTTTTACATTTCAGATTAAGACAGATTAAAAAACAAAAAAACTAGGGCCAGGAAATGGTAACCAGTGGTGTCTAACTTCCCATTCTGTGCAAGATGAGCCCTGTGAGAGCAGGGATGTGCAGCCAGTTCAGGACAAGTGGCTGAGAAAATGAGCGAGTGTAAGAAAGCACTGATCCAAGCAGGATTAAAATGAAGGTTTTCTTTCGGCTGAATCCATGTTCAGGCTGAATTCAAGGTGTTACAACGTGGGTTTAGGAATGATGCTCAACAGCCGCCAATCAGAACAGAGCCTATTTACATATATCCATCTTGAAGGTGCAGTAAAAACGGCCTGTTCTGAGGAATGAAGAGGCTGGGAAATGATGGAACTGAATTTAGATCATTTTGGGCAAAAAAAACCCCTCAAAAACTGATGAGATAATACAGATTCTGGGCAGGGTTAAGCGTGTCAGACTTATTGAACAGGTTTTAAGGCGTTTCCTGTAAACCCAGTCCTGATTGTAGAAAAGAACGTTTAACGAGCATCAGTACAACAAAGTATATACTTTATTACAGGCCCATTTGTTTTAAAGTATTATGCAACAAGAGAGAATGTAACAGAACTTAAGGTTCTAGGATACATGCACATACATCTAAGAAAAAAAGGAACCAAAAAAAAAAAAAATAAATCATAAATGGATATAAATTCATTGTGTGTGCATTTAGACATTTCTAAATACCAATCCTTTAACTTGAGTGATTAGTACTACCACTACAAAACAGTAAAGTTAAAATATATTCAGAGAGTTGCACACTAACTAAGCATAAAATCATGTTGAAGTGACATACGCAGTTCACGCAATGTTTTTAAAACGTGCAATACCAGCACTGTACCAACTATTTATAAAAATTACTTTTTCGCTGCACCGCTTTCTTTCCAACACTGTTTGACCCCCCGCTCGTGTCCGTCTGTAATACTAAAACGTCTGCGGAAAAAGAAACTACTCTAAAGATCCTTCTCTCAGTTTGATCGGAAATCTTTTGCTCATTGTTCACATGGCCCGGGGGACGAGGACCTGCAGCTCAAATAAACCCCATCTTCTAAACCTGTGTGGGAACACGTTTGGAGTGTGGGCTCTGTAGTGTAAAGGGGTAAAAACCTTGTAAACATCTGAGATGACACACATCGTGTTACTGTACAAAGCGTTTGCAGCAACGTTGTCGTTGAAAAGTCCCTGTAGTGTTCTCTTGCTCTGTAGTGTAAACCATTGACATTAAAAAGCCTGTTCTAGATAACGTGCTGGACAGACGAACTAGCGCAGGACATGGTGATGCATTTTTCCAAACATCAGACAAATCAGAGGGACCGTTTCTCTGTAGCTTATGCTTTTGTGTACATTAAAATATATGATAAATTATTTGCCTTTTTTTGATGTTTCAAAGAAAAAGAAAAGGAAAAAAAAAAAAAAAAAAAAAAAAAAAAAAAAAAAAAAAAAAATACACAACATACTCTTTGGAAGCCTTGTCAAAAAGAAAAAACCCAGAACTGATTGTTTCAAATGTAAGTCTACAGCATCTATCATTCCCGACCGTAATTACCCAATCAGGTGCCAGCTAACTGCTACTCTACCCCACTAACCCTCGTGACGTGCTCATTTCTCCAGCTAAAACATGGCAGAACCTTCTCCTCGTTCCCGTCCTCTTCCTCCGTTCGCCAGGCCCCGTCTCGGAGGCGTCCATCCTCCAGATTGCGTGTTTGTCAAACAGTAGTTCTTTGATATCTTGTTCCTTGCATTTGGCTGAGAATTAGGAAGATACAGTCACAACATATGCAACAAAAGAAAAAAGAAAGAAAAAAAAAAGATAATAAAGACTAGATACTGATATAGTAAAATGTTTCGATCTAAGGAGATCATCTCTGCTGATTACAGTGTAGCAATGATCAGTTCCGTCTACTCAAAGATGCCTGCCATTATAGAATAATAGACACTAAAAACGCAACCGTGTTAGAGTCAATAAAAATCAGTTAGAGTGAATCAGTTTGATCTGTCAGACTGCAACCAAGCCAAGGAAGAAAAACAAGGAGTGGGGAAAAAATAAAAATCAGGCTTAAATAAGACCGTCATACAAAGAGGCTTGGGTTTGTAAAAAAAAAAAAAAAAAAAGGAATTCCTAAAAAGGAATCCCAATTCCCATCATTATAATACCTTTCGTTTTTTTGATTACTAAAAAAAAAAAAAAAAAAGAAAAGAAAAAAAATGAAAGCGTGCGGCTGATTTTTGTTCTAAAATATATAGTGTATTTCCTTATGGGGAGGAAGAAGGAAAAAAAAAAAAAAAAAAGTAGTGTTTTAAGAGATAAAACTGAAGGCACTTGATGAGACAAGGTTTTTGTAGTTAGACGCGCTGGCACAGCCAAGCAGGGTGATTGCCTTGCCAAAGCCACGGCTTCATCTCGGTAACTCCAGCTCGTAATAACGCCCACGCCCGCCCGCCCAGCCCTCCCGCCCATTTTTGGTTTGCCAGACTCGTAATAAATGAAGGCGGGAGGAAGCGGCGGGCGAGAGGACGCTGCAGACGGAGCTGTGGATGAGAAAACAGTCATGGAGGAGCTGAAGAAGATTCAGCTCTTTCTGTAGAAGCCCTCAAAGCAACACTCTGGGATGAGCTGAAGAGGAAACTACTGGCGTCCACGCACGCACGCACGCACACACACACGCACGCACACACACACACACACGGGTATGAATAATTGTCTGTTCATGGGCCAGCCTTGAGGATGCAGACATGATAAAAATAGTAGGAAAAAAGTTAACATTTTTTGCTTTTAAAACCAATTCTGCCAAGTACGGTGAATGTGAAGGAAAAAAAAGCACTTAAAAGTCCAGTAGAGGAAAACACTTAAAAAATAAAACTTGAAGCATCTACACATCCTTCACAGGTTGGACTAAAAGCAGTTCGGTGTGTAGAAGGCGATGGAGTGGCGCTGCTCATCTATAGCCAGGTCAGAAAGCTCTCCTTGTCGATCTTGGTAGCTGCCAGCACGGACTCCATGTCGTTCAAGATGTCGGAGCTGAGGGCTTCCTGAAGACTGGGCATTAGCTCCTCACCCTCCACGGCCATGTTCTCCGCCTCCAGGGTGCCCAGATCCACATCGGTGCCCGGGATGGCATCTAGGTAGTCGGGGAAACCCCTTGGCTGTGTTGCCATGGAAGCAGGGCCAAGGGAGTCACCTGAGGGAAAAGGAAGATGCAAATTTAGGAGCCATAAAAGGAAATTTTGGAAGAAATAAAAAGACGCATTTTGGAAGAGAGCTGCATGAAGCAGAGAAACTCTTTCTTTAGGGGCGCTCAGAAGTGGGGATGTGGGAAGAGCTCCAACACACCTGAATAACACTGCAGAAAACCAGTAAAGGACCAGGACTGGGCACACCTGCTGCAAGTTATTCACCTTTGTGTAATACACAGGCTGCATACCAGTTAAGCTTGATCTAGAACAATGCACTGAAGCTAAGAACCATTAAAGAACCTTCATTTTAATAATGTTAATATAAAGGAAACCTAACATTAGCTGGATTCACTATGAAAACCTAGGACTTTTAGGCCCAATAAAAAGCGATATATATTAGACGAATGTTATTGATGATAGGATACTAAAGGGTAGAATAATATTTAAGAGCTTCATATTTAATCATAATAATAATCCCTCAGCACCTGAGTGAGAAGCTGAGGCTGCTGGGCCTGAACACCTCCCTCTGTAACTGGATCCTGGACTTCCTGACTGGGAGACCCCAGTCAGTCAGGATCAGTAGCAGCACCTCCAACATCACGCTGAGCACAGGGTCCCTCAGGGCTGTGTGCTCAGTCCACTGCTGTTCACACTGATGACCCACGACTGTGCAGCCAAGCACAGCTCGAACCACATAATCAAATTCGCTGATGATACAACCGTGGTGGGTCTGATCAGCGGTGGAGACGAGGCAGCTTACAGAGAGGAGATACAAGAGCTGACGGACTGGTGCAGAACCAACAACCTGTCTCTGAACGTCGACAAGACTAAAGAGATGGTTGTTGACTTCAGGAGATCACGTCGGGACCACACTCCACTCATCATCAACACCTCACCTGTGGAGATGGTCCAGAGCACCAAGTTTCTTGGTGTTCACATCACTGACAACCTCACGTGGTCCCTCAACACCAACTCCATCACAAAGAAAGCCCAGCAGCGCCTCTACTTCCTGCGCAGACTGAGGAAAGCCCACCTCCCACCTTCCATTCTCACCATCTTCTACAGAGGAACCATCGTGATCATCCTGAGCGGCTGCATTACTGCCTGGTACGGGAACTGCAACGTCTTAGACCACAAGTCCCTACAACGGGTAGTGAGAACAGCTGAGAAGATCATCGGGATCTCTCTGCCCTCTGTACAGGACATTTTCACCACTCGCTGCATCCGCAAAGCAACCAGCATTGTGGATGATCCCTCCCACCCTTCCCACACTCTCTTCTCCCTCCTGCCGTCCGGGAAAAGGTTCCGCAGCATACGGGCCTCCACTTCCAGGATGGGAAATAGCTTCTTCCCCCTGGCCATCAGACTCCTGAACTCTTAAACCACCAATATCTACCCAGTCCTCCTTTTCCATCTTGTATTTACTTATTTCTCTCATGTTGCACTCTGCACTTTACCAATAACACTGCTCAACCACACTGCTACACTTTGATCTACCTGGGCTGCTTTGTTCCGAACACCACGGATGAATGTACTGTCTGTCGTGACGTCTGTCCTGTCTGCACTTGTTGCCCTGTTTTGTGTCTTATGTTGTCTTGTGTGTAGCACCAGGGTCCTGGAGGAACGTTATTTCGTTTCACTGTGTACTGTGTGTATATGGCTGAAATGACAAAATCCTACTTGACTTAATAATAATTACAACAACAGGCCACACCGCTATTTTCATTTCCAATACGAACAGTATCGTATGAAGTACAAAGATTAACGTTCATCTTCAAAACTCCTCCACTCCAGCTCACAGACTTGCCAGTGTTTTTGTGCGTTTGTGTGAAGCGCAGGGAAAGTGTCCGTCCTGTTATATATCTATACGGGTGATTTTGAAGATTTTTAAGAATCATACTTGTCTCCATTTCATCCACGCTGTTGAGAAAGTCATCTGGAGTTCGGGGAACACTGTAACTGCTCATACTCAGGCCACTGTCTGTGCTCTCGTCTCTGGAGTGATACGTCCCACTGGGAGGGAGAGAGACATGGAGACATAACCTTTAGTTAGAAGCACATCGAATCAATCACCACTTTTAACGATTTTAATCATAATCACGTTTCAGGCACAACACCTCCCCCCCCCCCAAGTTCTACACTGAACAGATTTTCAAGTAGAACGTTCGTTTTAGTACCAGATCTCATTTATCAGACATTTGGTGGAGAATATATTTAGCCTTGGACCATTTTTGACCTCGAAAGCCCAGTAAAAGAACGCCCTCCATAAATAGAGCTTGTCCTGGCCAAGGAAGTGTGCTGTGCAGGGAGACGGCGAGGGGGAAATACAGCAGGCTTATACGAAGAGAGTGAGATAGACGCAATGTATGAGTGTGGTACGATGAATGGGGTCTTTGTAAAAGCCTGAGTGGGAGGAGGGAGGGGGACCGGCCTGTCTAAGGCTGAAACCACATGTTCTCACGGCTGCTACAAACCCCTCCCCCTCCTCCTCCCAGGACCCTAAATCACAATCCCCTGCACCGGAATGGCCACTGGAGGGCAAACTTTGCTACATGTGCTACGATTGGGCAATATTTGCAAAGCTTGGGCCTTTAAATAAATCCCAGTGTGATCTTTCTGAACCAGCTGATGGACAAACTGTTGGTATTAATCCTGAGCGCGACGTCCCGGACAATTTATCAAATCAAGATGTTGAGCCGCATTCGCCGTTTGAGATTACAGCCCATACTGATATTCAGATAACCTATAGCAACATAACGGCAGTTTTTTTTTGGCTAATCAATGCAGCCCTTCTGCTCAGTCACAGGGGCCCAAGTTTGCGGGATGAATCCAAAAGTCTGTCCACCAGGAGTCAGCAGCGAGTGGTGCAGCGCTGAGCGTGCACATTCTGAAATAATCAAACTATCAAAGTTTAGCTCTGTTCCTCGGGAGGCGTTTTGACCATGAATTGCTGCCATGTGTGTGAAAGTCTCTAAAACTAAACCGGTCTCATGTGTCGCCTTCCATAAACATCACAGAGACTAAATCTCAAATGGCAGGAGCCCAAAACTGCAATTTAAGCAGGGCTGTCAATATAATAAGAGTGATTTGCTGACTTTTTTGATGACTTTTTAAAACAAAAATAACTTATTTTTCCAATTGGCCCAATTGTAACTTTCTTTGAAGGGCTTTCTTTGATTGACTAATCTTAAATGGTCCTAAAATATATATTTATTATATGTGGTGGTCCAGGTAAGGACTAGGCCCCAGGATCCAAAGGTTGTGGGTTTGAATCTTGGACTGATTTCCCTGAAGTGCCTTTGAGGAAGGTACATTCCCCGTCACTGCTTCCCGGATGCTGGATGTGCCTGTCCATATGGTGTGTGCGGGTTAAATGCAGCGAATTTTATTGTGGTTCACCCAAGTGGTGTTTGCGTTTCACCATGACTGATAGTCCCTTTCACTTCATCTGCCTCATACTCAGCGTGCACAATTATTAGCAGGTGAGTGTTTTGAGGATTCATTTTAATCTGGAACAAATCCAGAGCTATCAGTCAATCCAGAATGTTGAAACCCTGAAACCTGAATGGCGAACAAAGGAAATGTGTATCCCCCAAGACTGTTCACACTCGCATCACAATTATTAGGCAGCTATTCGTGCAGAATTATTACACAACTAAATAAAAAATGGAAAAAAATGTAAATAAGAATTTTAAATCTCCCGTCTGTCAGTTTCTTGGATCGTTTTGTGCAGCAGCACCACATCCTCCCAGACTCTGTTCAGAGAGGTGTCCACAGGTTCTCAGTAGGGTTTAGTTCAGGTGAGGAAGGCCAAGTCATTATTCTATCATCTTTAAGGTCTTTTCTGGCCACGCAGTGGAGAACATTGCATGTGATGCATCATCGTGCTGCAGAAAATCACGTCTTCTTGAAAGATCAGACTTTTTCCTGAACCACTGCTTGAAGAAAGAATCTTCTAAACGCAGGCAGTAGGTTTGGAGTCTTCAACATCTTCATCCTGAAATGTTCCAACCAGCATATCTTTAATAATACCAGCCCACATCAGGACCCCACCTCCACCTTGCTGGTGTCTGAATGGAAGTGGAGCTCAGCTGATGGGTCTTGTTCAGTGGTGGTCAGTTTCAGCCTTCCTTACCTTCTCCACGTCTCTGAGCACCTTGTACTAGCTCACTTGCTAAATAACTGTGCACACGGTGTAGATACACCTTGTTGTTCTGAGAGTCATTAAAGGAGAACAGCCATGTGCACGGCCCCCGAAAACCTTATTTAAAATCTGCTTTCATGATTAAAGTAAAGGAACTTCATCAGGAGTAGGGAGAGACGGATCCAGACGGAGTTCAACTGTGCAGTCACCTGTTGAGGAAGGGGTCAGAGCTGTTGGTGGTCATGCTGCGGGCGTCCTGTCCCATGCTTGGAGACGACACTGGGTTCGGGGTGCCTCCGTCCTGCTCCATGCTCGTCGGCAGCTGGTTCCTCAAGGCCAGCTCCTACACGAAGACAGCAAGGTTACAAATCAGGCACAAATAAGGTCAACAGGTAAACGTACAACCACCAAGGCAAAAGATTCTCCCCAGAGCGAGTCTCCCGGTTGAACAACGCTTAAAAATGTAGCACTAGGAACCGAAGTCTTTATGACCAGTGTGTCCCTTCTGGTTTTTTTTTTTTTCCCCCTAGTTTCTTTTTTAAGGTATGTAGACCATCAGCTGGGTTGTGCATTTGTGATTTGTGAGCGTTATTTCATGCTGCTGAAATGCAATTAAGCTTGTGGTGAGATCGGTCGTGTACATTCTGTACTATACTGGTTCTGGCTGTGGGCTGTGCCGTTTAAAGGGGGGGAGGGGGGAGGACTTTCTGTCCTGTCAGGAAACAAATAAGACTGGTTTTACCATTGCTGACAGAGCATGAGAAAACAACAAGTTTCCTTCAGCCGTTTCCTCCGTCACCCTGTTGAATGATATTATGATGCCCATCCCTGGCGGAGAGTCACAAGCTACAGATCTGGTTCTCATTTGTCAAGAGATTGTGAAAGTCATTCTCTGTAAATATCCTCGGTGATTTTATGGTCTCGGCCCGACCGGGTGGTTGACTGCACGCTGCTCTGGTTAAGGTGTGGGTTTATTGCATGTCGTTAAAGGTTAGGGTAGGGCATGGGTTCAGAGGCTTTTTGTTTGTTTGTTTCTGGAATCGCACGCTTCCTGTGAGGAGGAGGGGAGAGAAAAAAAAAAAAAAAAAAACGTCCACGATCCATGCTGACAAATGGACGGTACTATAAATTGCAACCTTGGAAGGGTTCCTCAGGATGAGTCATTTTACAAACAGCCTGCTTTTTCAGTAACGTCACTGGGTGAATCATTCATCTAAGCTTTCACATCCGAGCTGCTACCTGCGTCTGAGGGTACTGGGCTTCGTCTGACTGGCCCGACTTCATTAGTGTGGTAAGAGGTCTACTTCCAGCTGAAGGCTGTAGGATCATCCTCTAAAGAGCTTTGTTTGTTTAGTTTTGGTGGTGGGGGGCTTCACGCAGCCGAGTCAACACACTGTTTACATTCCAAAGCAGAGGAGAGCCCCCAGCCCCCTCCCGGCTCCGAGCCCCCTCTGGCCCGTCTGCTTCACCACCCCATAAAAAAAAAAAAAAAAAAACCCTCTTCTTCCGATTCCTGACCTCTTGTAACCGCCCCCAACACTTGCTCACTCTCTTTCATACACCATCATCAATCCAGACCCAGAAGACACAAGTACAGGACAAAACAACGGGAGCATTTTCATAGGAAAACCCTCAAATAGATTTTCAATATTTCTTTTACCCATACACACATACAGCAGAGGGCAATTATTGAACGCGCCCAGGGAGCACTGACAGGAACGGTACCTTGCTCAAGGGTACCTCAGGGCAACCAAATCCGTACCTTTTCTCTGAAAGGCTTAAAATGCGAGAATGAAACAGGGTGTAGCAGGTCTGTTTTTTTTTTAACACTTATGCAACTGAATACTTTTGTTTTGCTTTTTATATGTGATGTAACTGATCAAGATAAAGTGTCAGTCCTGCCTTTTGCAGACTACTTCAATGAGAGATGTATGACTGGTAGACACGGCCTTCTCGTGAAAAATCATGCAGTGACCGTGTATGCTTCACTGCTTTTTTCTGGAACTCTCTTTTGTAACGTGTTTATCGTTTGAAGCTTTTGACAGCATATGTAGACCATATTGCATGTGTGTATAACCTCTTATCTCACGTGTACATGCAAGTGACAATTATTCTCATATCGAACATTGCAAAACAAAAAACTTCTGTCTGCTTGCATCGGGTTTGCAAAATGTTCAGCCTAACCAGAGAGACAGTTTCATGCGAGCCCAGCTGGGTCTAAGCGAGTAGATGAGTCTGAACAGAGCGGCCCGGATGCGCGGGTCACGCTGGTGTTTGCCGTGGGGTGTGTCAGACCTGGGGTCTCCGGAGGAGTTCGTGTTTGAGCCTCAGTCGTTCCTTCTCCATCTGCAGCTGCGACAGCCTCATCGTATTGCTGCCCGCCATCACCCCTGCGTTCTGGGGACTTGAGGGCAGCTGGGCACCCTGCTTCACTGGAGCACTCTGGGAAATGCGCTGCTGGTTCAGGGCTGCAGAGAAGAACAAGGTTTTGTAATCTGTACCACTGTTTCAGCACACTGTTTTTAATATTTATTCACTTCTAATAGCCTGTGTTAATGCCGCTGAATCCTTCTCATCTACTTTTCATCGCTGAGGCGGTAAAGTCGAACAGCTCTGAGAAAACGATCACATTGAGCCTCAGTGACGGAGATCTTATCCCATAATTGTGCAATCATGGTGACTGCCCTACTGTCTCACGGAAACCCTCCCACTCCTGACCTGTGTGTATTGCAGACAAAAGGCAAAAGGTCATGCTGCTTTTTGGGAGTGTCTGTGACTACAGTATCAGGCGCATACAGGTGCTGCCTCAATGCCTCGAACCTCCCAAAACCAGGACGTAAACACTGGTCAGCACTTCCATACAAATGAATGAGGTCATGTATATTGGGGAGTTCTCAAAGAAGCGAAAGACAAAATGGGGCTGATCATGGGAGGTGTTACTTTAATCAAGTCAGCGAGGATCCCTGTGCTGGAGCCACCAATAAAAACAAAGCAGTGACGGTCATGGCGTTGTTATGCGCCTCCCACCGCCACCCGTCTTCATCACCATTCAATCACAGTTTGTTTACACTTGCTCAGGCCTGAATGAGTCCCGTCCCCCTCTCTCCATGGGAATCAGATCGGAGCCTCGCCACACACACACACACAGTAAGGTCCCTCCCCCACCTTGCCAGAGGCTCTGTATTAGTGTGTGGGAATTATGCGAGTGCTACAGGCAGAGTGAGTGTGTGTATGTGTGTTTACAGAGGTGATAAAATGTGTGTGTGTGTGTGTGTGTGTGTGTGTGTGTTCTTTCATACCCTTATCTAGCAGAGATATGGGTCTACTCGCAGCTAGCAGTGCTGCACCAGGTATTCCCACAGCAATTGTGAGTACAGCTAATGAGCTGCTTCGCTCAAACCTGTTGGGTCTTGCCAGCATTACCACAAAAAAGAACAAGTTTTAAACTCAAAGTAAGTTTTCCTGCAGCGAACATGCTTCCACTAAACCAGAACGTACACTCCCCGGCCCGTGTTGTCCTTAAATGGAAGGTAAGCTGCACTCAGCAGTTTACACCCAATGCGTTTACGCCGGCCGGGTCGGTCTGCAGCAGCTCGGCTCTGCACATTCGTGCCAAGGCTATAAAGAATTTTGTAATTCTGATTTCTTTGTGAATGACCGCCAACCAGAACTCATTTGCAAACGGTAACAAAAACAGGCTTATGACAAATTACAGCTGGTCTTTCTACATAAAACCACAAATTTGATGAGTTTGATGATTTTTGTCTTTGACAAAAAAAACAAAACAAAAACACACAACTCTAAAGAGTAGGATATGATCCCTTTAAGAAGACTCATCGGAGCCGAGACAGAAAGAAGGGAACGCAGACAGCAGGGGTTTCTAGGCAGCTTTTGACCAATTCAATGCATGCAGAGATAGACCGAGCAAGAGAATGGGAGAGATAGAGGGAGATAAAGTGAGGGCTAAAGGTATCGAACCCTTTGTCTTTTTCACACTTGTGTGAAACATGATGAGGCGGCCGCAGCAGCTCTTATCAGGCCGTCATCATGCGGGCAGGTTGGCCAACAGCACCGGCATCGTCTGCACGGCTGGCTGAGACTGCGAGCTCGCTGGGAGACGCGTTTCCGGACGGGCGGCGAAGGAGTGCGGGAGGGTTCGGCCTCTTTGAAGCCACAGTAAATATTTGCCTGCTGTTTATTTAATGCATTTGTTCTGATAACCTGCGATGGCAGGAGAGCGCGCGTGTGGGAGAATGGCCTTTCCTTCATGCCCGACGTGAAACAGATCGCGGTCGTTCTTTAATTCCAGACGAAACAAGCTGTGAATCAAATACACGAATCAACTGAATCCTACAGTGGACCTGCATTTTTGAACTTTTTAAATGAGGAGAAATCGGCCTGGGAAGGCTGGACGGGACAGCGGCCTTGTGTTTACCGCAGTCTTCCCCAATAAGGTTAGTGCTGAGCTCTGTGTATGTGAGTGTGACTCAGGCTGAGCTCAGAGCAGGGCACTGGAAAAGATGAGAGCGGCATAAGAGAGTGACATCACCCAGCAGCAGCCAACAAGGTGCCAACTCCTGCACTGAAGTGGGCTGATAACCAAGGCGGAAAAAGCAGCACAGTGTCTGACCGATAACGCAAGGTGACGGTGGGACAGGGTCAGAGGGGCAGAAAAACAGAGCCGGGGTAGCAGGACTGCTCGTTGCGACGCTGGTGCTGAAAAGAGACGGCCAAAATGAAACGCTGAATACAGCCCGATCGAAACGATTCATGTTGACAGGCAGCATCTAAAGTAGACATAACAGACTAGCTGGTGGTTGATAAGATAATTTTTAGGTTCAGTGCTTTAAATAGTTGATATTTATTCATTACATTCGTTGCCATATTCAGAGCAATTCCCTCAGGTTTCCTCTACTGTGTTGGGAAAAGGATCCAGCGTCTGCAATGGAGATCCGATTATTTTATATCGTAAAAAACGTCACGTCGGTACAGTATGCCTGACAGTCAGGTAAGAAGGGTGCTTTCAACGCCTGGTTCCATTCACAGGCACTGTGAACAATTCTGAATCGTCCGAGAGTACAAAACACTTCAACGTTTTCACAATTATGTGCAAAAATAAAAGGATGGAATCCCCAGTCAGCTGATTTGCACCGTGTGTAAATATGAAGCACTAGATCGGTTTATTAAAAACTCCAGAAACCTTAACGTGAAGTGCTTGATAGAGTTGTGTGCATCGTGTTTTATCTGACTTTGGCACCCAGAAAAAAAACCAAAACAAACGTATTCTTCGCCATCGGTGCAGCAACTGCCAGAACAAACTACACACTGCAGCTCTGCAGCTTTTCAGCCTTTATCTGTGCCACCTCTCCATTTGCGCTCCCTCTCAGACAGACTGTGAAAAACAACATCCAGTTGGGAACACATGGTCCCTCCTACTTTCTGAAGTCTCTGCCCCCTTAACAACTCTCAGGAGCTTTGGCTTGTCGGCCTTCTCCCTTTTTTCTTCTGTTCCTCCCTTTCTTTCTTTCTTTCCTTTCACTCCCTTCCCCCTCTCCATGGCCCTGCTTCAGCCTGCTCCCCTCCCACTCCTCCCTTTCCCCCTCCCTTCCCCCCCTCTCTCTCGCTCTCTGACTGACAGAAAAAGTCTGGAACAGATTAGGTGCAGGGCTGCAGTATAAAGAGGTCTGGCTCAGGCTCAAGTCTGTCTGCATGTGCAGCAGAAATGTGTTCTGCCTGCTCTGGGCCTCATGCAGGGAGAGAGGGAGGGCGAGGGAGAGAGAGAGAGAGACGGAAAGGGAAAAAGAAGGGGGAGGAAAAAGAGAACAGTTTCATTTTGATTAGCCTTTCCTTTATCACTAGTGGTTGCGGACCTGGACTGTGGGCGAGTTAAGTTGGGGGAATGTGTCGTGATGGAGGAAATGTGGTAGAGGGAGGGAGAGAGGGAGAGAGAGAGAGAGAGAGAGAGAGAGAGAGAGAGAGAGAGAGAGAGAGAGAGACCGCCATAATTGGTCTACATCTTGTGTTTCCCTCTGAGCAATATGGCCAATGCCTTTTACAGCAGCACCCTGCTCATTTGATTGGATGAAGTGATCGCTACAGCTAAGCAGGAAGTCAAGAGTGCTGGAAATCTCTGCAGACTCATTCACTTGAGAAAATAAGATGGAGAACGGAAAAAAGGAAAAAGTTCCAACACCAGCGGTGTTACATAAAACCGCAGCGGGAACGCCCGGCCTGCTCAGAGTTCGGTTAGAGCTTGTGGTGAAGAACGAGTTAACCTCAATCTCTCCTCTCCCCGACTCCTTCCCTTTCTCCTGCTCTCTCTCCTCCCCTCACATCATGTCTGGGGCCCACCAGGCTTGGACGTTCGAGACTTATAAATCTTCAAAGAGTTGAAGGTGTTCGGACAGCGTTTCTGAAGATACATGCGCGCACCATTTTCCACTTTTTCCCCTCCGAGACCACCTCAGTGCAGGAACCGCCGTGAGAACCTGCTCGGTGACGTTCCTGCTGCGGCTGCCGATTATAGCTGTGATCCAGCAGGATAATAATGAAGTCATCACAGTCCTCGGCATAACGGGAAAGAATAAACGCAGACTGGAGGAAAAGAATTTGGCGCTTTGTTTAAAAAGAAATAAATAAATAAAAAAAAGAAAAGTGGAAAGAAAGGTTACTAACTAGTTAAGAATTTACTCCACTTTTCCTTCAGGACGCTTTCAATTTAGACATTTTTACAGGTTTTCCTGCCCGGCCTGTTTTCTATCCAGTCGTGTTATTCGTCATGTTTAAAATGGAAGCAATCGTGACGTCCCTGAAAAATGAATCAAATGAGTCCCCTGTTCACACACTCACACGAGAGAGAGAGAGAGAGAGAGAGAGAGAGAGAGAGAGAGAGAAAACCAAGGAAAACCAAGGGATGAAGGGGGGCCACTTCAAGCATGAGTAACTGAGAGTGACATAAGCAGAATCCTTCATCTCTTTGTGAGTCTTACTGACACAGGGGATTAGAAGAGGGGGGGAAAAAAAAAAAAGAGGGACAGTTCTCAGTAAGACCACCAAAGCTTGTCGCTATGCCAACAGTTTAACTCAAGACTCTCTTTCGCTTTAATTAGCTCATGGGGAAAATGATGTCTGACTGCTGTGGGTGAAAAAAACAAAAAGCAAGCAAAAAAAAAAAAAAAACAAGTTCATATCTGCAGGGTGCAGAGACTGTAGTGTGTACCATGTCTGTGATGTACGGTGTGTGTGTGTGTGTGTACAGAGAGATCACATAGCTGGGTCCTGAGTTAGGAGCAGCGTTGGCTAACCTCAATATGAGTCACGGGAAGTAGGAATTATTTCAGAGAACTGTCTCACTCTCTCTCACACACACTCCAACCAAGCGTCCCACCTTTCAGAGGCCATTCATAAAACCAAACACTACGTCGCGTCTCGGGTGCTCGGTTAAGGCCTCGTCCATTCCTCTAGAGACGCGAGGGAGTTTACTTTGGTGTTGTTCTTCTTGTGCTCTCTATTATCTTAAAACAGCTACTAAATTAAAAAAAGTCAAACTGGTTAAGCGTCTCTATGAAGCTAACCATAGCGTGGGTCCAGCCTCGGGTCCAGCCATGATGTGGTTTTGTTCTTATGGTTGATGTAGTAGATTTCTCCCTCTGAGGTAACGGCCTGTTCCCAACCTTCAGGAAGCGGACCTAAGAGAAATCAAACAGGTTACAGCATGCCCTTTGACCTCCGGTCAGTTTAGACCTTGGATTATAATGTTGCTGCCAAGACATGCAACTCGTTAGCAAGAAATGAACCCCCGCGACCTTCGCGCTCGCTCGCTCGCTTCTTAAAAAACCCCCAAATCATTCAGGGTTGGTTTACAGGACGTTTCCCAATCACGTCTAGAAGATGATCTGCCAGGCCAGTACGATCACTTGAATTAAACTGGATTATTGGGAAGTTCTTTTCTTTCAAAAAGAGGGTCACTTGAAGGGCGGAAGCCTTTCAAATACTGACGATGTCCAAACATCTGAATTGTTAAAAGTAAGAAGTGTGCAGAATGTGGATTCTTTAAGGAGCAATGGCCAAAGTCATGAGTAGTATCATTAAACCTGCAGTCACGATCATTGTTCTCCAACCTCGACTCACAAAAAAGTTTCTCTACGACTATGAGATTGCGTTTCGGTCCCACCCTCAACGCTGCACTGTTTAAAACCACAACTGGGGCAAATCGTCCTCCAGAAAAGAAGCAAAAAAACAAATGAGATGATCCAGTGGAAATGATTATAGGAACTGTGAACACCCATGTACTTCTCAGCAATGGGGGGAGGAGGGAGGGAGTCGCTGTGGAGATGTGGAGACAGGACCAGTCATGTTTTATGTCTCCTGAAGCTCCTCCAGGCTACTCCTCCTCCACAGATAGGCATCACCTGCGCATGAGGACTGCAGCAGAGACACTCCCACCCATCAGCTTCTATTCAGTCAACAGAGTGTGTTCTGAGGTTTTTGCGTTGGATGGAGGGTGTATTCAGCTGTGTTAGGCTTTTAATCCACTTTTATTTTGGCTATACTTTGAAATACCGTCTAAGAAGACAGGAATTCAAGAAAAAGCAAACCTTTAAGTTTTAGTGCATTTTAAGAGTGCGTTAACTATTTCGCTGTTCTAGTTTTAGCTGTAATTGCAGTTTCCGCTTCTGAACTAAACCTTTTGCTACTTTTAGCTCACGAGCGGCTAGTTTAAAATTTTTATTATTTTTTTTAAACAATAAAAATGGTTGATCCTGTGTGTGTGCATGAGCGTGATAGCGAGGCTGCTGACCTGAGGCTGGGTTTAGCAGGTTTTGTTGCTGAACAGGCACAGGGCTGCCTGGGGCCGCTGGGTTCATCTGCAGCATGGCCTTCCTTGGGTCCTGCCAGGTGGTCGACTGGTCAATGTGGCTACAGAGAGAAAGGCAGACTTTAGTAAGAAGAACATTCATTTTTTCACCATCAGCACATCCGTCACAATGAATTATGGACCATATCTGATGAACTGTGGGCCATGAAAGGCAATGGGCTCCTCAGTTCTCCTCCAAGTTGAACAGTACAGAGGTACACGGGTTTTGGACACGGGACAATCTGGCTTTAATCAAAACGGAACGCCTAAATAAATAAGTATACAATGCGTGCATATCGCACTACCCTGAAAAAGGCACATAATCCTTAAAGTTCCGCGAGGTCAGAAACCGTGTCAGGAACCACACAAGTACGTTAAGATCCCACCAGTTCAACAATGAGTGGAGGGCATGATTCAGGCTATTTAAGGCGGACTTACAGGATGGTTTGAAATCATGACTCGCCAAATTCGCTTGGTCACCCTGTCCCACCAAACTGCTGCTTTCACGTGATCAAAAACGCATCAAAAAGCCGTGCGAGCAGACTTCAGACTTAATTGTAGCACTCGACCCGCACCACGCTCCCGCAGCTCAGACCTGTTTTGTCTGCCGATGCTAAAAATAGACCCGTTTTAGGAGTTCGTTTCACAAACCCGGGTTTGCAGTCTGGAAAAGCAGCGCCGAGAGGAAGAGTGGAGGCACGGGGAGCTGCGGAGTCAACTTTGGCCCAGATTACATGTGATCTGCTCGTGAGCAGAAGGATCGCTCAAGTGGAACACAAAAGAACTGAGCGCCTTTCAAGGAAATCCATCCCAGACGTACACATACGCACACTTACTTGTGTTTATTCAGTCCCTAAACATAGCCGGTACGGCTGGGAGAGACAGGGCAGGGGCTTTTGTCCCGGTGTTGTCGCTGCTGTTTGTGACAATTAAAGGTTTAGTGATGTGTCGGATGTTGAGCTCGGATAAACCGCTGCTGACAAAACTAGGATTCTCTCATCCTCGTCTCGGCGCCCGCATGCTCACGCAAGTTTGTTTTTATAGCTTCTCAGGACGTCCTGTCTCCATTTTTTAATGTGAGTAACAATATGCGCTTACAGGTCCCATGTAGATCACATACATGTCCTTTCTTTATCAAATACTCAGCCTCAAATTTACCCCTATGTTTAAATAAAAATAAATAAAACCCATATGTACTGTAGAACCCCAATGTATACATGTGTGTTTATGGATCTAAAAACAGTTTTTAGTTAAGTATGGAGCTTTACTTTTAAAAGAAGAAAAAAAAAAAAACCCCACTTTAGTCTCAGAAACAAACACAACCATCTCATTCGGCCTTTTTTGCTCTTTTTTCTGAAAAGTAAATGAGTAAACATGTATGATTCCAGAATCTGAAGGTAATTACAGACAAAATAATCAAGCCTGAGACTTCTTTACGCTGTGATCCTATTCTACTGTGGCAGGAACTCCAGCCAACGTGGCAGGAAAGCATTTCTAATTATTGCTTTGTTGGGACTTTTTGCTTGATTAAGATGGAAGGCTAATCGAGGAAAAGGCCTCTCTGGCAGGCCAGGCCTGGCCCATTCAGGCAGGGTCATGCCTTGGGCTCCTCCCAGCCAGCTCTTTCTCCTGCTGCCTGCTCCGACACACTGAAGTGTCAGCCTATTGAACGATCTGGCGCCACTTTTCCAAAAGCTTTCACCTGCCGGACAAAGCCTCAGACAGAGCTACGGCCCCCGAACGGCCGGACGCTATTCACCGTGTTCCCCTCCGCTCGCAGCGCCGGCCTCTCGCCTGTTTCGAGGGGTTTCCTTTTAGAAAAATATGGAAGGTTGCGGTGCGACGCTCATGGAGCTGAAACGGTGACACCTTTTCCAGCACCTCCATGAACGAGTGATTTATACATCGCGTGCTCCTCCTGCTACCTGTGTCCAGATGTTACAGGGAAGTGTAAAAATGAAAACTGGACCTCAAGGGGAAATCCCTGACCGTTTACTAGAGCGGAGAGAGGGAGAGAGGGAGGGGAGAAGAGCAAGAGTCCATGAGAGAGGAAGAGAGACAAGCAGAGGGACACAGTGGAAAAAGAGTGAAGAGGGTTGAGAAAGAGAGAAGCAACAGTGAGAGGAAAAAGAAACAAAGACTGAAAACCCTGTGAGAGAGAGAGAGAGAGAGCGCGAGAGAGAGAGAGAGAGAGAGAGAGACTGACTCAGCACTTCTTCGCTTCTCCCTCTTTACTAAGCCACCCATTTTCAAGCCCCCTCTTGTTTATGCTTTGCTGATCAAAGGAGCTGCCAAATACTCCCCCTCTTAACTCCCACCCACCAGCAAACCACCCTCACCCTGCCCCCAACACTCCCTCGCTCTCTCCCCGAGAGGGGGGGGGAAGAGAGAGAGAGAGAGAGAGAGAGAGAGAGAGAGAGAGAGGAAAACGAGCGAGGGGGGGGGCTCTTATGGAAGGGTCATGGGGGAGGGAAGGGAGGGATGGCCATCAGGGGGAAAAAGGAAAAGAAAAGTAAAAAGAAAGGAAGAAAACAACAAGTACGGAAGCAATCCCTCAGAACTCCATTGGCTGAAAGGATTTCTGTGGTGGTGTTACACTCTGTGTCACCCCGAACCCTCCCCCAGACCACTGCTGAGACAGAGACAGACAGACAGAAAAAGAGAGAGCAGTGAGTGTGCATGTGTGTGTTTAATTGGAGCCCAGGGTGTGTGTGTGTGTGTGTGTGTGTGGATGTGGATCTCTTCTCTTGGGTTTCAGGGTAAGCCTAGAAGCAGGCAAACTCACAGGTGGGCTTTATTAGTCCTAGGAGCAGAGCACAGACTAGACATTTCCTTACACTAAACACACACACACACACACACACACACACACACAAAACTGAGCTCTTTTTTAACTGAAGCACTTCCATTTAAGACGAGTATCTAAAAGCAGCCCATCATGCGCAGGTCGATTCTCATCACCGCCTTTATTTTTTTTTTGCACCTTAAACTTTATATTCTTAATCGAAGTCTGAAAATTTGCACTAATTTTTCCAGATTTTGATCAAATGGTTGTGCTGCAAGTGATTCAGAGCGGATTTGGTGTCAAATGTTCCATTCTAGACAAATGTACTGATTGACTGGTGGTGAACGGAACCAGAAGAGAATCGTCCTCTGAAAGGTTGTGAATCTCGAGTCAAAAAAACAAAAACAAAACTGTTCATTCATTCATGGAGACGGAAACAAACTGGCTAAACACGGAAAAATTACTACAAGTAACACATTCAAACTCAGAACGTGTTCTTGGGATAAAATCCAACCTCTTTTCCTAAAAGCGTTCAGAAACGTGAGGCTGTATTGCAGCAGCGATGATAATCACACACAGCACACAGACGTAGTTCTGCACCAGATGTGTAAACCACTGTCTCTTCTGCTTATTTCCTCCTCCGAACAGCCTAGACTGAGGCCCTCGCTGGGGCAGGCCCAGGCCTCGGCCAAACGGCCAATTCTGGTTTTCCCAAAATGACATAACACTAAACTTTGCTTTTATTTTCTTCCGGGGGTGCAAATACAAATAAGAGATACTGTTTCAGGCCAAAACCCCAATCTGACTAATAACAGGCTGAAAAACTAAACATCGCCCTGGACTCTCTCTCTCTCTCTCTCACACACACACACATACACACACACAATGTGTTATTGTACTCAAAAACACACGTCCGGGGCCCGGGCCAAGAACCTTATCGTTGCCTCACTCTCTCCGTCTGCTCATGCAATGTTCTTTTCAGGCTTCCAGCAGACGTTAGCCCGACTGCAAAACCCCAGCACTCTGCCCCTGATCGCACACCAAGCAAGCAGAAGAGCTCGGGGAAAGTACCAGGACACGGGAGGAAAACTGAAAAATTTATTAAATAACAGGAGACATGTGGACATATAGCATTTAACCTGAGCCTGCCTGGGTGGGGGTCTTTTTAATTTCTTTCATTTGCTCGTTAATTTCACATGGCTCACATGATGCGTCTTTTTATGGGACAGTAGTAAGACGGTGGCAGAAGTGCTGATTTTACTGAAACGTGTCCAACATGTCTGCAGTCAGCAGATAATGACCAACAAAGGAAAAAGCCTGAGTGGTCACTTACTGTATTCGAAATTCATGGTCATTTCTGACATTCTAATAATTTGAATATTTACAGTACCATGGATGAGGAGGACCAACAAAACAAACGCCAAAAGGAGTCCTGCTGCCATTCAGACATTTCCTTCTCCTAGCTAGAACTCTATTAGCCATCTACTGGAGAACTGGTTGGGGAGAGTCTGTAAAAATGGGCAGTTCTGGATTTAAATCAAGCTTTGTGGTTAATCTGGTCATGGATATGAAGTATAATAAAGAATTGATGATCCAAGATGGCGCTGCGGTAAGACGCAGCAGCCGCTCCGACTCCTAACTGATTAGTCTTGTAACATCTTGTTATCTAACCTCTTATTCAACGTATGACCTGCACATGAGCATCGTAACTGCGATGCTCTTACATACACCCGCCAAACACTGCTGGAACTCAGAAACCAGTCGGGATACAGTCCTCCAGTGACTCTTCTCTCTACGAGACAAGAACTCGACATGCTGAGACGACCAGGCCTTCAGTCCTCTAGATCTCCTGATGTCCCTGAGGAAGTTGTCAGAGGAAGATGGTGTTACTGTCTCCAAGACCATCATCTCACAACCCAGTCAGAAGCCTTGGATGACTGCTGAGGGGCGCACACTCCTGAGAACCCAGGACAAGGCCTTCAAGTCAAGGGAGGAGGCCGCCCGAGGAACAGTGAGGGGCGAACAGGTCTCGGGCCAGCAGAGTAGCAAAGCGTGCACACGCCTGGCCATGTGCTCAGAGAATATGCAGAACAGCTGGCAGATGTTCTCACAGACATCTTCAACATCCCTCTGAGAACCCCTGTTCCAAGGTGCTTCAGGGCCACCACCATCAACCCCATGCCAAACATGTCCCCCGTCTCCTGCCTCAATGAATATCGTCCTGTCGCACTTACACCGGTCATCATGAAGTGCTTCAAGAGGCTGGTCATGAGGCACAAAGATACAACGGGTAGTGAGGACAGCTGAGAAGATCATCGTGTCTCTGTGCCTTCTGCTCGGGACATTTTCATCACTTGCTGCATCTGCAAAGCAACCAGCGTCGTCTGCCCGCACTTGTCTTGAGCTCTATGTAATGTTACATGTTGTCTTGTGTGGACAAGAAATGAATGGCGACATCAACCTCTCCTGCAATTAACCTTCCCAGAGCTGCATTAGTGAGGAATGTCATTTTGTACGTATAAACATGCAAATTAATCTGCAGAGTGGATGCGTTTGCAGGTAGCCTGACGCACTTCTATACAACACCCGTCCCGTTAAAACTGCCCTCACACAAAACAGAAACCTCCCCCGAATGGCGAGCTTCACTGCGCTACATCGGGCAGGAGAACCGGTGGGAAAATGTTGTGTAAAGTGTGTAGGTGCGTTAAAAAGAGTGCTTGTCATTAAAATGCTGATCAGAGTGGAAAGCATCTTGGCTCACAAAACAGCCCCACACTTTGTAAACACAGATTTTTGATCTTCAGCTCAAGTTTTATTGGTTGGGCTGACTCGCATGTTCATTTAGAAGCTCAGTTCAGTGCATCACTTTTTCCAGCGTGTATGTGAATCAGGGAGGCCTCTGTTGAACGACCATAGTTCGCTTAAATGGACTGAATTCTGCTCGTTAGCACCACATGGTAAAGCGTTGTGCGTATGCAATTTTATTAAAGACGCCACGGATTCGGCACCATGTAAGAACTGGCCCGAGACGAGCAGAAAGTCTTGCATCGAGAAGAATGAGCTCCGGCTCGGTTCTCTGCTGCAGTTTAATCTGTATGATACAAGTTTGCTGACCAAATGATGGCGCTCGATGTGTACTCAGGCTTTTATGTGTGAGTAAGTTAACTAAGGCACAGCTCAAAGTCCTGCCATTTTATCTAACAGTGAAAAACAGATGAGTCGCATTTGGGCAACGAGTCAATGAGTGACCAGTTGCAGTCATTCATCAGTGGAGTTAAAGCAGCCAGACTGTCTGTTCACACACTGCAAACCAACACCTATGGCAACAGTATCCAGCACTTCCGCTGGGAAAAAAAAAAAAAACACCATCCATGTCATGGCTACCGCTCCCAGCCGTGACCGGCCTCAGAGGGCCACCAGCTGGGAGGCATTAGAGGAGATCGTGGCCTCAAAAAAAAAGTTCCGCTCTGAGGACCCCTCAAACGAACAGCGTGTTTTCATTCCGGCAGTGGCAAGAACAGCTGAGAGAAACGGGCAGCGGGGCGGCTGAAGATGGGTGGCCAAATGAGAGAGAGAGAGAGAGAGAGAGAGAGAGAAAGGAGACGGGGGAGGGTAAGAGTGGAGAGAAAGCTCATAGGTCCCGATTCTCTTGCTGAGGAAGTCAGAGAGCAGAGGTAACTGTGGGGGGTTTGGGAGAGATCAGCGTTGGGCCTGGACCCACCCCGGCACGGACTGATTGATGGCCCAATTATCAGGACCCTGTTTAGTGTGCTGCTGTTATTTATAAGAGAAAGAAGGAAAGGAGGAGGGGCGAGGAGGAGGAGGGGGAGATGGGTCTTCCCAGACTGCTCACAGCTTCTTTAGAGTCAAGTGTGTGTGTGTTTTAGTTCCTCCATCAGGGAGATGCTTATGGATGCTTCCTTTATCGACTGGCTAGTTTGTTCTCAAAGACATCACGAGCTCCTCTCTTTCCACGTTACGACTGGGTGGATCGCTCACTTTTAAACGGGAACGGTCCTCCTGCTAGAACGGCATAAGATGGACCGAGCTGGTCCCCTCTTTTGACCCCTGGAGCCGGACTTTGTATTCATGCTCTGTTTAGCATGTCTGCAGAATATAAACCGGCGCAGCCATTGACGAGGAGCGGGTGCCTCTGGTTCGGCGATGACCGGGCCACGGCGCACGGAGGAGCTCCGACTACAAAGGCTCTCTTTGAGGAAGAAGACCTTCCTCTTCCTCGCGCTCCAGCGAGTGAAGCGCCGAGGGGGTGGCCGCACGGCAGTTTAGGCTTCCGTCAGCAGGACATCATCAGCAGAGCTTACCGGCGGGACCTCTTGACCCCTGGGTGGATTTAGGCTCCTCTTTGAAGGAGAGCTGGTCTCACACATTGACGAGGGGCCGTACGATGTATGGTTGGTTAACTATTATTGCAACGTTGGCTAGAATATGCAAATGAAGCATTTCATCAATCGTGATCATTAAAACATTATTTGGTTGAGACGAATGCATCCGATATTTCAGGCTTTGGAGCGTTCCATTAGTGAAACATATAAAGTGGTGTGAATGATGCCCATTCAAGGGTGCCAGTTACTGCATGGCATCCAGAACCAAAGGAAGACAGTTGATTGGTGTCGTTTTTTTTATACTCATGATCTCCATTTGATCCAAAAAGCATAACGTGATGTAACTGAAGGCTAGAAACAGAACCATACCTTCTATTGCAAGAGATATAAACCATCAAGAGCATTTATTGGTTTATTCCTGTCCTGCCCCCCCACGACACTTTATAACCCATCCAGTGTTTATGCAGTGTATGGGACGTCCTGAAGGTTTTATGTAATTTTATGGCCTATGTAATCATATAGACCGCATCATTTAGTTTTTATTCAACCCACTCTGAACGAACAACATTCAGCAGCAAAAATAAATAAAGAAATGAATAAGTAAAGACGTCTGCATCCCAGACCGAGATCCGGGTTAATCTGATTCACCGTTGGCAGCGAGACCTGGTCTAAGACTAGGCTTATTTATGGGCTTATGTCTGAGAAACTGTTGTTTTTTTTGTTTAGTTCACTGTTTGATAAAATCCCTTATTTAAGAAGAAACTGGAAGGAAAAGCAACAAGTAGCAAAAATAGTCTTCCATCCAATCAGCCGCCTCATGATATATTTCATTATGTTTACAGCGGGCCACATTTCCTGGTTCTAAATTGGACTTCTTTAAAGGAAATGTCGTGTCCGTGACACTGACGATGCACAAAAATATTAGGACAGCTTATCAAAACGACGGTGACGACTCCAGCTCTCACTCTGTAGGGTGCCTGTTTTTTTCCCAGTTAATGGCAGCGAGTGTGGAAGCTGATAAGGAAAAACAAACTGCAATGTGCCACAGAAGAAAACAAGGGAGGGTAAAAGCGAAGCAGGGCGTGAGCCGAGTGGTCTGTGGGAACAGTAAACAGTAAGCAGTCGGAGCTGAAAAACTCGGCTGTTCAGGATGACCCCTCCAGCAGAGACGGATATGAAGTGACACAGGGTGTATTGATGTCTAGGGTAAAGGTGTCTCACACACAGGAAGGAGCCTGTGTGTGTGGTCAACAAACCAGGAGTTTGACAAACACAAATCTATTCCAAATGAATGGCTTTAGACTGGTTCAGCAGAACCAGTTTAAATGCTGAACCTGGCTGACCGAACAACTGAGAGCCTTCAGAAAAACAGAACAATCATCTAAACACGCACCCGTCACAGATCCTGCAACGGTTTATAATAAGCAGACGGAATGGACCACATGCCACCCGACTCTCTACGATAGTTCTGAACAGATTTTAAAAGCCTGTTCATGATGGGGCTTTGCTAATAAGTGAAAGCGAAAGTGACAGGTTTTCATTCTGAATACACACTGTGCACAACACTCCGTGAACCCCAACGAAATGCAGCCTCTGCATTTAACCCACACACACCGTGCAGCAAGGGGCAGCTGCTGAAAGCGCCCGGGGAGCATCGATGCAGACAGTACCTTGCTCAGGGCTACCTCAGGGCAGCCCACTAGTAAGGGATTAGAACCCACGATCTTCCGGGCCAGGGGCCTAGTCCTTACAATAAGTTTAGTAAGACAAAATAAACCCCCAAAGTCGTCTTTTCGCGAACGCCACTGTTTCATCGTCAACAGCACTTGCCTAAAAAAAGATGAACGTTGGGAAAATGACGCAACGACGCTTAAATCGAATAAATGTTCGTCACGTTTGGTGAATCCTGGATGGTTCGGTTTGTAGGTGTGGCGCAGAAGGCAGTCAGCGTGTGATTCTGCTCACACTGATCACATCTGCAATAACAAACCTCGCACTCCCTCGCTCAGGCCGTCGCACTAACACGCTACAAATGGAGCCGGGGAGAGAAGGCGGGGCCAGATGCTTTAACAGTCAGTATCCAACCACACTGGCACGGCAGGACAACAACTCACACCCCAAGCTGCCCTAAAAGCGTCTCTTGATTGAGATCAGTAAGGGAATCAGAACGCGCTGGCATGGAGAAACCGTCCAGCTACATTTTCACCCCTAAAGGTCCAAACTGGGTAAATTAACCCCTAAATGGCCTGGAAGGGTTGACGGCTCACCTTTAATCAGCTCGAATGCAGCGCAGCGGTCACTTCCCCAAGTACTTCTTTATGTATAATAAACTTCTTCGTAAACAGAAGGTCCCAAAGCAACAAAACACACATTCAAAAGAAAGAAAACCCTTCATTCATGAACGTGCGAACCCTTCTTCGTGCGGCGAGGTAACAGGATGGGACAAAAGTGTCTGTGCTGGACTGCACACCTCACCAACGCAGCGCCGGGCAGACCATTTGTGACACGGAAGACACGGGGACGGATGTGAGAGGACAGGACGTGCACAACGCTGCTGTGTTTTTTCAATTTGCGGTTTTAAGAGTTCACCCATTTCCTAAATGAGCTGGAGTGCAAATGTTAACAGCTACATAAGGAAACAAGGGGGCCGTTTTCACTTTATAGGTCTCGTGGCCGCTCCGCCACCGCTGACAGGAGGAGTTAAGAGATCACCCAGGCGTGCTAATTAAAACACTTATCCCCCAGTTTCACCCCTCCATCAGCATCTGCCTCGCCTGCATGAGAGAAGGGGGGGGGGGGGGGGACACTAAACCCACCCTTAAAACAAGCCAAGATCCCAAGATGGCAGGTCCTTCATAGAGAGCTTGTTTTTTTTGTTTTTTGTTTACAGGATTTCATTTATTTGGCTCGGAGAGCTCATGAAAAATTTATGCGAAGATCTTTCTCATATGGTTACGGCAACAAGGAAAACATTTAAGCCATGTGCACCGCCTTAAAGAAAGCATCAGACTAAGGGTGTGCAAGATGGCAAAAAAAAATTCATAAAAAATAAATTGATAGCAGGGATTCATGTCATTTAAAAGGTATGAACCAAATCATCCTGTGCTCCTGCTGTTTGTGAATTTTCACAGCAGCTTGACTGATATCGGAGCTTCACCATAAAGCAGAGCCTCCTTTTGACGGAATCACTGAAAGAAAATGACCCGAAAATTGATCCTGCTGTTCACCTGAACTGAAAACGACTCATTTTTTGCCACTCTTACGCACAAACAACGCTTTGAAAACAATTTTGGATTTTTCCATTCGATGCTTTTTTACGGACTGTATTTCTTCCGATGCGTTCTTAAGCAGGAGGACATTAAAATGCTTTCACTCTTCTGACTTCACCTCCGTCTGTTAACATGGATCCTCTGGAGTAATTAACATTCGCACCTTCTCCTGAGGTTTGGTTTCGAAATGTAGCCAAAATCAAAACCTGTTCGCTCGTGAACGGCTGTTCCATTCTGTGCAGGACAACGTGGGGTTGTAGGGGTGAGACTGGTTCCCATCAGAGAGGTGGTTAAAAAAAAAAAAAAAACCCTGGCCCCCTGCCTCTGGGTCCACTTGCCTGAGGGCACTGGTCTGGCCTGCTCTGGCTTTAATAAACCAGCGGAAGCCCTGATTGGTCCCTGTTTGGCCTCATTCTCTAAATTAGAGCCCTTCATTAGTTTATGACCCTGGTCTGAGCACTTCTGCCCTACGAAGCCCTTTCCCCTCTGATTTCGGGGGGTGGGCCGCCGTGCCCCTGAAATGATCTCTAAACAGGCGAGAACTAAACAAGGTGCCCCCCCCCCCCCCGTTATAAATCAAAGCTCACAGCAAACTGCTGGGGGGAAAGGGGGAAAAAGAAAAGGTCAACACACCATGTTGACCTTTTCCCACTCTTCTCTTCAGTGAGGTTTATAATGAAAGCTGGCAGACGAGAGAGAGAGAGAGAGAGAGAGAGAGAGAGAGAGAGAGAGAGAGAGAGACTCTTTCAAACTGAGAGAAACCTGGGCCTGTGCAGGTTGATTTGAATCTTTTCCTGAAGTCGCACGAGACGCTGCGTTCTAATGATTTAAGCTCTTCGAGAGCGCGACAAAGTTACAGCGGAAACGACACCAAAGAGTTTCATCCCAACTAAACCTCCATCTGCAAGAACGCTGCACAGCAGGAAGAGCTGCCGCAAAACAGAAACGACACCTTCACGATCACAGAGCGGGGGTCTGCAGACTCGCTTCTCAACAAAAGAGAAACATTTTGAAAGGTCACCTGCAATGCGTTCAGGAAAAATCTATCTGGAAATAAAAAGTGTAAAGTTACATTATGACTGTTGCTGCCTCAACGGAGGTAAACGAGGGGCTTTAAAATCTTCGCTGAAGGTAACTCCATGTTCACCAAAGTGGTTTAAAAAAAGAGCGAGAGAGACCGAGGGGTGGGGGACACTATTTTTGGCCGGCTCACATGAAGGTCCTGGTGTCTGTGCTGAATAATGTCCACTGTTTCAGAACAAAAACAAAGTGGTCCTCTCTCAGTTCCCTCCCTCCCTCTTTCTCTTGCACTTTTTCTTGGTCTTTTTTTCTCCTCCTCTCCGAGTTGCTCAACTTGAACTCCGCCTGACGCGGTGTCACTGCTGCGTCACCCGCTGCACTTTCATTCACTCCAAAGTGGAAAAGCTCCGAGACCCAGTCAGAGTCAGAGTCACTACGACTCGGTGACTCACCCGCGGCCCGGGCCACAAATACAGTTCCTGCTGATCAGCGTTACACATCAAAGAGTGACACACACACACACACACACACACACACCTTCGCTGTGATGTGACCTTAAGAGAGAGAGAAAAAGAGAGAGAGACCGACTAGGAGCAACAGAGAAAGAACACAAGAGCAAGACGGATGGAGGAAGAGAGAAAAAAAAAAAAAAAAGTGAGAAGATGAAGAAAAATGAGAGAAAGAGAGGGAGTGTGAGAGGTCGACTGGTTGACTTTCTCTCCAATCACCCTCCATCCACACACTCCCAGTTTATAAATAGAGAAGGGTTGTGTTTTTTTGGGACTGCAAGTCCACAAGTCTGCGGATCCTGTGTCGTCACTTTGATCTGCAGCGTCTCGTAAACGCTACGAACACACTACAAATCTTTTCGCTGCAGCGTCTCCATCGACATTTTTTTTTTTTTTTTTTTTGCAGAAACACTGAGGTGGTGGGATTGAAGACCCTTTTGACAGGATGACCTTCCGAGGTTAGTGAGGAAGATAAAACAGACAGAGAGTGCAATGAAAATATGTAGAGAGAGAAAATGATTCAGGTTCTTGATAAAAATGACCCATGATGCCTCTTTCCCCCACCTGACAGGGCGTACTTACACTGGCACCAACTCGGTCTATGAAATCCTGACACGTACTCCATTCCAGACTTTAATTTGACAAGATCGTGACGTGTGTTAACTCTCACCGAGCTTGGGGCGAGTGAATGGTATTTATTCGGGAATAAACTGGCTTGGTTTTATCTTCGGATGCTTGATTAAATGATTTTCTGATGCGGGTGCTGATGCTGCGTTATGCAGCGTGTGTAATAAAACTCAAATCTTTGAAACCTGTCAGACTTAGTTTTTCTGTGATTGCACGTTTATGCCTCTCTTTTGTTGTTGTTGCCGCCCAGGAACAAAAAAATATACTTTCACTGGTTTCAGACATTGAACACCAGTTAGCTGGTGAAAAGAAAAAAAAAAAAAAAAAAAAAAAAAAAAAAACACCTTTAACATATCTGTCTACCTCTTCACCCCTGCGTGGCCCGACGGAGGTCACGTGGGCGTTCACGGCGAGAAAAGCGAGTAGCTGTTGACAAACTAAATCGGCATCCTGTGGGAAAGTGGACCACAAACAGGGCCGAGGTCAACAACAAACAGAGAGATGAAGAAAACGCGGTTCCCATCTCGCTCTGAACCCTAAACAAAAAAAAAAAAAAAAAGGGGGGGGGGGGGTCTGCATACAGGACGAGAAAGGCTCAACTCCGCCGCTCCTCATTTGTGCATTCAAGCGCCCAGAGAGACAGTGTATAGAGATCAAACAATGCCCACACACAGACAGGGGACTCCCCGAGAGAGAGAGAGAGAGAGAGAGAGAGAGAGAGACTTTTAAAAATGTCTGACGGGGACTTGGTCCCCTTTCTCACTTCGGAGCTTCTTTTCGATTGTCAATCTCTAGCCCTCCTTTCTGTCTACGCTTTACTAGTCGAGACTTCCTGCAACACTGGCTTTGTGAGTCGTCCGACCAAACGCCAGTCTTTTCCCCTCCTTCATGTCCCAAAGTCCCCCTTTTTGCACCACTTTCTGCAGAACCAGTCAAAATGGCGCAGATGTTCTCCAGATGTTTCTGCTCCAAACATCTGGCTTCAAAAGCTCTCTCCCTTTTTTTAACCCAGCAAAGCTGAGAGTAATCATGTTTGTCCAGAACCGATTGGTCAGAGGGGTCATCAATTTGAAAACCCCAAAGGCTTTTTTATGCACAGAAAGAGAACATGCAATTATATAATTAGAGGGGAACATCACTTGGAGTGAAAAGAAGAAAAAAAGACCTCCTTCCACGCCAGATAAACATGTTCCTCCATGACGACGCAGCTTAAAGGAGCCGTGGCAGCAGCCGAGCAGTGATCAAACTCATTCGTCCGTCTTTAGAGAGAAAAAACAACACTTACAGTTCCTCCCAATTCTGAAGCCTTTCTGCACAAGTGCATCGTTTATTCAGTATTCTCGCTCCCAAAAAAAGACATTCATGCAGCTATAAAGAAAAAGAAAAACAAACAAACCCCTCCCATTCTCAAATCCTCAAACTGGATCCCAGTGTTACAGAATAGATTTTATTACTGGTCTATAAATCACTAAATTGGTACCAGCCCAGCAGATCAGTTTGATATGCTGCAGCACTACGAGCCCAGCAGAACTCGGAGACCGTTTGGTTCAGTTAGTCTCGGCTCGGGTCATTTAGTTCTGCCTAAAGTAAAGCCTAAACGTGGAGAAGCAGTGTGATTATGCTGCTCTTAAGTGAGAGCTCCAACATGGGACACTCTTAAATCCGTTTGTCTGCAAGCTCAAGTTCTTCTGGACATCGTGACCCTTGGTTCTGGTCAGCACCAGTATTAAAAAAAAAAAAAGCCCACTTTTCTCGATAGTGCAGTTTTACAACAAACCACTCTTTATTTAAATCTCAATCATTTGCTTCTAATAAAAGCTGATTTTCTTTTTTGAACCCTTAAATAAAGCAGGAAAGTCATTCGTCTTTGGGAATCATTTAGCCGTCGCTGTAAAGGGGTTTCAAACATTCAAAGAGATTCACTGTCTTCAGCTGAAAACGATCTAATTTGTTCATTCCCTCCCCGAAACGTGGTCGAATAGCGTCTCGCAAAAAGGCAGAAAAACTCTACAGCTCTCTAAGACACACGGATTCCATCATCACTCCTTCAGCTGATCTCCACAGCAGAAATAAAGACACGTCCTGACGGTCTGCTTTGTGGGACTGTGGAAATTATATTTTTCTGCAACCCTTCACTAATGTTTGCTGTAAAAAAAAAAAAAAAAAAAAAAAAAAAAAAATGCGCGAGTCAGTTTTTGGAGTCCGAAAATCAACGGATGTGTTCCTGGAACTGGGTCCTCTCCTGCTCTCGTAGACGAGGCCCTGAAAGCAGGCAGATGAGTTTTGCAGGCCTCCCTGTACTCTTCTCTCCCCCTCTCGCTCTCTCTCTCTCTCTCTGCTACACTGGCCCTTTGTTCCTGTCTGAAACATGATCCAAACAGGCAGAGAGTGCATGCGCGCGCACACACACACACACACACACACAGGGGTGCCCTGAGCAGCGAGGCTAACAGCACAGCTCGGACCCGTCCCGTCCCGTCGGAGAGAGGCTCCGTGTTTACGGAGATTAGACAAGACTGACTCGTCTAAAGTGCTGTGTGTATCCCATCCCACACCCCGAGCGTTTATAGTACGATTCAGACCAAGTTGTGTTAGAACACACTCCGTGTCCCGTATACGGTCTACAGCAGGCTGGCCGGCCTTTAAAGAGAACAGTTTAGCGAATCGCCTCATTTACACCCATTTCCCCCACTTGTCAATAAGCCAAGCCACGTTTTGGATCCAAATTTTGCTTCTAAACTATGAAGCTAATGTTGCACATTTCAGAAGTCACCCATATCTCTTCTGCAACCAATGAAATCATCTCTGAACTCAAACTGCATCCAGTCAATGTGGAGGAGGAGAAGAAGAAAGAAAAAAAAAAAAAAAAAAAAAAAAGATAAACAACACTTCCCTGTGTAGCTGGACACCCTGGGTAGCAGAGCCAAAACTGTTCCATTCCACTAATCCCTTTATGATCTAAAATCAGTTTTGGCATCATGACAGTCATAAGTGCTGATCCAAGATCAGCCAACATTGTTCCTTCACCCCATGATGGAGTCACTTTACGAGTTTTTGTTGGATAAGCCTGCATCTGAATGAATGCATTTCCCTCGAGAGGGAGCGTGCTGTCGATGCAGCTAGTGTGTAGCCTTAGCCCAGAATGCTAAATACATTTACTTTAAACATTTGTGTTCGTTAAAGCGTGGCTTACGATTGGCAGCGAGGCAAAGCTTCTACTGTTTGTGTAAAACGAAAAAGGAGAGGAAGAGAAATCTGTGTTTCAAAACAAAACCCCTCCCAGATGTGAGACAGAGGTCAGTTCTGGGATCCTCGATGACTCAACCTTCATACTCACGTACAGAACACTTACAGTACTGTGAAAAAGTCTGAGCCACACCTCACTTCTTCATATTTTGCTTCAAAAAACCCAGACTTTCTTGTATTTTTAATGTCTTGTTAATGGACGCTTCTCCAGATCTTCCTGAAGGACAGTGTTTTTGTCTCTCATGTTCAGTCCAGTCTCTGGACCTGAGCAGTTTGATTGCTTTTTGTTGGTTAATCCACACAGTGATCTACGTCTGAACAGAACAAAGTCTAACTTAAGACATGAAGCAGTGAAGAACCAGGTGCAGATGATTCCAGATGATCAGGTGATTCGTTTACTGCTGGTGCTGAACGCTGAGCGGGTGGAACCCCTGTCTCGAGAACCTTTTATCTTTAGGCTCTTTGCAGCCTGGAACACCATTTCTTTCACCTTTGCACCAAGAGGATGAAGCAAAACATAAAGAAATGAGGGGCTCAAGAGTTTTGCACAGATTACCGTTAATTTGAGAGTCATAGCTGGTTAAAGAAGTCATGTAGGTCTTTTTCCATCTACTCACTTAAGGAAGTATCTCTGGCCTGAGGCGGTCTTGGCCATCTCCCAGCCTGTGGGCAAGGGAACGTCGTCAGGTATCTCATATGAGGGCTGGCGGAGGTGCTGAGGGGAGGTGCCAGGCTGGGGCAAGCCAGTCAACGTGTTGGGCGAAATGGCGCCCAGCTGCAGGGAGGCTGGCGAGGAGTGTGCTCGGACATGCTGCGGCGCGAGAGTGCCGGCCGTGCCTGCGTCCGTGCTGGCCTGGAGGACGGGCAGAAGATCAGTGAGAAAGAACATCATGGAACGACACATTTCTCACTTCTTAAAAAAAAAAAAAAAAAAAAAAAAAAAAATATATCAACTCAGTAGAAAAACTAACATTCCCTTTCCTCCCCGGTCCACGTATGGACCCGTTCATCGTTTTTGTCACATGAAAACAACCCCCGATCCATCTGCTCGTACTAGGAGCCAATCAGAACTGAGGTCAGACCTTAAAAACCAAACCGAACAGCCATTTCTAACGAGGCTGGAAATGGTGTGAACATCGAGGACGATCGCTGCAGAACGTGATTTGTGGAGCTCAGTGGGGAAAATGAAGAGTGCTGCACGTGGCCGTATTAAAAAGTCTAAAAAGGTCTGCGTGCGTGATGGATTTGTTAACTTTTTCCAAAATGGATGTAAGCAGGAAAGAAATCCCTGTTGGCTTAAGGACGGAGGTGAATAACGGAGTGTTTGGCAGTTACATAAAAGCCAGCGTTGGAGAAGGACACGAAAGAGGGAGGATTTTTTTTTTTTTTTTTTTGGTGAAGCAAGTGACTCACAGCACAGCCCGAGTCACACTGCTATTCCCGTAGATCAGGACGAGAAGAAGAGACGCACGTGGGGCGGGTCATTACATCATTACACAGCAGGTAACCGCAAAGCCCACCCCGGAGAAGATTTTACACTTCTTACATTACGTTACAACTTATACTCTTGGAAAGACTAAAAAAGATTTTACTGTTTAAGGTGATTCTTTAAAGGTCTCGGTGCTAGAACCGCATGGAACTTGATAAACAGAAAGGTCCTGCAGAAACGTGCAAATGGAACAGAAACGGACAGCATAAAGTGATTTAAATACTAAAGGTGTAGGTTTTCGGCTGGTTTTTAAAGCTGTATGCAAATCTAAAACGGGGGGGGGGTTTCCCAAAAGTTGTTGCTTTCTTTTTTCCTGCAGTTTGTTTTACTGAAAACAGCTGGAACTTGATCGGATCAAACTCTGGTATAAAATTCAAACATGGAGAAAAAGAAAATATCTGAAAGTAAGTTCCTCCTGATGGCGGGGTGACTTAAGTGTAGGACGGGTACAGGGAGGAAACAGGAGGTCTGTCCCGGGACAAATCTCAGCTCAGGCCGTGGGAGGAGGGGAGGCGCTGGTGCACATGCGCGCGCAACAAAAAACACACACCACACACACACACACCCCCCACTACTCCAAACGCACCGAGCTCAGTTTCCAGTCCCAGATTCTTCAGTTTACAGTATCAAACGGGGACCAATACAAAAAAATGGGAGGTCTGAAAGGTTTGAGAGGCCTTTATGTAACACGTTATTCGTGAGATTGTGAACCGTTTCCTGAAAAATGACACTTTATTTGATTTATATGTTTTTATCGGATTTATAAAAGTGCCACTAAAATCACTGTGCTCCACTGGTCTGGAGTGGAAGTGTGTCTGGAAGGTTGTTAGTGACGGTGTTTCTGGGGGTGTGTTTGGAAGTGTGCTTTCTTTCTGGTCAGAAGGGGAAGTTTGTTAGAAGGCTATCCTACAGGTCTGGAGTGGGACTGTGTGGAGGTGTGTGTGTGTGTGTGTGTGTGTGACCTGTCTGGAGTGGGACTGTGTGTAGAAGTTTGTGGAGGTGTGTGTGTGTGTGTGACCTGTCTGGAGTGGGACTGTGTGTAGAAGGTTGTGGAGGTGTGTGTGTGTGTGTGTGTGTGTCTGACCTGTCTGGAGTGGGACTGTGTGTAGACGTTTGTGGAGGTGTGTGTGTGTCTGACCTGTCTGGAGTGGGACTGTGTGTAGAGGTTTGTGAAGGTGTGTGTGTGTGTGTGTGTGTGTGTGTGTGTGTCTGACCTGTCTGGAGTGGGACTTTGGCTCGGGGGGTTTGAAGAAGGAGTCCGGGAGCTTCCTCATCCTCATGGGCACGGAGGGGGGCACGGCTGCGTTCTTGGGGTTCATCACGGCGTTGAAGAGCGCCTCCAGGTCGGTCTCCGAGTCTCCCCGGACGTGGACGATCTGGTGTCCGGCGGGAGGGTTGTGCTGGCTCGGATCCATGACGAAATCAAAACCCAAAAAAAAAGTTCCCGGGGAGGAAAAAAAAGTCCGGAAAAACTTTCAGACAGTGGAAAGCGCTTTCCCCTCACCCCTGGAGCGTCGGGATCGGAGACGAGCCTCTTCAGCTTCGTGTCCTTCGTTAGTTTTCCGAAACGAAACGGTAAAAAGCTCCGAGCGCGGCCAACGGTTTTCTGCTTCGCGAGGACGCGCAGAGCGACGCGGTCACGCGCATATCTACCCAACGGTCACTTCGCGAAAATCCGCCCAAAATCAGCCTTTTTCACCGATGAAACCTTCCGCTCAGGCGTGACAGACCCCGCGGTAGACTTCCCGACACATCGGAAGCGAATCTGCTCTAGAAATCACTGCTCGCTCACTCGCCAAACTTTTTTTTCCTTCTGTTTTTTTTTTCTCTCCAAACTTTTTTGGGGCAGGACTTTAGAGGTGTTCGGATCAATTCCTGAACCGACTTCTTTGAACAACCGAGTCAAACGTCCGAATTCCTCGAGTCTGCAGGCTCCAACACAGCAGAACCACCCAAAGGGATTTATGGTGTTACAATTATTTCCTCATCAGGACTTAATTGCCTCAAAAACATCATTTTTTCATATTAATTCAACTCTCAAAGGGCTGATCTTTGGATTGAATTGAATCTAAAACCTAAAATTGATGCAATTTGTTCACTTTACTGCATTGAAACATGAAGTTATGCCATATCCATCCATAATCTGAGTCACTTTTCCCACCAGGGTTGATGAAGCTTCAGTCAAGGTAGACACACCTGGGTGTAAAATTGCATGTCTTTAGAGTGTCTGGGTTCAAACCCACAACCATCTTGCAGCGACAGCCCTAAACTCTGTGCAGTTTCCCATGAATGTAAATTGGGATTTGGTTCCACTAATTCAAGGGAGGCCAACTCTGTTCCTGAGGGTCGCCGTCCCGCACAGTTTGATGGACAGCGGCCCTCGGGACGGGAGATGGGCTTCATCCTCAGATCCTCATCATCAGGTGTCCGCCAACTTCATCCTCATCTTCTCCACATCTTCTACCAATCATGTGGGTCGTAGTGTGGACTGTGTCGACTTACTCCTCACTACTCCAAATGCACCAAAACAGCAAGAGCTGGAGGTTCTTCTGAACATCTTCTCAGATTATCAGAGCAGATGAGCTTTTAATGAATTCAGTGGCTGTAAACTTTCTCACAGTTGCTGCTCCTGATTTGCTACAGGCTGCAATTTGAGGTTTATTATGGGTGTGTCAGCCATAAAAACATGTTAACATCAAGAGCATTGGATTCACTGGGAGTCCTGAATCAGTTCACACCAATGATTCGGTTCTCGGGGACGGGTGGTGGGTGGGGCTCTGCACTCACGTGACCTTCCACAAATGAGAGGGCGTGGCCAGGAAAGGGTTTAAAGAGACCACATTTATTTATTGATTGACTTTGCAGCTAAAGTCAACAGGAGGCACGACTTCAGCCCTGCAGCAGTTAAATATTCCATATTTTTGCACCAAATTGTCACCAATTAACACCAAATCAAACAATGAAGCAAGCAGGAATATTCTATTATATGCAAATTCATTGCAGATTCATGCTTGGACTCTGATTGCAACCGTACTCATCTAACATTTGTCCAAAAATCACATTTGTGACTTTTCAGAGTGGTCTAAAAAGGTGGTTTTTGTGCTTCTGAAGCAGGAAATGATGCAAGAAGGTCCTAACATTGGCACCATATGGCCTGAATGGTGGTCTGAAACATGCACAAGCTGGCTCTTCAGTGACAAATAAATCAAAAGAAAAGAAAGAAACAAATCCAGAGTAGATGATGATGTCTGGTCCAGAGCTGAACTCCAACTCGTAAGTTCCCTGCCAGGGCTTCTTGAATTCATGCAGCATCCATGGATGATTATCAGTGGAGGAGGTGAAGTGTGTTAGGAGCAGATCTTCTCTTTTATGATCTTTTAATTCTGAAATAAAGTGTGTGTGTATGTATGAGAGAGAGAGAGCAGTGTGAGCAACATTCAAGCAGTCCATTAAACTGGACCTGGATTCTGGATGTGCTCATAAGAGAACCCGAGCAGGAGTAGAAGTAAGACACACACTTCGCTGTGAGTCCGAGGAGCTTCGTCTCAGAGGCGTGAAAGCAACGAGAACTCTCCCAAGAGAAAGAAAATCAGAGTTTGATTTTAAATTCATGAAGCATTGGCCCGTCTTTTCTCCTGACATGCTCTCATTCAGCAAAAACAAACACGGCCCTGCACTTCAAAGGCGCCGCTCTTTAAAAATAAGGAAATAAATGGTTTTTCTCTCTCCGCTGTGCTCCATGCTGTTCCCATAATTGTAATGCTAATCCTCCTTCCCCTCTGCATTGAGAAATCATTTTGTAAAGACTCCGCCTGGCTGTCTGTTCCCAAAAACCCTGGAGCAGAGAGAGACTCCAAACCCTTATAACTGTAGAGGCATGAAGAATCAAACTGAAAAGTTACTTTTGTACTTTCTTTCGCTTTTGTCCAATCAGTCTTCAGTCCACAGCCCCCCTATAAGCTCTGAAACAGTGACGACAGCCTCATAACTGCCCGGCGTTCAGGCCATATTGAATAGAAGTCATAAATAATGCAAATATAACATTTTAAAACTGCAGGGGTTCGATATTACCTCATATTTCTGAAATTGCAGTGAAATGAATTTCATTAAAATACTGAAGTGAAAAGATCTGCCTCGTTTGTGAGAATTCTCCCTCCTTGATCTCCACCCTGAGCTCTAATGTGGACGGAATCGGTTTATTCGATCATTAGTGAGCTCAGGAGCCCCTCCTGTGTCCCGGGACACAGTCCGCCCCGGGCAGGGAGACCACCCACCCGGCTGCCCCCGGGGAAGGGGCGTGCCGTCAGCATGTCACTAAAGTAAAGGTCTTGCCTTCTCCTCCACGGTGTCCACTCCTGGTGATGGTGTCTCAGCTGCTCACTGTCCCCCCGCTGTGTGTCCCAGTGGACACAATCTCAACAAGTTCTGATAATAAACAGAACCAACTGAAACGGTGACACTGTAACTGGAATTGCATTTCATTTCATTTATAATAAATAATAATAATAATGACAACAACAATAATAATAACAATAAGTGCTCTCTTTGTTTTTTCTTCTTCTCCTTTCTATTTTTCTCTTGCTCGCTCACCCTCTCTCTCTCTCTCTTCTGCACTCTTTCTTGCATCTGCTCTCCCGGTCTCTCTCTCTCTCTCTCTCTCTCTCTCTCTCTCCCACTCTCTTTCTCTCTCTCTCACTCTCTCTCTCTCTATTCTGCACTCTTTCTCGCATCTGCACTCTCTCACTCTCTCTCTCTGTCTCTTCTGCTCTTTCTCTCTGTATATATATATCTGAACTGGGAACTTAAATTGACATTTTTCTTTTCTTTTTTTTTTTTTTTACAAATGTCTGAGCACTTTTTAAATGGTTTTATATGTTTCTAGGAAACAGAATTGAACAAACATGCAAAATGGAAACGAGGGATATTTTATTGATTTTTAATTTTCCAACATGACACATTTTGCAGCTAAATAGTATTTGTGGAATTAAATGTGCAGATGTGTGTCAGATGTGTGTGTTCTTATTAATCAACAGAAGCTCGTCGTTTGACTCCTTCGTTCGTCATACATCTCACATCACTACGAAGGACACGCTGGAACGAACCCTCCTGTCTGCCTTTTCTCCTCGTTTCCTTTTTGGTTCCCTCCAGTTGACCTTGACACTGTGGGACACTGATCTGTTGGCTGGACCAGTAGGAATGATCTGAGTGTGTGTGGAAATGTGTGGATGATGTGTGGATAATGATGGACAGATCCAGGCCGCTGCGCCCCCTACAGGCCGGGGCTGAGCTCGAGGGCCCCAGTTAAAAACACGGCTCAGTTTTGTGAAGTGAACATGTTAAGCGTGAAGGGCAAAGTCATGAGAAACAGGAAGACAATGAGAAATATTATAAGTGATTATGTCCAGTCTCTCTCCAAATAAACGAGTAAATAAAGAAATGAAGGAAAGAAATGAAAAAAGGTTGCGGTGAGAAATATGACAAGTGATTATGCTCAGTCTTTCTCCAAACTAACAAACGAGGGACTAAGAAATAGGATAAAAATAAGACATAAAACAAGTGATCATGTCATATATACAGATCAGTCTTTCTCCAAATGAATGAAAAAATACAAAAGAAAAAGGATTAAATAGGATTTTAATGAGAAACAGGATTATTATGATAAATATGACAAGTGATCATGTTCAGTCTTTCTTTAAACAAATGAAAAATTATACCAGAAATTGATTTAAAACAAGGAATATAACGAGTGACTATGTCCAGTCTTTTTCCAAATGAATGAGAAGAAGGCTTAGTTAGGAATACGATGAGAAAAATGACAATTATGTTCAGTGTTTCCCCCAAAAAAAAGAATAAATAAATGAGAAAAAGGATATTCGTAATAAACATGACGAGTGATCATGTTCAGTCTTTCTCCAAATTGAAAAGTGAACTAATCAGAAACAGGATTAAAATGAGGAATAAAGTTGTTATATCCCGTCTTCTTCCCAACACAGTATAATAAACCTTTTTATTTTTTATTCTGAGGCTCATCGCAGTGAATCTACACTCGGGTTACATTTTCGGAAGGACCTGTTTGGTGTTTGCAGAACTGGAAGATCTTGTGTCTCAGAATGTTTTCAGTTGCCCTCTACCCTTTAGCACATACTCTCTTTTTGCCCTCTCACGCGTCGTCCGTCCTCTGTCGTTTTCTTGCTCTTTATTATGCGCTGTTTTGGAGATTGACCTTTGCTGCCCCAAGACCAATCACATCTGCCCATTTGGACCACAGTCTACTTATAAGAGCAATAAGAGAATTCCAGCACGCTGCACTTTCATACCGCAGGGTTTTTCTCCTCTGTTCACACCAATCTGGGCTCATCACAGTTATTTTCAACAGCTGTTGGCTTTCCCATCATGTTTATGTTGCAACCAATAAAATATGACATTTTCATCAGCTGGTTGCAGGCAAATAAACACATTAATCAAAACGCAATTTTACACTCGTGTAGTCAAGTATCCAAGAAATATTTAGAGGGCAAATTTTATGTCTTTAGCTTGGCACGGAGAAGCTGAAGACCATACTCTAGTAACCCAGAACTTTCCTGAAATCCTTAAATCCATTCCCAAAACTTCATGCAGCTCTTCATTAAGGTGGAGCAGACTTGTGGATGTGGTTTAGGGCTCAGTTTGAATTACTGTGAGCTATAAACACAGCTGAATTTCACTCCAAGCAGTTGTTTTAGACAACCCCGAAGCCGGAGGGGACTGATCTCGGATCAGATTTTATTGGATTTAAATAATACTGTTGCCCATACAACTGATTTTGGATCAGCTCCTGAAGCTACAGGCTGAAATGCATCCGCAGAGCTTTTTTAAGGTCATTTTTTTGGTCTGATCCACCTTAATGAAGAGTTTTATGTGGTCTGAACGTATTTTTCAGTGTTTTTGGGATGTAGATAGGACGTAGTTGTGAAAACGAATCGGATGACTATTGGCTTTTAGTGGTTGTTAGCATCCAGTTCTCAACCAAAGGAGCAAAATTCGGTCTCTGAAACTGTCTTGACTATTTCTCGGCTCACAGGAAGGAAGTGTTCATTTGGTTTTATGCCAAACTCCTTTATAATCGTTTCAACATTTTAACAGACCGAAATCTTGAGCTGGGCGGGTGCTGGAGCAGGAAAACAAGAAACTCCACAGTGGCCCTGCAGTCACGTTTGATATAGTACTCCATCAGGTCTTTCCTCTCCTCTGATCTTTATACAGCCTTCAGATATTCTTACCTCGATGGTTCCCTCAAGACTAATAGGCAGAAGAGATACAGAGCTAGTAAAATTTTGTTCGTTTTCAGCTTGAGGTTACACAGAGAAGATGAGAGAACAAGGATTCAAGAACAAAGCTCATATGTCTGTGATGGACTGATGACTTTTTCAGGGTGTTTTGTGAATTTTGCCCCGTGAGAGCAGTGATGGGCTCAAGCAGCTCTCGTGACCCATGTCAGGAGAATCGGTTACAATCATGGAAGGATGGAAATCCATATGCTTTAATGTAAAATTACTATATTGCTGAAAAGAGTCTTTGTAAGGCGGAGTTAGATGGATGTTTTCTTGATAGCAGAACCTTCTAAAATCCCTACAGAACCAGGTTTAATGAGCAGCTGCAGATGATTCCAGATGATCAGGTGATTAGGAGCGGTGATGGGGACGGTACCTACTGGTATGGGATTCAAACCCATGACCTTCCTATCTTGGGGATAGACTCTAAACACTAGGCCACCACTGTCCCGACTAGTGTGAACCTCAACAAAGTTACTAATAATTCTGATTTCTGTCCGAGAACTTTTACTGCACGTCCTTGTTTGGTTTTGGCCCTTTAATTTTTCCAGCTATGTTCATTAAAAATACTGACGGTGATGTCACTGATCACATGGTCGGATTTTCAAGACTCTTGAGATAAAAAAAGAAAAAAAACAAGATTTTAAAGAGTGAAGGGGCCTGTCGGCACATGCTGCTGCTTGAAGCTTGTCTTTTACATCACCGAAGGAAATCTCATAAAAGGCTTCCCTGTCAAAACACTCAGGACAGTGTGTGGGTGAGAGTCCAACCCTAATGCACACTCACACACACACACACACACACACACACAGAACTCTGAAACCTGTTCAGCAGGTGTGTTCACGCACCGCAACAAAGTTTCATCACTTCTGACAAAAAGGCAAGTCTCTGCCAGATACTTGGTCTGTGCAGGGCTTCCTCCTCCTGCAGCAAGTCTGCACATGCAGGAGGACAGGAGGACACCCTGCACACCACGAGACTCTGATGGGACACACAGAGAGCAGTGCGCACACAGGACAAATTTTAACTTGTCTTAACCTCAGGCAAGCTGAAACCATGCTCTTAATTCCCTCTCTTTTTTGCATGGTCACCCAAGGGGACACATGTTATTTCCCAAGTTAATAATTGAATGGGCAGTCTCTCTCTCTCTCTCTCTCTCTCTCTCTCTCTCTCTCTCTCTCTCTCTCTCTCTCTCTCTCCTCTCTCTCTCTCTTTTGTAAAGAAAACCTCTTATTTTATAAGTATGCAGAAAACATCTCTCTCTTTAAAGGGGGCCTGAAGCCCGGTTCTTTAGCGCTCCAGAGGCTCCTAAAGTCTCTTTAAAGGGCCCAGAAGCCTCGTTCTTTAAATGGCCCAGAGGCCTCGGTTCTTTAACAGGCCCAGAAGCCTCGTTCTTTAAATGGCCCAGAGGCCTCGGTTCTTTAACAGGCCCAGAAGCCTCGTTTTTTAAATGGCCCAGAGGCCTGCCTTTAACAGGCCCAGAAGCCTCGGCCCTTAAAGGGCCCAGAAGCTCCGGTTCTTTAAATGGCCCAGAGGCCTTGCCCTTAACAGGCTCAGGAAGCTCGTTTTAAAAATGGCCTGCCCGGTTTAACAGGCCCAGGAAGCCTCGCTTCTCTTTAAATGGCCCAAAGGCCTGTCTCTTTAACAGGCCCAGAAGCCTCGCTTCTTAACAGCCTAAAGGTCTCGGCCCTTTAACAGGCCCAGAAGTCTCTATTCTTTAAATGGCTCCAAAGGCTCCTGCTCTTACTATGGGCCCAGAAGCCTCTGCCCTCTTAGCCCAGAGGCCTCGGGTTCTTTAAAGGCTCCAGAAGCCTCGGTTCTTAAATGCTCTGTGAAGCCTCGGCTCTTTAACAGGCCCAGAAGCCTTGGTTCTTTAAATGGCCCAGAAGCCTTGGTTCTTTAAATGGCCCAGAGGCCTCGGTTCTTTAAAGGGCCCAGAAGCCTCGGTTCTTTAACAGGCCCAGAGGCCTCGGTTCTTTAAATGACCCAGAAGCCTCGGTTCTTTAAAGGGCATATATCTCACATGTGCTTTTCTTTTTGGTAGCTTTATTTGTCAAAAATGGTCGTAATTCATTTTTTACAGTTTTAACTCATCAGGTTATAAGACTGATTTTTTTGACGCTATGCTATTAAGCCTGATATTTGCAAATTTTTGGACTGGCTGCATTGTGTTGATCTCCGTCAGAGCAGCAGGTTGTGGGACTGAAAATGATCAAGCCTCTAAATGAAGCAAAAATGGGAGAGCCTCAACTTCATTAGTATAAATAGTGAATATTTTACTGAATTACGATCCAAAGGCTACTTATTGAATTGACCATGAACTAGGATCTGGTGCGTAAAGGTATTATATATATCTACAGTACTGTGCAAGTTTTAGGCAGGTGTGAAATGCCGTAAACAAAGAACGCTTTCGAAAGTGGAAGTGTTCATCATTTATTTTCATCAATCAACAAAATGGCAGTGAATGGCAAAGAGAATTCCAAATCAGATCAATATTTGGTGTGACCTGCCTCAAAAACAGCATCAGTTCTTCTAGGTACACTTGCACGCAGTTTAGCGAACTGCTGCAGGTCGCTCCAAACATCTTGAGAATCCAACCACAGATCTTCTGTGGATGTAGCTTCTCACATCCTTCTGTCTCTTCATGTGATCCAGACACACTGGATGATGTGGAGATCAGGGCTCTGTGGGGCCAGAAGAACTGATGCTGCTCTGAAGGTAAAAAGGTAGTAACACCAAATATTGATCTGATTTAGATTTTTCTTTGTTCTGGCTTCACTTTGCATTTGCAAATTGATAAAATAAACAATCATTATTTATATTTCTGAAAGCCGCTCTTTGTTTCATGATATTTTTTCACACCTGCCTAAACTTTGCACAGTACTATATAGATAGATAGATAGATAGATAGATAGATAGATATACTATGTATCATCTGCTTTCTACTTTTAACTCTTCCATTTTGAAAAAGGAAGAGTATGTGAAGAGTGTTTTGGAGGTGAAGAGGGTGTCAGATGGAAGTTGAAGGTGTGATGATGAATGTTGTTAGAGCTTATGCTCCACAAGTTAGTTGTGAAATGGAAGAGAAAGAAGAATTCTGGAGCGAGTTAGATGAAGTGATACCCAGGGGAAAGAGGAGCGATGATTGCGCATTTTAATGGGATATGTTGGTGAAGCGAATAGAGGTGATGAGGAGGTGATGGCAGGTACACCTATGAGACGTAATGGTGATGGTTATAAATTTTGTGAACAGGATGGAAATGGCTGTAGCTAATACTTATTTGAAGAAGAGGGAGGCGCACGGGGTGACATATAAGAGTGGAGGAAGATGCTCACACAGGATTAGATTTTTGCAGGAGGGTCAGTCTGAAGGAGATTGGAGATGCAAAGTAGTGACAGGGGAGAGTGTAGCTAAACAGCATAGGATGGTGGTCTGTAGGATGACCTTGGAGGTCGCGGATTTAATTCAGGCAGAGCACACGGAGACGCAGGAGGTGTTAAGAGTTATCAGTTGGGGAACTGTCTGGTAAGACAGACAGTTAGAAAGGTTCTTGGTGGGACATCTGGAAAGGCAGTGATGAAGAGGATGAAGAATGGAAAGGCCGTTGGTCCCGATGACATACCGGTGGAAGTGGCCGGAGGTGTTCAGAAGGAGAGATAGCAGAGGCAGTTTCTGACCAGATTGTTTAACAGAATCTTGGAAAGTGAGAGGAGCCTGTGGAGTGGAGGAGAAGTGTACTTGTACTGATTTTCAAGAATATGATGCACAGAGCTGTAATAACTTTAGGATAGTTGACCAGCCACAGCATGAAGTTCTGGCAAAGAGTTATGGAAGCAGGATAAGAAAAGAGGTGATGATTCATGAACAGCAGTAGGGTTTCATGCTGGAGAAAGAGATGTAATGTTTGCTCTAAGGGTGTTGATGGAGTATGTAGAGAAGGTCAGAAGGAGTTGCATTGTGCCTTTGTGACTTGCAGAAAGCAACACAGGTGCCTATAGAGGAGTTGTGGATTTGTATGAGGAAGAAGGAGTGGCAGAGAAGTATGTCAGATTGGTAGAGGATATGTATAAGGGCAGTGTGACACTGGTGAGGTCCCATTTTTGTTTGCAATGGTGACGGTCAGGTTGATGGACGAGGTCCATGCGGACTATGATGTTTGCTGATGATATTGTGATCTGCTATAAGTGTAGGGAGCAGCTTGAGGAGAACCTGGAGGATATGCTCTAGAGAGGAGAGGGACGAAAGTGGGTAGTATAAAGACATAATACATGAGTGTGAATGAAAGTGAGGAAAGTGGAGTGGTTAGGATGCAAGGGACAAAGATGAAGGAATTTAAATTCTGGTGGTTGGAGACAGTGGCACTGATGAAAAGACAGGAGGTGAGCTGGAGGTGTCAGAGTTAAAGATGCTGAGATGTTCTGGGTGTGAC